>SRMA01023911.1:247859-418013 GCA_007224835.1 Danionella cerebrum
AAAAAAAATTACAACTTTTGTAAAAAATTACAAATGACAAATTTACTAATTTACTACTTGGAATTGTATTTTTGTACAATTCAGCACTATAGTGAAATGTAATAAAATATATATTAGTACAAAAATACAAAAAAGCTGGGGTTGTACTAATTATATATATATATATATATATATATATATATATATATATATATATATATATATATATATATATATATATATATATATAGATATATATAGATATATATAGATATAGATATCAAGCATAAAAAAGTTTTAAAGATAATTTATTAAATTGTAAAAGAACGATCAGACTAAAAAAACTGACTTCTTAAAGTTAACAGCATTATTTGGAATACAATTAACTTACCTGAGATAAAGTGTTTAAACTGCATTTAGTGAGGTTTAACAATCGGTTAGGCAAGCTGTTTAAGTGTTGAGTATTTTGAGTTTAGATTTCAGACACCACATTATTTGGGCACCACACATTGGCGCTAAATCTTGAGAAAAGGTATATAATGTTTGATTACCATTGACGTGATAACCACACACAAACATGTTCTAGATCATGCTGTTAATGTTCAAATTGAGCAACTTTGGACTTTGGTTGGATTTTTAAAACCACTTATGAGATTACTTCGGAATTGTTCTTTACAAAGAAACAAACATGTTAAGCTAGAACAAGATTTAAAAATGTAAAGTTTTGTGTCTTGAGGCAAAGGAATCCTCTCTGTTTTCAAGCTTTTCATGTCTCAGTAGATTCAAGGCTATGCTCAAAACAAGGACAATAAAGGATGGGTTGTTACAATTGTGATTGCAAAATTAAAGACAAACTCAGTGGAAATCAATAGTTTCATGTTTAATAAACTGTTCAAATTTGTTCAACATTGATTTACCGTGTTGCTTTGAAGTTTTTGGAAAAATATATTATTATTTATAGGAAAGTTTTACCTGTACAAGCATCCAACTGAACTGGCTGAGGTGGAAGTAATGGAAGAAGAGACCAAGAGCAGCACAACTGTCCTCTGAGAACATTCGCCCCCGAAAAGCAGACACCAGGAAACAAATCTAAGGAACAGAGAGAAGCCATGGTTGTCAGGGAATATGAGTTCAGTAGAACTTAGGTCCAAGGCAGCTCACTGATATCATTCACTCATTCATTTTCCCTGCTAATTTGCTTTCAGGGTCACACCCTGGACAGCTCACCAGTCCTTCGCAGGGCAATATTCACTCACTTATCCACACCTAAGGGGAATTTAAATTATTCAATTGAGTTTTGATTTTCCAATGCTTCTCATAACAAAATAGAGAGAAAAACTAAAGCAAAAATTATGAAGTAAAAAAAAAAAACAAAAAAAAATTACATTTTTGTTTAGCATATGGGCACAACTAAAGGTGCTTGAAAAAAATATACCAAAATATAAAAAATATGTATAGTAAAAACAATGCAAAGCATTTAATATAAAATTGTATTTGGTTTGATTAACGTTGAAGTCACAGCAAGATGTGAAATGTATATAATGACCAGGGACCAATGCAAAGTACAGGAACACTTTGAAACCTTATCTAATAAAATCAACTGAGTAGTTTCATCACATCTGCTTCTCAGAACTGTGCTTAAGGACACATCAAATCTGCCAGCTAGCTTTAACATCGAGGGCACTGGGCAAGAGTTTTGTTCTATGTGTGGTAGCCAACGAAAAATAAAAACTCTCTTTCAGAAAAAACTGGGAGCAGTTTTGGGGAAACTTAAATGAAGGGAAACTGTGGCTGTGGAAAGCCAATAGTGCCCTGGCAACTAAGTGAGGGGAAAGATGGCATCACTGCCAATGGGATGGCACTAAATGAGACACTGTTGGGATGTAGGTTAATTTAGGAATCAGGCGAGGGATGTGAGAGGGAGGTGTCTGGCTAGGAAGGAAACGACCACTGGGCACACACCCTGTGAGCTGGCACGGAAAGAAGGTTCACCTGCCAGAAATATGCTGCTCGGAACACTTCAGAATGTAAGCGACCAATACCGAGCAGCAAACAATCTCAAACCTCGGCTCATACAAAGATGTGTGACCTACATTTGTGTTTGCTCAGCACAATAACAGCTTGAGAGGTTAGCTATGTTGAATAAGAGCATTTGCGAAAGACAAATATTAAAAGTTATTATCAGGTTAAGACCAATTCTTATCGGGTTTCTGTGGCGTGCTGTACAGTTATTCACTTTCTAAGAGAGGCTATAAAGTGCTTTTTAATTTCAGTTCTAATACAACAGTTTGTTTCAAGATTAAGATCAGACATCATTACTTAAATATAGACATAAGCTTGTAATTTAATTTTGGGAGTATTCCATAACCATTGAATCAGAATTTAGTTGATTCAGAATTATTTTCAGCTTATCTGGCAACACACTTCCCTCTTTCTAGACACCTCCAGCTCATCCAGGGGGACACTGAAGTATTCCCAGACCAGCTGGCAGACGAAAGGGTGTCCCAGGTAACCTTTGAAGCTCATTCACCTCATTGTGCATGTTAACAATTAATATTATTGTTGTTGTTTATGATTATTGGTATTATTTTAATATTATGGTTTAAATATGTGTGTGTATATACTGTGTTACGTGTTGGATAAGTCTGGTTCCGTTGACTAGGCAGGTCGCCATGGTGATGTCATCAGGTGCGTGCACTGACCCAGTCGCAAGGAATCGGATGAAGCCAGGTGTCTCTTGTTTAGGGTATTGTATTAATGTGTTGAAAACAGAGCGCTCACACACAAGGGCAAAAGGACACACAAGTCTGCAGGGCAGACAGAAGAGAAGGGGAGCGGACATCCTCCAATTTTAGTTTCGTATAAATTCTTTTGAAATATATGAGGTTTTAGCAGTCCTTTTGGGTTTATGATTGGGTACTTTATTTGGGTGTGCGAACAGAACCTTCCAAGAGAGGCACCTGGGAGGCATTAGATACAGATGCCACCTCTACTATCTACCCCAACCAAATGACTGAGCTGCTCTCTTTAAACTAAACCAAGCTAAGCTAAAGTAAACTAAATCTAATTGAACACTTTTTAAAAAAATCTGATACATATCTGATTTGGGGACCACGATATATGTGCTGTTCAGACTATCATGAAAATATTTATCTTCAGTCTGTGGTTTGAATGTAGTCTCTGTGACATCCCATTCCTAATCCATAGGGTTTCATTTGAAGCCAGCTCATCCTTCACCCCAGCAGAAAAACAGCTTTAGTTCTCGGAAGAAGAATTAGAATGTTTAGTCCAATCTTTGCTCTAATCCATTCATTCATTCATGATAACACATATTTTCACTTGCACTGACTCGTCCCACTTCATCAATATACTCCTCAACTCTAAATACACAACCTTTTCTTTGTTATCATTCAGTCTTTGATAGAGTTTTGCTGTTTCTAGTGTTGATTTAACCAGGAGAATGCTGTACAAATACTGAATGCATAATTTCACTTACACAAAGCAACCTAGTATAGCAAGTATGGCATAAGTTGAGGGATGTGTACCGGGCTAGCTGTCTGAATCATAGACTGTAAAAAATAGACTGAATTTGATCGCTGGCAGCATAAACGATCTTCCTCATGATGTGATTACAGAGGTCAGTCAGCTCTGTTCAGTGTAGCTGTCAATCAAAAAGCCCCACCTAGTTTTTTTATGGGAATATTAAGTCAAAGTGAACAACACGAAAATAAACATAAAAAAGGGGGAGCAAAGTGGGGGCAATTGCCGCCGTTTGGCTTCACTTCGCGGGCCATGAGAGACATACAAGGTCTGAGTAGGGATTCTGTAAAAGGCAGTGATCTGGACCTAGGAAATCCCCCTAATCAAAAGACCACCTCACTCTAATAAGTTAACATGACGAGAAACTCTGAGATTTGCATATGTTGAATAATACTATTCCTTTTTTTCTGTTGTATTAAATTGTAGGTAATTTTTATCTTTTTTCACCATTTCTGACTTCCTGTTTGAAAATAAATTTCTCTGGACGTGAAGTATTTTTTAAAAGGATCTCTAGCCAAAGAAAAACGGTAACAGGCGGAGTTCCAGGCCCTCTATGTAAAACACTCTTTGGTGTGGAGAACAAGTGGAGGTGGGGCAGCTTGACCAAACACTGACGTATATCTGGCAAAAACAAACTTATTTAAAATGATTCATAATTGTAGGCAGGGTTAGATGATTGGCTAGTCCTAATGAGCTCCTCCTTTGTTACATAAACGAAATTGCATTTGCGTGAGATTTGTTTGCTGCAAATGGCTAAAAGTAGCAGTGAGATCATTTAAATACACGCAGGGTCAGACTTACTTTGGGCCCCTAGCCGATCTTTAATCTTGCAGTTATGTGTTTAAATATGGGCAACATGGCTCTGGCTTAACAGTTCCTGATTAATGAGACATCAGCACCCTGTCCTCCAAACTCACAGCCTCTGATGACATAACGAAAGCTGCAGGGGGGGTTGAGGCTCTTTCAGAGACCCGAGATTTGAGAAGGCTGATAGAGAGATTAGAAGACCTATGTCTGGGCCTCGTCTGCCTTCGGTTGTCCCTGAGGAACAGATGCACTTGATAATGAGGAGCTACTTCTGCTGTAAGGATCATCTGACGGAGATAAAAAATAGACTATAGACACCTGATAGTACTCCTGGTGTTTATGGGCTGGATGTACTGCACTGTCTTGTATCATAAACAATATAGGTGTAAACAGAACATGTGGACTCCACATACGGGCATGGATTCAAAAGTAAACACATACACAGAGATAAAGGAAATAAAGATTTGTATAATGAAACTGCAGTACTTTTCTGGAGCCATCAACTATGGACTGTGTAAATAATATTTTTTGTGTACATTATACACTTACTGGCCACTAAATTAGATTCACATTGCTAGTACTGAGTTGAACCTTGTTTTTGAAGTTTTTGAATAATTCAGCAGATAGATTCCACAACGTACTGGAAACATTTGTTAGATAGTTTGGTCCATACCGACATGAAAGCATCACACAGTTACAGCAGATTTGTCGGCTGCACATACATGGTGTGAATTTCTGGAGATCTGAATACTGTGGCCATTTGAGTGGCTCATTGACATGTTAAATAAAGCAATCTGGAAGTACCCACTAGAATAGTCATAAAGGGACGGACATGGTCTGCAAAAATAATCAAGAAGGCTGTGGTGTTGACACAATGCTACAAAGACAGGATGGATCCATGCTTTAATGTTGTTGACATAAAATTCTGTCCGAAAATTGCAGCAGAAATAGACGTTTATCAGACAAGGCAGCATTTTTTATTGACCATCTTCTTTTGTCCAATTTTGGAGAGCCTGTGAAAATTGTGGCCTTAGTTTCTTGTCCTTAGCTGACATGAGTGGTACCTGTTGACCTCTGGCATCAACAAGGCATTTGCAACCACAGAACAGTCATCATTGTAAACCTTAGAGATGGTTGTGCATAAAAATTCCAGTAAATCAGCAGTTTTTTAAAATAAACAACCATGCCTCGTTCAAAGTCCATGAAATCATCTTTCTTCTCAATTCTGATACTCGGCTTGAACAGCAGCAGATTATCTCGACCATGTCTACATGCCAAAACGCCTAAATGCCTTGAGTTGATGATTGCCTGATTAAAAATTAGCATTTTTGTGCAGTTGGACGGGTGTACCTAATAAAGTGACTAGTGAGTAACAAATGCATTATATAATCAGCATAAGCCAAAACCCTATATTTTTAAGCAGACCAACCTTAATTTTTAATTCAACAGTACTCAACTTCAACTTTTTGAGTACTGTTTACTTAAAAACAAAGATTTTTCAACTCAAATGTGTTAGGGAAATAAGTTTTCACAAAAGTTTTGAGTACTGGAAACTATTTTGGGGTAACTATATTAAACTAGGAAATGTGAATTCAGAACTCAACAATCACAACCTTGTGTACAATCAAATCCCCCATGCAGTTACAAGTGTTTGAGTTTGTAATAGATATTTTGCTTGTGGTCATATCAGCCTGATAATGGCTGATGCTGGATACTGAATAGGCTCGAGGCTTACTTGAGGATTAGATAGGTGACCGTCTGAGAATACCAGGTGTTGTACGCTTTGCTATAGATTTGGATGAAGAGCACTAGCTCAACATATTAAAGCCACTATTGTAAAGAATTGCGAGGCTGGTGCCATGACATATTGAGATTTTTCCAGCTCAATTAACATTAACTATGAATATAGATGGGGTTCAGAATAAAACCCGGGTTCTGTTTATTTCTACATGAATAAATAAATGAACCTAAGCTTAATAATTGTCTATCTATCCAAATTTGCTGTGTACAAAGTAATAATTGCAACCCCACCCCCGAGCACACATGCCTTCATTTTGAGGCTCATTACCTGAAGAGCAGATAAGTGCATTCATCTCTGCAGTGTGATTATGTTCAGTTTGTAGAAGCACTCCAGCCCTTTCTTCTTCACTGTGCCTTTGAGTGCTTCTATATATAGATGCAGTGTGTTAGTCACACTCAAGCACACAAGCACACACCTCCCTTGTTTTGCAGACTTGAGGAGTCGAGCAGTCTGTGGCCTCAAGCTGATTTCCAAATACACACATTAAGCAGACAGGTAAAACCTCAGCAGCCTCAAGCACACACTGTGGCAAGACACACTTCAGATGTTAAGTTAAGACAAATACTGCCGTGGAATTGTTTCATGATACTACATCAAGTAAAAATGAACAAATAGAGAACTTTAAAGAAATCGCACTTAGTTTATGGAATTTTTAACTTGTCAAAGGGTTAATATCTTGACATCTCTTTTGACTTTAGAGTCTAACAATCCTTATTTGCATGTCAGAAATCTTGTTCAAACTACACTTGTTCTTTTCCATTCTGGGAAATTTGGGTTTTGAATGAAGGTCAATGGGTTGTTTGCAAATCACATCATTGATTTTTATCTCATTAGAAACAATAGGATAAACTTTTTTTTTTTTTTTTTTTTTTTTTTACAATTTCTTAAACCTAAATGCTCATTTGTTTAATACATGAGCTATAAAATAGTCTGCTTAGTTTTGCTAATAATTAAAATATTTTTGGGCGCTGAATCTGATATAATGTATAGTAACTACAGCATGTGATCCTTTTTGTCTGCCTGAAGTATTTAAAAAAAAGCTTTAAACAGGGTTATTCGCTCTGTAACATGCAGAGGGTCAGCGTGCTCCTCACAGTGACCCAGTGATTATGGTGATTAGGCACATGATGCTAAAAATAGACCCAGCCATTCAGATGACATCACCAGCAGAGAGAGATGAGTCACTGCAAGCAGCCAGTGTGCCATTCACAGCACCATGCTGCCTCTCAATTAGCTTTATTCTTTCATTCTGCCCACACTTCCCTTACAGCAGTTCAGTATCAGCTACCGGTCTGAACCGGCTGTTTCCAGACACAGCGGCATGCTGGGTGTTTCCTCAATGGCTTTCCCCCCCCCCAGAAACAGACAAAGGCACAAACTTAAGCTCCACCACTGCTAGAGATCTTTCTGTTATATCCTAAATCCTTCATTGCCCAAGACCGGGTTTCCCCAAAGGTGCAGGGAGCTGAGTGTCTGATGGGAACTTTCATCAGTCAAAGTGGCTGTGGATGTGTGTCATACAACAGGGACTTACCTAGAAATGGCTTTTATGCTGTGGGGCAGTCAGTGTTGGGCGATTATATTTAAATTAAAAAAAGGTCAAAAACCTGCCATAGTTTGGTACTGAGGTTATTATATGTAAGAAAAAAAAACGAAATGAGAGAAAATGAAGAAATGCTGAGAAATTAAATGTAATTTTTTTTTTTTAAAAAAAAGGACAAATTCCTAACTGTCACCCTATGTGTGGAAAATGCACATTTTGACTCTTACCCTCAAAATTCCAGTATTTCCAGCAATGTGTGATGTCATCTGCAGTATTGGGCAATAATGAGTAACAAGTAATGAGTTGCTCTTTACTTTTTTAAGTAGCTAAAACTGTCACACATCAATGTTTTAATAAATAAAAATTATTTACAATGTGGTGCGCTACTCGGTAAAGTAAAAAATTGTTACATGCAGTCATGGAGTGTAGCCTACTTTCTGTTTACAGAAATAACTGCATTATATTTTCTAATCACAAAAGGAGCATTAGAATCTTCATGAGTTACATATTCTTTACTTGTTTACATATTTGGGATCACAGGAATGGATCATGTGACGGATATGACCAATCAAAAGCTGAAATGTGACTTGGAATGTAGTTCAGTGCTCTAGAACTGTATCTTTGATGAGCTAAAGGAAAGCTTGCACTCCTTTCAGTAAAACATGAATAGTTTTATAATACTTATAAAAAATATAAAAAAATGTATTTGTGTTTCCTAGAGCTGAAATAGCCGATTTTTTCTATTCTTTCTATTCTATATTTCTATACAAATCACATATAATTAAAACATTTTCAAGTGTTGAAAATGTATACAACTACCTAAAACTTATTTTCTTTAAAAAGTGAACTAATTTGTGTGTGAAAGAAAGCTTTATAATCATAATTTATTTTAATTTAAATCTGTTAAAAGGTTTACAATTTTGACACCAGTTAGGGTAATCATGCTCTTTCATAGCCAAGAAAAAAAACATTTTTCAAACTTATGACGTAAGTTTGTTCGAAAACCACCATGGATTCTTGTGTTATCAAATTGAAGATGTTCTTATTTGTTTGTGCCTGTAAAAATTCCCCCAAAAAATGAGCGCTGTAATAAGTGACACTAACTACGGTTCTGCATGAATTCCATAATTGTTTTCTTCATAAAGAAATTCAAAATGTAAAAAAAAAAAACTGTTTTGATTACAAAAAAAAAACTTTAAATGTTGTGTTACTTCATTTTCGATTTCATGAGGGTGTGTTTATGAAGAACAATAGTTGCATCACAGAACTTGATGTAATTTTATTGGACATTTAATTCTACTAATTTAGAAATTTTAATTATTATTATTTTATCTTGTTTTTGAAAGTCTGAAGAGCAGTACAATGTATGTTTGCATTTTTCATAAAGCTGGAACATAATTCAGATCTTTTCTGGGTTAATGAAAAGAGACAAATGCTGTTTGTTTTTTCTAACTGCATTACACTAAAAACTATGTTTTTGACTTTCAATGTAAGTTTTATACTCTGAAGAACTAGATCTGAAGAACTATGAAGAACTAGATGCAAATTAATGTGTTATAAATGTATTAGATATGTAACAATAATGCATGCAATTAATTTTGACATGGACTTCTAGCAAAAAAATCAATATGGTGTTTAAAATGTGGTGTATTAAAGATGACACGGCAGCACTAAAAGCTTAACCTAAAAAACTGATTGTGAAGTGTGACAGGATTTTCACTCTTCCTTTTTAACTCAATAGCAGCTGCTGTAACTTCAAAGTCTGCCGTCTGGTTCCCCTTCAAGTCTCTGGGTGTAATGAAAGCAAACAAGGTTTAGTCTGTTGCATCTAAATGTCCAAACATAAGTGTTGCTGCTGCTGTCACACTCACAGAAATCCTCTCTAGCTGAGAGCATTAGCCCTCTCCTCTCTACTCATCTCAAAATCACTCTGCTACAGCTTTGAACCAAACTCAAGGGTCAAAGAGAACAACATTCTCCAGCCAAAACATAAAGTACTTTGGTGTAAACTGACCTTTAGAACAATGATGACAAAGAAAAACACTGAAAAATGCTAGCATGAGTTTAACACCTTAGCAACCAAAACAACGTTTGAATTGCTGAGCAACCAAGCAAACACATAAACAGCGCTGATTAGGAAACCTAATATTTAACCTGCTATTTTAAAATTTAAGACTGGGCTATGGCAAACTGATTTAAAAGCATGCTTTTTTCCTGAGCTTTTTATCAAGTTTTTAATATAGCTTTTCCAAAAACCCAACGTTTGCTATACCCAACCTCGACCCTGAGGTTGAGCGGATGAAAACATGCAATAATTTTCCTCCTTCATATTTCCAGTCTTGATTTGAGTAGGAGAATGGAGCTATAGCGACACCTACAGACACATTCAACACTAACACGTCCAGCGAGACCTGTGACCAATATTTTCTATAGCCAATAAGTTAACCATTATGTTTGCGATTTGCATGAAGTGTGTTGACAGTTTGTTTTGGCCATATCACCATGTGGACTGCACATATAGTCAAATCGTATAAAGAACACCAAGAAAAGACCTAAAAATAATTAAATCCTTGTCGATGGTTTCCTTCCTCACTCATCTGATTAACTATCCTGGAGCTTCTTGGAAATCTGACAAGCCCCTACTCAATTGAACTTTTTTGGAACACAAGTAACTACATTTGGCTCTTTCACTATGTCCTCCAGGTTTTAACCTTGAAATACATGCAGAGGTTTCCTACAACAAACAAAGACAAATCCCCGATTGGTCATGGAGAATCTGTTTAGCAGCCGTTCACAAAAACAGTTTAAAATGAATGCAGTAATTAACGAGAAATGTGCATAAGGGACTGTCCTGCTCCAGTGCTGACCTTGGTTCTTTCCAAAGTCTATAAACAAACAGAGACGAAGCATTGCCCTCCCTCACCCTCCAAAGTTCAAACCAACTAAACTATTCACAATTCCCATGAGTCCAAATATAGAACACCAAGCTCTCAGTCCAGAGGTTTTTTAGGACCTGTACCTGATAGAAGCTTATCTGGGTAAAAGACTAAACAGAATGCACGGTCAACTGACAGTGAGTTAAACTAGAAGAAGAGGAAATTAAACAAAGGAAGTGCATTTATGTAGGTTTGTATGAACTTTTCATTCAGAGGTCAGCTGGAATTAAACACATGTCAAAGGAAGCTGAGCAATGGTCACACTTTCAAGGTCCAGTTTCCTTTGGAATGCCAGACAACTGAAAATAATAAATACACCAGAACAGGTTGCATTGGTTTCATATGGGGAAAATAAACTAAATGTGAGTGGTACACAAAACAGCTAATGTACCAACATCTAAAATTAATAATAATAATAATAATAATAATGCTTAAAAAAAGGATACATATATATTTTAGGTTACATATATCATGCTTGTTAGGTTTTCAAAGGATTTGGAACTGTGCTAAAGGTCAGGTCAACTCTCTGCCTCTCGTAAAAAAAAAAATATGTTGGTGAAGGTCTAGTGTGGGTCATTTGGGGTTCATCACTGGACAGCTGATGCCAGAGCCACTGTTCGATGTTTCCAAGAGAACACTGTCTAAACACACATTCTAATCGAGCTACACAGAGGATGACATCTGGAAACTGCAGTGTTTACAGTCAAACAAATGCTCTGAGAAAAACAATGCAAGTGGCAGATATAAACCCTACTTACATAGCAATTCCTATCTGGGACAACTCTGGCTAGGGAACCAGTACAGCACTGCACTATGGCACATGACTAAAGCAAGTGCCACAAGTAGCCAATTTGATAATGTATGCCATACTTCATATACTGTGTGCCACATTAAAACTGATACCACATTTGCTAGACTTGGCATATGCGTAGCCCACATACCACATGCCATTGCCAGATGAATGCCAGATGTGCCAGACAAATGGCGAACTTGCAGAGAATGCGAAAAGCGTGATAGTGTAAAGATCTTCCTTCATAAGACAAGCCAATGACCGTATAAAACTAGACTAGAGCTCAAATCTGCCCTGTCAATAGTAATAAACATCTTGGTTTGCATGGCCTGAAAAATAAGAAATGCTCTGGGAGCACGTAACTCTGTTAAAGGTTGTAGCTGTCAGTGACTTACATCAAAATACAATTACATCAAAAAACACACCAATTTGTTTTGAATTAAATAAACTTTTCTAGCATCTTTGTGTTGTTTTCTCATCAAAAACATGCCTCAATTTTTATTCAGAATCTTTTATGCATGTTTGTGTAATCCTGAATTCCTTTTTTGTGAGCCGCAAACGACTTAATGTTCCCTGCAACGCCCATAGTTCTAACCTCCGCCCACTGACCAATCAGATTAATCACTGGTACAGCTCATTTTTATGCAGATGGGGTGCGCTGCCTGATCCGGAAGTAAAAACAGCAGACCCGCGCAGAAGAACAATGCAGAGAAACAGTGTTTTCTGTCGATTAAAATGTAATAGGCGCTATGGTTGGGCGATGTGGGTATCAACGATGTCCAATGTGAAACATCGTAATTGACGATTATACCGTTCCAATCCCCAACTTATAAAACCGTCAATAAAAACTGGTCAAGGATGGAAATTATTGGTGTGGAATATATGTTTTTTACATGTTTTTTTCATTCATTCGTATACTGTAAGTGTTTTTAAATTATTTATCTGATTTTGTACGTTCAGAAAGGAAGAATGCTGTATATTTTCTGGATAATTCTTGATAATACCGATTCCCATTTACAAACATTCCAGTTTAAACATGTTTCTTTAATCCTGTCTGAAAGTCACCCCTTTCACATTGAACAAGGTTTAACAAACTAGCAGCACGTTTATAATGTGTGCTTTCAGTCTACCAGATGACACGCTGTACTGTATGTATTCAATTTGTCTTGTTCTCCACGGGTCCACTGTCAGACTCTTTCCAGTCTGAGCCAGTCTTTCCTGAAAGAGCTTCAGTGTTGATCTGAACAAGAATGTCAATGCTTGTATTTTGAGTAAATGAACAGACACGAGCACAATTTAATTACATGGGGAGAACGATGGCCTTCTCAAACATTCCCTGCTGTCATCATATGCAATCAGATTACAGTCCGGAACCATTGTGAACACACACCTAGAACACTGGAGGAAGAGGGCAGAGGGGCCATTTGAGAGGTCTAGAGATATACTTCCGTTTGCTGGACTTTCTCACAGGCTTTCGTACACTCTCCCAGACATAATGACGTCAGCCAGACCATGAGCGTCACATTCTTGCTTATTGATTTATTCCAGATACACTTTCCCTACCTCAAATAAACACAACAGGCTAAACATAAACAAGACATTCATTAGATCTACATCAAATTTTTTTATTAAACCAAACACAATGTATTCATTTTTTTTACTCCCCAGCCATTTCCGATTCATTTATAATCAGCAGATCCAGTCTAAACCGAACTAAAATTATGCAATTGATGTGAGTTTTGAGGGCCAACTCACGTTAATTTTTTCTACTAAACATTTTTCTACCAAACTAACTTTAATTTGTTCAGATAATTAGTTTCGCATCCATTCTTAGCCAGGGGACCCTGCTTGATTTGAGATGCACTGCCTGATTTCATCATAAAAAGCTAATTAATTAGAATTATGATATTCAATATTCTGGGCCATATTCTGCAAAATCCGAAATTTAAAATGGGATAGATTTTTCGTATCCGAAAAAAGTAAAGCAGAATATGCTTATGTGACACATTTAACGGTAGCTTTTTTTCAAGAAGCTTCTAGGTTACATTCCAAACATCACTTTTTTTATGCAAAAGTAATGTTTATCATCAAGTGTAACATTAGCTTATTCCTTTCAAAGTGTTAAATATGATTAAAAGTAACATATGTATTAACCATCAGGCATTAGCTCCAAAATTTGCTGAGTACTTGAAAAGCATAATGAAGAGCAGTGTCACCTTCCAGTTAGAAGTTTGGCGATTCAAGGCTCACCGATCACCTTCCAGGAAAGTGTTTGCATGTTCTCCCCGTACTTGCCTGGGTGTCCTCCGGGTTATTAAAAGTTATTAATTTTTATTTTTCTGTAAGTATTGTTTAATGGTACTATTTATATTATGGTTATGTTAGTGGAGTGAAGGTTGCTGCGTAACCAGATGCACAGAACTTTATTATTTTTTGTATAATTGTGTTCAATTTGTGTTGCAGAAAATGGAACATACAGGGTCTGGGTGGATGTTAGTTTGACGTTTTCTTGTAAATTGTTTTGTGTACTCTATTGTTTTAAAATGAATTCTAGTTATTTTTGTACAGATGGGCCATTGTTTGTACTTTTGGAACTTTTCTTTGCAATCGAAACTAACATTTTTAAAGTTATTTAGATTATTATTATTAATTTAAGTACAATGGATAAAGTTACAACATTATTTTTTAGTTTTTAAGTAAATGTGTGTATATAGGCTGTTTTTTCCCCCAAAACATCAAAATAGTATCTGTACAAAAATTGTCTTTATGCCCTGAGGTTAGAAGATATCTGACTATTATATCTTTTTACCTTTATTAACCAGACCACAAAAATATAAAAACTGACCAAACTGTCGAGGTGTGCTTTTTAGAAAATGCAAGTCTACCTTCAATCTTTCATTGAAGTCACTTTATTAAACTTAAAATGTCTTCTGATTCTGATCACTGCTTGCAGTTATATATTATCTTTTAACATGCTTTTCAACTCCAGCTGTTGTCTGTAATTACCCTGTGTGACGTGGACTGAAATTTTCCATCCCAAACGTTGGGGAAAGAAAAGCAAAACAATTGATGGATGTCCGAATTTTCTGACCCCTGTTAAGTTGACTCTTGTTTGTTTTCTACCTTTTCTATAAGCGAGCATAACCAGTGGAAAAATCCCAAAGCCGTGCACCAGTATCAAACCACTGATTAAAGGCCCCAGCCCATCGTTGTTGAAGGATGGATGCACAGGGATAGTTTGGTTGTCAGGGCATAACACACAACCCATTTTGGTCTGTTCGTCCAAGCTGCAACGGCACATTTCTCAGAAACTTTTATTGTTCCCTGAATTAAATCTCAATGAGTAAAAACCGCATGCATGTGGATCTAAAGGCCTTATGAGACTCTAGGGTTTCTGAATGTGCCACAAATAAAAAATGTAAAGTACATGCACAAAAACACCTCAACCCCCTTTCAATTTATACAAAAGTAACCCGAACTGCTCACTTTAAAATCACTGCTTCTATCGATGTGACTCATACTAATGTTTCAGATAGCATCTTGCAGTATTCAGGTTACAGTGCACTAGCTTTTAGTCATCAAATATTTGTGTAATAACCTTCATTTGTCAACGAAAGACTCACAAAACATCCTTTTTCTCCTTATACTAAGTTTAACACAGCTCTTGGGACTTGGAATCATCAAACTGTAACTTTATCTGGCTCAAAAACGGAGCCAAACATCCTGACTGTAAACTAGGACACATTACGCAGCAAAAGGCGTCATGTTGATGTCACAGAGGTATCAGATTTCTTTGGAGCAGTGTCCTAGATCCTAATACAGATTCTCAGGCACAAATTATGACTTTAGTTTAACTTCTTCGTTAATCAGTTGACTGGTTTCTATTGGAATACAATATTTCTTTATAGAGCTGGTTCCATGATCAAACGAATCAGAGCGGATTGCTCTTACCTGAGTACCTAAGCAGGCCACCATCATATGTGTGAGCAGTTTGGCAGCAAACATGAGGAATCTGGCGCACAGCAGATGAGACACCACGGCCAAGGCAAACCCTGCAGGTCAAAGGCAGATACGCTGTATACATCTTATCCTGTTACAGTGGGGTTGCTAAACAAACAGAGAGAAGTGTTGTTGGGTTACCTGAGATACAAATAAAGCCTGCAGCATAGAATGCCTCATTGAACGAAGCAAAACCTCCAATCTCAGCATATGCTGTGTAGACGGACAGGTGTTTACAGGCGCACTCCACATAATTCTGACTCTCGTCCACCACTCTGCAGAACTGACTGTCAGATAGCCAGCTGGACAGAAGACACCATACAAAAAACATTGTCCTTTTGCACGGAAACCATCATAAAATAGACACATGCACTGACATCACTTTCCCACCAGGCTACGCTCACTTCAATGTGACCCTGTTAACATGTACCCGGCTATTAAGAAAACAATTATTTTTCAGCATGGTTATGCTTTCATAAACGCAGCATCGTTTTCATGAAACCACACAAAATTTTGAAAACAACAGTCAAATTTGGTTATAAAAATGCTGAGCACAGAGTTGTCAGAGGTATTGGAAATGGGGTTTATCACTGTTGTCACACCCTGTACTGGGTGTCACTCTTTAGCGTCTTTAAAATGCGTACGTGAATGTGTTTTTTTTTTTTGTACAAAGTGCGAGAGGCGAGTGCGAGGAATAAGAACTAGATTTGTGTTGTAATGGCTGTTATCTAAGCATAATATTTTGCTAGGTTCAATTATTTATTTAACCTATACCCTAAAAGAATCTGGGACAAACTGTGCTGTTTAAAATGGCTGTGGAATATCTTCTAGAGCTGCCTCTAGTGTGGTCATCCCTGAACTTTCTTTTTCATGAGCACAAGTCACTCCACTAACATGTTTCATGAACATAAGCCTGGAAGAGGGAGTCTTCCGCCTTGACCCTCGAGTTCACATGAACAAACAGTCCGTCACGCAGGAGAGTGTGAAATAGTTCAGATTACTGAAGGTTTCTATTACAAGACATTCAGACACCATTGTGTACATAAGGTTATTTCTTCATGTTCCTCATCCTCTTTTTAAACACACATGCGATAACCACGTATTTTGAAGTTTGTGTTTGAAATTAACAGTTTTACTAGGGTTTTATCTACATGAAATAATTCAATGTCAACAGTGAGTTTCAATCATTAACAGTCTCATCAGTGCAGTAAAATTTGTCATTGTGACACACTATCCATTCATTTTCCAACCCCTTTAATCCCTTTTTGGGGTCACAGGGGTCTACCGCCCACTCACACATTCACACCTAAGAGGATTTTTGATTATTCAAGTAACCTAACCGCATTTTGAAGATTGTAGGGGAAACTAGAGTACCCGGAGGAAACCCATGCAAGCACCTGGAGAACACTGCTTCCAGGAAGGTCAACGGCAAGCTACCCACTGCGCCACTGTGCTGCCCATGACACATTATTATTTGAGAAAATATTCATTCATTCATTCATTCATTCATTTTCAAACCCGCTTATTCCCTTTCGGGGTCACGGGGGTCTGCCGGTGCCTATCTCCAGCACACATTGGGCAAGAAGCTGGGGTACAGGTCGCCAGTCCATCACAGGGCAACGTTCACTCACACATTCACACCTAAGGGGAATTTTAGATTATTCAATTAATCTAACCGCAAGTGAGCTTTTTAGAATGTGAAAAAAGACAATAAAGTCTTAAATGACAATGTAAAAAAATTTGTAAGTATGGTCACAAATTATAATGGCAGCCAGCTGAGAAATTAAATGAGTTCAATAGGAAATCTCCATGACAAGATGAAACTCCAACGTAACAAAGCCACGCAATAATAAAGGTTACAAAACAAACATTGTGCTTGATTCTGCTTTAATAGATGGATCCTGGAATTATCAGGAGATGCTCAGTGCCAGGGTTTTGAGTGCTAAACATTTGTATGCATACAGATGAATCCTGATGTAATGAAAGTAAGGATAAAGTTTTATTTAAAGCTTTGCAAATGAATATAGACAAAATGCCACAGCATTTTTGTGAGTAATGTACTTTTTCTTCTCTTGTGGCTTTGGCTGTTAATATGAGCACTCTATGCCAATTTTCTGGACACTCGACCATTAATCCTCAATTTTGTTAGTCTGCTCGTATCAGGACACAGACATATTATTTTAATCAAAACAAAAAATTAAAATAAAATTGTTTACATACATTTCAACCTCTGTGAACATTACTAAGGAATACTTATTTTAATAGGATCAAAATTAAAAAAAAATCTTCATATTTACTCATCTAAATTAGTGCCTTTGGATCTTGAATTGATAAAAATTAATTATTGTATTGTTGTCTAATTGTTAAAGGATATGAGAAAATTCTTAGAAAACTTGCAATTTCCACTCAAAAAGGTCACTTGAACTCAGAAACCCATCATCATGGTTTTGATTTTATAATCACTGATATTTTGGTTGGTGGGACTCCTGAATGATCAACACGGAGAATCAAAAACTAGAACCCAAAACCATGGTTATGGTTTTTCTAGATAAACTATCAAACTTCTAAACTTGAACTTGTGAATGTGTGTTCTACCTTTCGGCAGCCTGATTCCACAACAGGCACACAGATTGGCTGGGTTTTCCACGCCGGTCCGCAGTATGTATACGGTAAACAACCTCTTGTCCATCTGGAAGCGGTTTAGACGCTCTACCATGAAGACTCACAGAGAAAACCTGCATAAAACCCTATCATGAGTGGCTGACCAGTTTTCAATTACAGCTGACCCCACAGATGATTAGTAAAGTTACGCAAACAATACACCATCAAAATAACACACTGAAACAGGAGTCAATTGAGTATGACAACTTCAACAGTGACATCTGCTGGACATTTGCTATGAACACTACAGTTATATTATTGTCAGCAAAAAAAAAAAAAACACAATCCACAAAAAAAAACTACAT
The DNA here is from genome assembly GCA_007224835.1 of Danionella cerebrum. Taxonomy (NCBI): domain Eukaryota; kingdom Metazoa; phylum Chordata; class Actinopteri; order Cypriniformes; family Danionidae; genus Danionella; species Danionella cerebrum. Next base: position 266,221 of record SRMA01023911.1, read on the forward strand.
TTTCTGTCACCTTGTCATTTAAAGCACTGGCTTTAGTGTTGGTGAGGAACCAGTGCTCTGTGCTGTATTCTGTGAAGTGCAATTTACGGCAAGCAGAAGGGATCATAGTGTTGGCAGGAACTGCTGGAACCTCCAGCAGAGATTCAGGAAGTGTAAATGAATCAGTGTTTCTGCCTGTAAATGTGTGGCCGTTGATCTGAGTGGGGTACCAGTAGTGTGCCGCAATGGTTAAATATGGGCAGGTATCCAGGATGGTTGTGCCTCTGTGAAAGGAGCATAGATAAATGAGCTCAGGTAAATTCAAAGACACAACGATGATGAAAGTCCTCACCTCTTTCCTTGTGCACCACATTCGATGTCTGTAAGGAGACTGAAGGCGAAACGCTCGGCCACCTCAGCCAGCTGGCTCACACCTCGAGTGTCTGTTCTGCTGGGGTTCTTCAAGGCACACAGCAGGTCATAGGTCAAACTGCGGCTACTAGCCTTCAGAGAGGTCTGTTCAGCCTCATCCAGAATCTGTTCAATGGATGATTTAAATGTAAAACACAACAGTTTTTGAATAGCTTCAATAAAGTTATATAATCATTTTTAAAAATTAAATATGTGTGCATTGATTGATAAGATCCCAGACAGAACTTCACTCCATGCTTCACTCGCCCACTCCCTCATTCACTCCCTCCCTCACCCAATCACAACCTGCCTCACTCCCTCGATCACTCACTCACCTTGCTTGAGGCGTCTAACACAGCTGTTAGCTGCTCTGGACTGATGTTTTTGCTAACTTTACTGATAAGCCCCTGCAGGACGCGGTTGATGATCGTCTCATCCAGAGGTTGTTGTAGCTGGTCGAGCAGAGCCCACACTGCCTGAGCCTCTGAGTCTGAAACCAGGGTGATGTTAGCCTGCCCAAATTTTGGATGAATGCGTGCACCACCCGTGGCACCAGAGAGGATAACAATGAACCTTTTGGGTGTTGGATTTGTGGAACCAATGTTTGGTGTAAGTTTCACATTCAGGCCGGCACTGCTCTGTCCAATTTCAAAAGTCAAATTGCCCTCCTCCATGATAAAGTCTTGGCCTGCTAGAGCAGGCCAGACCATAGTTGGTCCGACAGACTCTGCTTTATCAAGCTCCTGTGAGCACAGAAGACGAAAAATTAAATAATCAGTGGTGAAGCAAACTTTAAAAACATCATAAAATGTTTAGTTTTGACAAAAAACATGCAAAAAAATGTTGAAGTGTCAACGCATTAGAAGTTTAAGCGAGGACAGTTTGACCTTAAAATTGTTTTAACATATTGTCCCCACCATAGCTTGAAATATGAAAGATTTTAACAATTTCATATGAGTTTGATATATTTATATATTTTATATTACTAATACATAATTGGGTCTTTCCATGAAAACCAAAACTTTGTCCCATATCAGTTGAAAAGGAGTGGCAAAATAGTTGAAAAAACACAGCCTCGAGGTTGACATCTGTTGCTGCAGGTGCTTTTAACTTATTTCGCAAAAGAATTCAAGTTACAATTAGCTACATGTCCATATAATATCTAGTTTTAATAAATCTTGGTGCAAATACAAACAATTTACTGGGATTGATGGGGCTACTTCAATCTCAAACCTCTTGTCACTAATGAACTAACTGTTTACATCAGCTCTGAACAATGAGCTTCACACTCTATAAAGTGAAAGATCTGTAGACTTTACAGCTAGTGTTGTTTTATTTCTTTCAGATGTAAAACTGACCTGCATGCGATACTTCAAAGAGATGGCTGACGCTGTGCTGGCATCTCTGAAGACCTGGAGACTGATGCTTGTGGATCTAAGGGTGACTACTGGCAGTCTGGATCCCTGAGCAAAGTACACCAACCCACGTGGGTCATCACTTTCTAGCATCGTGATGTTGGCAAATCGGGCAGTCTGGTTTATGGCAGCACCTTCACCAACTTTAAAGATCTCCACCAGAAACCAGACTTCATATTCTGGGTCCTGAGGTGCAGAGAGCAGAAAATATTGTGCAAAATATTGTGACATTTGAAACCTTCAGAAAACATTTTATTTTTTTAAAGGAAGTGTAACATTAGAATAGGATCTGCAGTAACCTTGTCAGGTCGGATAGCCAAGCTCAGTACACAGAAAACTTCTCCTTTCTGACAGAGAGATGTCCCGGAGGTCTCCTGCAACTCTTTAGTCAGATTCACTCCCCTACTGACCAACGTGTGAGTCAAGGTGCTCAAAGTAACCCGCCAAAACACTAGAACATCTTCAAATTTTCTGAAAAAAAACAAAACAAAACAAAAAACAAAAGAAGAATTACATCTGCCTAGAATTGAACTGGGGATAACTGGAAGTTAATCGTGTCTGGTACCTGTTTTCCTGTCTTTGAAGAAAGAGTGTCACTGTTCTGTTTGCTGAGTCCTCATCCAAAACCTGACCAGACTGAGAGCTCACACTGAAACCAACGATACCATTCTGAAGATCACTTCCTGTATAGGGAAACATCCAATATCAATAGTCTGGGACCATTAAGACTACTTTTTATTTGATCAAAAGACACTTATTTCTAATGTGTGCACAATTAAGAAAATGATAAGTTGTACCCTTGATGATTTTGAAAGTTTGCGAACAGAATAAGAAATAGTTTGCCCCAAAATGTAAAGGCAGGTTTATTTAAAAAGCAAGGCACAAAATAGAAACAAATGATGAGTTAATAACTGATTTGCCTATTAATTTAAGTAGGAATGTGACCCCCTATGAATCATGAATGGTGTATTTTATAAAGGTGACCAGTTGAGATTAGGAAAGGGTAGTAGCCTCAAGCTAGTATCCTCCAGACACACAGTAATGTACCAAAATCTTCAAGACTGCACAAAGTTGTCAGGGACAAGATTATAGATTTACAAAAAGCAGGAATGTGGCATTAGATCATAGCCAAGCACTTGGAGTGTACAGTTGGTGAGATTGTACCAATATGCAAGAAATGCCCCTAGGGCCCCATGCAAGATCCAACTAGATTCAATGATCCTGAGAACGACCAAGTACCAGCACAGAGCAACCACAGATGTCAGTGATCTCAGGGCATCTGGGGACAGTCACCAGGAAAACAATTGGTAACACATATCACTGTTTAGAATTATATATTTAAAAAAAAAAAACTCTGTGGAGCTCATCATTTCAGTCACATTTGTGCCCATTTCATGAATTAGATTTTGGGAAAAAGTATGGATTTCTTTATTTTTTTCTGGTACTAATTGACATGTTAAATATTAAAATAATAACAAATACCATCTCTCTAAAAAACATTTTATGAGTCTAACCACTTCTTTATTTCAATGCTTATCTGTTGTTTCTGCCACGTCTGGAAGTTTTCACACAACACTTTTTTTCCTGTTTCAGCAAAATAAATGTTTGTGAAAGGCTTTGGTGACAAAACGACAGCCACTAACTTAAACTTCTGTAAAAATCTATCAGATTAATATTTTTACCATTAATGTAGTTGTATGTTTTTTTTAGTGCCATGGCTTTGCAATCAAATTGGGGTGAACACAGCCACAAATAATAAATGGGTGAGAAAGAATAAAAATCTTGTTAGTAATCTTTACATGTCCAAGATAAAAGGTGAAAAAAAATCCAGGCCACAATTATTTTTCTTGGTGAAAATCAGTGACATCATTAAAGATTTTGGATATTAAAGGGCACAAATCCGGGATTCCAAAAAATCGAAGGTAGATTTGCATGTTAATCAAAGTTCTCACCCAGAATAATGACTTTGGCAAAGGAAGTAAAGCCCATCTCATCCGGTACACTGACAATCTGTGCTCCGCCTTCTGCCTCGCTGAGGTAAATGAAGAACACTTCTTGTCCCTCTGGCTCCTGGTCATTCAAGATGAGCACACTGACTTCCACCTCATTCTGCCCCGCCAGCAGTGTGACCGTTTGGGTCTCCAAGGCAAAGTCTTCTCCTTCCAGGGCCCATGTGCCATTATGTTCCCGATGAAATGCAGTTGTATCAACTCCTGAGATTGTGAAACCTGAATAAGCCCTGATTTTGGCACGTACCACACCTGAGAGCCCAACTGACCGGCGCACTCTCAAGGAAAGTTTTTGGTGAGACGCATCCTCTATGCTGTCCTCTGAAATCACTTTCACTGCAGGTCCAATACTAAGAAAGCCACTAACCACATCATTAGCACGAATGGTAACACTAGCGATGCTATTTTTAGACACAATATGGGGTTGAGTGGTGACTGAGGGTAAAGTGGAGCTGAGAATACGCACACTGGTCAAATTCACATAAAACTGCTCATCTTCTTCGGTTATGGAATCATCTAGAATCGATAGTTGGAATGCCGCAGTTGTTTGACGGGAATCAAAGAGAACTTGGCCATCTGGTACTGAACCATAGTCTTTGTCAGGTTGGGCAGTACCAGGTGATGTGCTATAGGAGACACTGGAGCGGTTGCTGCGGAAACCGAAGAGACGCTGGACATAGAGCGTGATGGTCTGTATGTCCTCCTCAATGACCAGTTGACGGGAATGAGGATGAAACTGATAGAGTCCCAACGGCTCCACATCCGCTAGTGTGTAACCAGACCTGAACATCAAACTCTTCAGTTACTGTACAGATAAATAATTAAAAAAATACACACATATACATATGAATTGAACATTACCTCAAACGTGCTCCACCAGGGGCATCTGAATCTACAGAGGTGAGGTAAATGGCATGTGCAGCGACCACCGACATGTTATTGACAGCGGTGAAAGAGATTCGCTCACTCCTCTGACCATGGCCGATCATCACTGTGCCTTCAGAGGAAGAAAGATGGAAAACATTGTGTCTGTTTATGTTTCTTGATCGCATGTGCCATCCTTTCTCTCTCTCCAAGGCTAACCTGAACTTGGCAATATGTTTCCTGGCAGAAATCCTGCTGGAGTTTGGCCTGGAGGGAACCCAGAGCTCCATCTGACAGTGATGTTCCCATAAAGTCCTGTCCGTGTCACCAGCACCTCACACTGGCCACTTTCTACATCTGAGACATGCAAGGCTAAAGAAGCAAATCCAACCTACAACACAGAAGAGTTTATAACATACTTTAATTTAAAAAATGATACAATAATTGAGTGTTTGAAATTTGACAGTCCCAAAACTTTCTCAAAGGAAATAACCTATATATATATATATATATATATATATATATATATATATATATATATATATATATATTTATTTATTTTTTTTCATATAATATAGTAAAATGTATGTACAATTTTATGTGTCATAAATATATATATATTGAAAATAATATATTGAAAAGCTATATCAGAACCTATGTTAAACAAGAAAAAAATTAAGAATACTCTAAAAAAAGGACACATTTTATTTTATTACTAAAAATAAATGTGGTCATTCTAGTGTTGAAGGTAGAAAAGAGAGATGTGCAAAAGTTCACCTCAGCATTAGCTGCCACTTCAGGAACTGAAACAACCACTGACTTTGATTCCAGTTGAATTCTGGGAGGGGAACTTAGTAGGGGACCGATCAAAGTCACATCAGTCAGCTCAATGGTGATATTGAAGCCTGTGGCAAAGAACACCTGCAGTGGATACATTTTAAATATCAGTGTGGGCCTTTATAAGTCTGTCCTTTAATCAACTCACAAACCCACAGACCTGACTACTAAATGGCACTCTGAGAATACCCTCCTGTTTTCTGTCCTTCACCAGTATGGTCCCAGTGAGTGTGTCCTCTGTAAAACTTTGCCCAGGGGTGGTAAAACTGATTCTGTACCCCACACTGACATTTCCGAATGCCCCCGCCAGCCTGTTCACACTGATGATGAGCTGTCTGCTTTGGTCTGCTGCGTCGACAACCACTGATTGGTTCTGAGAGTAAAGGACGAACACGCCATGGGGCTCGTCATTGGCCCGGACCTTCAGTTGTGTAGTGCTGCGAGTGGCATCCAGCTCTGCCCCACCCTCCACTGAGATAAGACGAAGATTATATACTTCCTCCAGCTCAGGTACAGAGTCAGGCAGCAGAGAGAGTGTGATCTCTGCAACACGCTGCCCTTCCATGATAATGACAGAACCACGCAGAGCAGCAAAGTCTCCGGATGAGTCATCATTACTGAAGATTTCCCAGAACACCTGCCATTTGAAATAAACATTTTTTGCTTAATTAATATAAACTTTAAAGTGTTTCAAAATATTCAGCTTCACAGATGATACAGACTATTTATAATTCATAAATGTTTCTAACTAATGAATGGATTCATCCTTAATTTTATCCTTTTTATTAACTTTTATAAGAGTACAGGGTTCTATTGGTGTCTACGATAGGGGTACAACCTGAACAAGTGTACCGGTAAATTGCAGAGCCAGATTTGATCAATATTCAGTCACACGCAAACAAACAAATTATATGATTCAACATCAAAGATGTAACTTTCTGGCTAATCCAAAGTGAATGTTTTAAGTAAAAGTAAATGCTTTTCAAACAAAACAAAAAAGATAGCCTTCTTGCAGATCTGTAAGTCAATGTTCAAATTAAATGTAGAAAACAAAATAAAATTAATCTAATTTGAACAAAACAGCTAACAATATCACAAATTCAAAGGAAATGTTTAAAGAAAATGCATACAACAAAATAAGAGAAAAAAAATTTAATTTGAACAAAACAACACAGCTAATGTTTCGCTAATCCAATGTAAATGTTTAAAATAAATGTATAAAACTAAATAAGACAAAACAAAAAGCTACTCTTCTAGCTAATCTGAATTAAATGTTCTAATTTAAAAAAAAAATGAACAAAACAGCTAAGCATCTCGCTAATCCAAATATATTTAAATTAAATGTAGAAAACAAGATAAGACCAAACAAAAAAAAGGTAGCCTTCTAGCTAATCCGGACATAATGTTCTCAACTAAAACTAAAACTAAACGAGACAAATTTAATCTAATTTGAACAGAACTAATCTAATTTGAATAAAAAAAAAATCTAATTTGAACCAAACAGGTAACCATCTCGTTAATCCAATGTATAAATCAAAACAAAAAAGCCAGCCTTATTACTAACACAAAGTCAATGTTCTTGAAGAATGAGGAAATGAATGAACAAAACAAAACTAATCTAATTTGAACAAACAAGTTCTAAACAAAATCAAATTTGAACAGATTTACAAATACAAAAACAATGATATTTAAATTTTATTATTTATGATTAACATATTTAAATTAATAGAAGTACATGAAAAAAGAATCAAGATGTATTATACTTTTTTCTGAATGGCACAATTGGTTTCTTACCGTGATGTTGCCCATGACGCCCTCTCTGCGTGTTATAAGGGTTGATATTTTGAGTGGTCCTTCACTGTCAGAAGGTTCATTGTAAGTGCGGTCTTTCAGATCCTGCTCTGTAAACTGCACTATTCCGTTTGGGTCTCCAAACTTATCAATCTACAGTAGAGACATTGCATAGAATTTGCAAAGATTTATGAGTAGAGTCGATATCTTTAAAGTGTTAAAAAAGACATACCATTAGGGCAATCGATCCAGCCCTGGGGTCAACTCCCATCTCTCCAGAAAGGATTTTGAGCTGGATGATGAACTTCTCCCTCACCTCCACTTCTCCATGGGGAAGAATCTTTAGCTCAATGCTGCGCACACCTCCTTCCCCATCTCTAAAGCTGAATGTCCCATTTACTGGTTCACCAATGTCTGTATTTCCTGACTGCAAAACTTCATTTGAGTTTGGGCCCAGAATCTGCCAGAGGACCTGAAGATAAGGAAATGCATTACATTACAGTTTCAATCAAGTCTATAGTTTCCAAACTCACATATTTCACCTTTCTTTGTGGAATTTAACACTAATTGACAGACCTGGATGGAATTTAGCATTATCTCCATTCATGTGTATTTTTTTTTCTTCATAAAAGCAATGAACTACCCGCAGAGGCAGCTTAGATGACTTGCACTTTATAAAGAAACTAATCTTATTGAAAGCAATCTGAAATAACTCATTTAAGACCTATCCGTTCCCAAAGGCTAGACCAGAAGTTCCTGTGGGTAAGTTCAGCTGAATCTGAAGTTAATGGCACATCAGATTAGAATCTAGTTCTAATGTCAGCTACATCAACTATTCAGGGGGAAATGCACAACTTCATGGTCTTGAAAAAAAGGTCAATTTGAGTAAGTTCACCATGGCATCTCCCAGCAGCCCATCTGCTCTCTCCACAAACAGACTCAGTCTGAAGGTGCTGTTAGGGTTTGGGATGGTGATGGCGCTTTGGTTGATGAACCGTACAACACCATTTGGCGAGTCACTCTTGGCAATCGTAATTCGGGCAATTAACTGGGCTCCGAGTATGGCACCTCCAGTGGCACCAGTGAGTTGCAACTCGAAAACTTCATTAAACTCACTGAAGAAATGAAAGAGGACAAATTCACAAATATTATGAATAAAATACATAACGTATGCAGCAGGCTAGTTCTTCCTCACCTCTCTGTGTCATCCACTATAGAGACATTGATAAAGCGAAGGATCTCTCCCTGCTGGAAGATGATGGATCCATTGAGTAGGATGTAGTCTGAGCCTGGTTGAGCAGTCAGACCTCTGGAGACAAACTCCGCTGTGACCTCCCCATAAGATCCTAGACGCCTCAGGACAGGGATGGAAAGAGTTCCCACGTCCTCCTCAACTGGGACACAAAACACTGTGAGAGTCTGGCAACAAATGCGTGCATCCATCATGGACACACACAAACGTGAAAAACGTAGAGGTTTACCATTTCAGTTTTGATAACTGGTATTTTATTTCATTTTTATTGCCAATGCTTATGTTGTTCACAGATGTGAAATTGCATTATTCTCTTTAGACAAAATCCTTTTTAAAAAGGTTATGATGCATTACATTTTTGTATTTTTTTGTGGAAATTGTACATTTCTTGGGTTTCATCTGGGCACGTTGATTTGATTCAGTCCAAAATCATGCTTCAGGAGAAGCCAATACTCTAAACTAGCCTAAAGAGCAGCATGCAGTCTTAGGAGCTTTATGGTGTATGCACCAATAAGTAAAACAAGGAATTTGTTTAAACTCTGAATAGCAATTTTACATAAATCCACCCATCCATTTTTGTGTACCTGTTTAGCAATGGTGGGGGTATGCGGTTGTCCATCTCAGCAAAAGGTTGCCAGTTCATCACATGACTCACTGTTCACTCCTAAGACTACATCCTGTTCAATGGATCCATAAGACCCTATATACCATGCAGCCATGTATGCAGTTGTGGCAAAAAATGCATAAACTTAAAAGAAACAAGTACCAGTTAGGTTGACAAATTTGGGGTCAAACTCCAGGATGCCTTCAGCATTGTCATTTGTTTGGATGATCACCATGAGGGCGGACTGATTGCCAATCTCTGGGGGCTGATCAATCTGTAAACCATTTTCTTTGACAGCAAAGTCCATTGAACTGAAAACAAGAGGAAAAAAATATATATTGTCAGAAGTTCCAGAATACGCTTTCCAGCATAAACCCAAGAGGGCTGTTGGTCATCTACCTGCCGTTTAGAAGCTCTACTAAAGTAATGTTGAGGAAAAACTCCTCTGGTCCTTCAGGAAGATCATCATCAAGTATGGTCAGAGTGACGACCCTGGAGCTCTCGCCAGGTTTGAATAACAACCGACCGGAAGCCTGTCCAAAATCTTGCCCGCTGATTGCAGACCTGCCTTCAGTGTGATAGCTGACCCACACACTGCCAAACAAACCCATGGAGCGCGCAATGGTAACATTCACCTGGAAACACACAAAAATGTCTCCTAAGAAAATGACTCTGCTCCTCTGGTTTTAGTCAATAAATGAAGGCTTACAGCTCTATCCTCCTCAGTGGCTCTCAGAGAGGCTTGTGGGAAAAAGAAGAGGCCATGAGGAAGGTCACTGGCAGCCATTGTGATGGTGGCAAACTGTCTGTCAGGGCTGATCGCAGAGCCCGGGGTCAAAGCACTCAGTCTCAGCTGATAGACAAATCTCTCCTCTGGAATCTCATCATCAAGGACCTACAGCAATACAATGTATTTCTTTGAGTGACACTTTTATGCTCAAGTGTGCACAGTTTCTGTGCCCAGTTTATGAGAGTATCCCTGGTTTTTGATACAATTTCACAAATGAATTTTGGACATTTTGATGCTGTCTTTGCTTTTTGGGCAGATTTATTAATTTTTATTTTGTCTTTGTCACTTTGTTCGTTTCAATTTAATTTTACTGTAGTTTTCACAATTATAAAAAAAAATGTGAAAAAAAAACTGGGGATGTAATTTAAAAACTATATTAAGCATTTCCATTAATTATTTATTTATTAAAAAAATTTAGTAAAGCAGTAAACATGGTCAAAAAGGCCCTGGACTTTGTAGAGTTAAAGTGGTTTTACCTTCAGGAGAATTGTAGCAGCGGACTGGCGGTCTTTCATGACAACTTTGCCAGACGTTTTCTCAAATTCTGTGTCTGTAGCTGTGGTGATGTTCCAGAAGATCTCAATCTCACCAAAGATTCCTGGGCCTCTTATGAGACTTAAATGGACAACACTCAATTAATATAAAGGCACGAATTGTATCACTTTTTATCAGTGTGAGTGGATACCTGACCAGAGCTGTTCCATTGTAATTGCCTCTTGGTTCTCCAATCAGAATATTCCTACTGAAATCAGCTATTCCCACAATACCTAGGGCTCCCACATCAGGCCGAATGACAACTGTAGCAATACCTAATTGAAAGTATAACAAAAATAACAAATGGTTCCAATTCGGGTCCAGCAGTGGTCTGGTAATAAACTGACAGACCTCTAACTGGATCAATGACTGGCTCATTCTTTGGAGAGAGAAGCTGTATGGTGAAACTCTCCTCTCCTTCTAATACAGCATCAGCTAAAGCTTGAATCTCCACTGTCTTCCTTAACTCAGTCTGAAATGAAACATTAGATGCATGATTCTCAAAATTAGATTATTACAAAGGAGGGGTTCTATTACTAGTCATTTTGGATCCATACCAACCCCGTTAAAAATGAGTGAGCCATTGTGAGGGCTAAGGTCCTCTCTGCCCTGGTCCTGCAGAAGCCAAATCAGCTCCACCACTCCTGCCCCTCCTGAGCTGCGCAGTACAGTCAGTGTAGCTACAGAAGCTGGATCATTTAAGAACTGGGGCTCAGACACAGACACCTGAGGAAAACATTTATTAAAAGAACAAAAATTAATATGCAGAAGTTTTAAGAGCCGAGTGCACTATTAAGTACCAACATTACTGCTGGGTTTGTGTCTCTTTGCTCTTGCCCCTCCCATCCTGTTGCTTTCCCAATTGCCTGTACACCTGTATCCCATTTGGTCTGGTGATTATTTCCCTTTACATTTCCTTGTAGCTGTTCATTCATTGACTAAGACAATAAATGTTTATTTATTGAGTAAGACAATAAATGTTAATTCACGTTCAAGAGTCTGAGGATTCTTACGGTTAAATTATGTTCTCATTTTTCTGAAGTTACTTTTATTATTTAGTGTCTATTCAGTAACTAAATGGACACTAAATAGTGTCTATTTAGTAACATTACTAAAACTTATTTAGTTTTTAAGTCTGTTTTCTTTTCTGGTTCAGAGTAAAACCTTTCTAGTCTGCTTTAAGTTTTAGTTATTTGAGGTTTTCCCTTCTGTGGGTGTTTTGTGTTGTTTATTTTGTTATTTTGTCATAAGTGCCTGATGCTGTATCCTGCATTAAATCTTGTTTCGGCTTGTCTTTGTGCTCTCTCATCTGGTCTTGTCCTCTCATTGTAGATTCAGCTATTATTACTTGTTGCTCTTTGGCTTATAGTTATTTGGTCCACTCTTCAGTCAAGCATTGGTTAGTCAATGTCACTTTCAATTCTTCGTTATCTGGACATGTATGTTTTGTAAGCAAAGTGGCAGGTAGGAACATACTGCAGCTGTCCAAGTTATCCCCTCCCCCCGTTTGTGTGGAGAAGGCGTGGAAGTTGGGGCAACACAGGTTCTGTCTGAGTCAAATTGAAGTACAAGAGATAATAGCTAATCATTACATTATTACATATGCTAACATCCAGAATCAACAGCTAACACCGCGTTTATACTAACTGTGTTCATCACCTCATGTTCCAGCCTTTGTTAACATTAGTTATATTCCCATCACTTTGGAGCTCAGTTTTTCAGGTTTGTCCCCATCGTGAGTTATTTGTGTTTGCATTTCTGTTTTCTTATGTCTATAAAACCTCTTTGAGTTCCTTCCAACAGCTGTAACCATTCTGCTTTTTGGTGAAATGAAAGCCTTTTAGAAACTTTTTTCAACAAATAAAATGTATTGTTGATAGACATAAAAGTGTGTTGATTTTAAAGTCCATTTACCAACAGCTCCTCGAAGCCAAATCGACCAAATGGAGAATCATTGGCCGGGATGCTGATTACCACAGAAGTGTCCATCCCCAGCCTTGCACCTCCAATGACTCGAGCCAGTTTCACCACGAAGGTCTCGGAGGACTCCACTATTGTGTCATCAATAATGGTGACCTCAATGTAAGCTACAGCCTGAAAATACCAAATAAACAAATGAATTTGTGAATGTTCTAAAATATTTTTTTCGATTATTTCACTTTAATGATAATAGCTTAAATGACTACATTTATAGACAGGAGCCAGGGAAAGGGCATTTAATTTGTCACTTTGTCATTAATGGTTACCAAACATAATTCTTGTAGTAAAATAAATTCCCAACCATAGACTCAAAACCTTAGGAAACAACATAATTATGTCTTCTACTGGTAATATTTACCTCTCCATCTTGAAAGGTGACATTTCCAGATGAAGGGTTAAAGTCCTCAGAGCTAGCAGTGACTGTCTGAGTTTCCCAGTAAAGCACCAGTCTACCAAGTCTACCGTAGAGTCGCATGACAGCCAGGCGGAGGACATTTGCAGGGGGTGGCACCTCAAATGCCAGCACTGCTCCAGACACATCCTAAAAGGAAATTGTCTTTAAATTAGAAATCAGGTCAAATTAGAGCATCACATGACAACTCAGTAGAAAATGAACTCTAATCTGACCTTTGAAACATTGAAATTGAGGACTCCTCTTGGATCATCATTCTCTTGAATGGTAACCTCTGCAATTTCTAGACCAGATCTCTTCACACTGGGCTGACCTGCTCCTGTGTCTGGGCCCAATAGCTCCACTTTAGTGATGTTCACCAAGAATGTCTCTGCCAGTTCAGGAATATCATCCTTAGACACAAATTGTGGGATTAAAACAAGAAACCTGGCACCTAAATTTTCTTTTTAAAAAGGCATTCATTTAAAACCTATTCCTTTTAATAAAACACTGTGATTTCAGCAATACAAGTGAAATCCAAGCTCAAAATCAAAATGTCTATGGACATGAAGATTTATGAAAGTCATAAAAGAATTTTACATGAGGTTGAACACTACGTGAAAACTAGCAACACTGCATTTTTAAGGGCACAAGCTACTCTGAAATAAAACAAAAACATGTGGCTCTGTGGTTATGTGGATGTTTTTGGCTTGCATTGTTGGCTGAGAGAAGCTAGCTTCAGCACAACTGAGCTTAAAACAATTGTGAGCATGATAATGTTTCAAACATTGAAACTTGCTTCTTGTCCGATCAAAATGCTTCTTGTCCTTTTCCCCTACTTTGAGAACTCTTAGGAACATGAAAAATAATATCATATTTTTTTTTGAGTAACATAAAAAAAATAAAACATAAAAACATAAAAAAGAGTAACATATTTTGATGTAACTTTTTTGCAGCATGAAACCCTGATTCAAACTGTAAAAAAAAACTGAAATAGTTCTATGTACTGTAGCTCCTTTTTTGTCCATACTAAAACACATTTTGTGCCTGAAACTCATAGTTTGCTTGATTTAACTACATGTTTTGGGTAATATATAGGTCACTTTTGTGATCAACAAAAAATCTCCATGTTGTATATACTCGACTTTACAATTTGACCACAAAAACAAACAGGAAGTTACATCATAACTAAAAATTTACAGGAAGCTATTCTTACTTTAACCCTCCCCCATTTCCTACCCTCTGTTTAAAAGGTGTGCCTTTTCTAGCTCTCTCGGCTGTAATGTTAAGCTAAACAAGTCCCAGTATTCTGTTAAATCTTCTAAGACCTTGCTTTCAGAGTCTTCTTTCTTGGTTTTGTTTGCTATAAAATTAAGTAGATCTACAGCAGGAAATCACAAAACAACCGACTGTTCAGTCCACACAGTAAAACATAACTCAATAGCGTTTATGAAGTGATGTTGCACACAGAGGCTATGGGTTGTGTGTATAAATTGGGCTTTAGGGTTGTAACACTCACCGGAAGTATGGTCACAGATACCAAAACAACAGTGGCATTCTCCCTCATGATGACCGTGGTCTCTTTAGCCACATAGTCCATTCCCACAGAAGCCTGATTGACTGGTGGCAGGTGAAGGGCTGGTTTGGTGCTGTAATAGACCAGCACATCCCCTGCTGCTCCTTGATCTCTCACAATGCTTAGTGTAATGTTGCTTGGGGTCTCTAAAATGAGAATGATGAATTCAAGAGAAGCAAGGGATCCATATTTTTAGTAATTTTTAGGTATATTTTACAGTACACCAAAGCACCATTTATTTTCTAGTGAGAAAGCATAGTAGTCACAAATATATTCAGTTAAAATTTCATAGAGGATCTATTTAACAATGGTTAATTACTTTGAGGTTCGGGTGTGATGAAATACTGAGAATCAAGGTGCCAGCCAATAACTCCATAGGGTGAACCATTAGCTCTGATGGTCAGGTTTGCTTGGGAAAGTTGAGGATCGATAATGGCTCCTCTGGATTGATCGGTTATCCCAATCGTTGTGACCTTGGTCAGGACAACAGTGACTTTTTCAGCTATCTCGGGAATGTCATCAGCTAGGACATTCAGTGAGATTGTGGCAATAGCCTGGCTCGCAGAAAATGTCACCTATGCAGAGAAAAAAAAAAGAAAAGTTTAAAAAAGTTCTTGAGTTCTTTATAACATCTCAGACGGGATGCCCTTTAAAGGCTAAACTCTCACACTCAGTGCTGGAAATTGATACGATTCACTGGAAGGACTCTCATTTTACCTCCTTGACAAAAGTGTTGTCGCTTATCTAATTTTTAGAAACACCTGCTATTAACCTGACTTTTAATTAATCAATTGGTTTTAAAAACTGCTCATTTAAAACGTAAAACCCTCCCAAATGATTTTAATGCACTGAAATAAATTTGTTTCAATGAAAGATGGTGGCACGGTGGCGCAGTGGGTAGCACTGTGGGCTTCCAGTTAGAACGTTGCCAGTTTAAGGCTCGCCGGTGACCTTCCTCGAAGGAGTTTGCATGTTCTCCCAATGCTCTCAATGGGTTTTCACCGGGTACTCCGGTTTCCCCCACAATCCTCAAAAACATGCGTTAGGTTAATCTATTAACTTGAATTTGCCCTGCGATAGACTGGCGACCTGTCCTTTCAACCGGGTTTTTCTCGCCCAAAGTGAGCTGCAGATAGGCACCCGAAAAAGAGTGCATGGATGAATAAAAAAAAAAAAAGATTTATCATTTAATCAAGACACAAAGGTCAAATTTTGGTAAAACTACCCTTTTGTGGCCAATACAGAAATTAAACAAATGTACTGCAAATACAATAATATATCAGCAAGTAAAGTAGTGGTGTTGAGAGATCCAAATAATATCTTGTATGACTTCCATGAGCTTGAAGGACTGCAATATGGCAAGGATTCATAGAAAATATGGATGAAATCATCAGTAATACCAAATAAAGCAGTATTACATGCCTCCCAGTGTTCATCAGTGTTATTTGGTTTCATCTTCCATGCTTCTGTTTCATTTTACTCCAGACATGCTAAGTGATGTTCAAGTTTGGTGACTGGGCTGGCCAATCCTAGAGCATCTTGATCTTCTTTTACTTGATGAAAAATTGATTTTGTAGGCAATTGAGCTCAATCCTGCTGCAGAATATGAACTCATTTTGGTTGGGATTATAAGAGGTAGCTAAGATTTCTTGGTATTTTTGACTATTGATGTTGCCTTGCACCCTCAGATCTCTTGCACACCCCCATAGTGGATGTAACATATTTCAGCTACATTTCAGGTCAACTTATACATAAACAACAAGACTTTTGTCAGGAACAGTATGTTAATGCTAGCAACACATTTTTTTTTATTTATTGCTTTTATTCATTTCATGTTACTGTAAAATGTACCTATAGCAAAAATACAACAATGTAACCACATGATTAGGTCTTACCACTCCTGAAGTGGGAAAAATGTCATTCAAATTTCCATAGGCAATCCAGTGTACTGTTAGTCTCCCAAACCTGCCTCTCCTCCTATCAAGGCTCAGAGACACAGGGTTGTCACCTTCCAGCTCATCCACCTCCCTCATTAAAGAGCTCTGTATGTAAAAAAAGGTTTGTTATGTTTTAGCAACTCCTGTATAAACTGTGTTAGTAGCTGCACGTTTCAGTCTTTGGAAGGTAAACACTGTGTGAAACATTTCCTGTATATTTATGATGTAAAGGCTAAACAGAATGGCAATGAATTTAAAAACCAAATTGAACCAAATAGAAAAGGAGATTAACACTGCTCTTTTTTGTGCAAAACACATCCACATCATTTTTGTAATGGACCTAATTAAGGAGATAAACTATACATTCAGCACCTGTAAAGCATGTGAGTAATTATAATCATAATACCTGTGTAAAGCCAATAATCCCATAAGCATCATCATTTGCAGGAATGATGAATGTCACTTGACCTCGAAAGCCAATCTCAGCTCCTCCTTTGGGGTTTTTGAGGCTGACACGAAAAAATTCCTCTTCTTCAGGAACATCATCATCAATGACATTCACTGCTATTTCTAACTCTTGCACCCCAGGCTGGAAGAACAGCTCTCCTGAACTGAGGATAAGATAGCAGCATTTTATTGTTAAACATCATAAAAACAGACTGCTCAAATAGGGCCTATATCATTAGGAAGGTTTAAATTGCCAACATACTGCACCTGGGGATGAAGTCAGACTGGTTTGACACAGCGGTCAGCTCATAAATAACAGAGTTAGATTCTCCTGTGGCTAAAATGAGACTCTTTGTGGAATTGAGAGATGGAACAGGAAGAAAAAGGAACTCTTGTGCAGAAAAGGACTTGAGGACTTCTGCAAACAGTCTTAGATCTGACCTCCAGGATAAAAGGGCTGAACCGTTTACACCAGCCAGAAAAAGGTGAGCTACGAAAAAAAAGAAAAGGTCAGTTCTCGTCAGCAACTTACAAGTGCAGCTTCCTGATATAACCTGTCTGACCGGTAAACTGGAAGTGAGGTTGTTTGATATAGACATCAATGTCTGGGAAAGTAGAAAGTCAGAGAAAGCTTTTGAAATTTTTTTATAATTTGCATCTCAAACAAAAAGACTGAAATAACATTAGCATTACCACAGGGTATGGGATTTTGATATTAAATTAATATAAAAAGACATTGGCTAAATATATTGCTAAAGTTTGTACACAAACTTTGACATTTGCATATAAAGGTGTGGCAATTAAAAAAAAATTCCCTTATGTCACTTTGAGTGACATAAACCTATCCTTATGTTTCTATGATTTTCTTAGAAAAAGAAAAAAAGAAATGTTTAAGCTGAGTGGTTGCTATGGTAAACGGTTCGATTGATAGGTGGGTTAGTGACACTATAATGTTTACTAAAAGTTATATAAACCAAACCACATGTCTTTATTATTTACCAAAGCTGAGATAGATTTGCGAAAATTTGGTTGCTATGGTAAACAGTTTGGGTGCTAGGGAGCATCAATGATGTCATAACAAATTTGAAATTTCCATTTCTTATAATGGCCAATATACCGGTAAGTACCGGCATCATCTCCACAAAGTTACCTACCATGGCTTTAATGCTAACACTAATGTTACAGCCTAATGTATTGTTGACTTGTTTATGATGCTGACAAGTT
The DNA here is from genome assembly GCA_007224835.1 of Danionella cerebrum. Lineage (NCBI taxonomy): Eukaryota > Metazoa > Chordata > Actinopteri > Cypriniformes > Danionidae > Danionella > Danionella cerebrum. The sequence goes on from SRMA01023911.1 coordinate 284,262, forward strand.
TATTGCAATGTGCCTGTGTATCTGTGATTGACTCCTGTGGTCATAAGATCTCCACAGAAAATGGAAAAGCTAGATTAAATAGAGTGGAGGGAGATCAGGAGCAAGACAATGAGGGCTGATGAGCCACAAGTTGGCACTGACCAGAGTGTCAAACTTTCCAATGAAATCACTGTGATTTGTGAGGTGTCAACGAACAAAATATATTATTATCATCATCCTCCTCATTTGCCTAAAAATATAGTTTATTTGTTCCAGCCAAAACCAAATCCTTATTGGGCGTACTAATTTTGAAGGTTTGATCACAAACCCTAGGATGTCCCTTAAACAAACCAAACACCTATAGTTCTAACATGAAGAAAATGCTGACCAAATAGTTTCCAGCTTCAGTTTTGGGCTTTGGGAGTAATAGATACTGTTTATAAATATATCTAAGTAAAAAAAAAATGCATTGTTTGGTAACTCACATATCCCTGGTTGTGGAGTGAAGGGGTGGACTGAAAGGAGACCAGGAAACTTGATGGACTGTATCTGCTGGAAGGCGCTTTGCTGAGAACCCCACACAAACACTTCACATGAAGAGTTTAAACCTTACATAAAGAAATAATAATAAAAAAAAAATCTGGGTCATTTAACTGCAATGGATATAACAACAAGAGGAACTGTGCATGGATTTCACCTTCAGTGACGATAAGAAGGAATATATCTCCTCCTATCTGGAGTGATTCCATCTGCTTCACTCGAGTATTGAGTGTTAAGGGTTGAGGATTCTGGAAACCCCCGGTACTCCACTGGTAGATTAGACAGGGTGCAGTGGTTCTGTTACTGCACGCAACTAGGTACGGAATGCTGCTGCTGCCCCGTCTGAAAGCAACAGCTGTGAAAAGGTCCTGAATCTCTAGAGTTTGATAAAGGGAGATTGAGCTTTCCTTCCACACAAAGATCTGAGGATACAAAAAAAAACAATGGTGAATTTAAGGGCATCCCTTGGGTATGGTGCCTCATTTTTCTCATCTCACCTTGCTTGAGGATAATAAATAATGTTGGAGCTCGGAGGAGAAGTGTTTCATAGTGAAACTGCTTGCAGTGAGAGTCTGCTCCTAGAAAACATTCAAAGGATGACAAGTTTGTAGAGAGAAAGGCTTGAATGCAGATTTGGTGGATGTTCCAGAATGCTCACTTGAGTAAGGTTGAGGTCAGGCTGAACTCGAAATAGACTGATTGTGGCAGTTGAAGACAAAGTGTTGTTTGAATGAGAAATTGCCACATAGCTGGTACCGTTTGCATTAAAAGCCACACAAGATTTGGGATTCTGGATGCTGACAAACTAAAAGAAACAAAGGGAAACAAAGTCTAATCTCGGTTGTGTTTAAATGTAATTGTGTCGAGCTAAACTATACCTCAACCGGCACGAAGACCCCATGCCACTTGTAGAGCACAGCCTGGTTCTGACCCGGAGCTGTGATGAGCCTCAGAATCAGAGAAGAGTCTTCATTGGGCACCGAACACCAAACTGATGACAGATTGTCTCTGATAGATTGATAAACAGCCAACACTGGTAGATCTCCCCCTAAGAACACAGCAGCCTATGGTCAACTTGTTTTCCCTTTATGGAATAACAATCTTTGGTGCAATGTCTCACTCAGGCCAAAAGCTGTTCCCGACCGAGTCTCCCATTCCACACTGACAGCAGACTCTAAGCCATTACTTCGAGACACAGTCAGATACACCACACCACGACGCTCCTCTACTATCATCGTGTCCAGGGTCCTGATGAACACACAAACAGTATAGTAGTTGGAACTGTAGATAAAAAAATTCACTGTTAGAGTACCTGTTTAATGTTGGATATATCCTGAAGAGGCCTAGAGGAGCTTGGTTCTGGAGGACCGTGATGAAGGTATGAAGTGTGTCACCGAGTCGAGCACCTCCAGTGGGGCTGGACAGAGTCACGGTGAAAGTCTCATTCATCTCTGGTTCGGCATCCAGAACTGCCCAAATCTCCAATGTCTGGAAAACACAGAATACCATTGACAAGCAACCAAAGCCTTTGCTCAAAAGAGGAAATCGTACTATGAGGCTCTCCAGAAACAAATCAAATATCAATGACAAATGTTATGAAACAGATATATAGATGTAAAGAGATTATGAATTGCTATTTGTTCTATTAACAGAGCTATAAAAAGCACATTTACATTTACATTTTACATTTATATGTATTTAGCAGACGCTTTCATCCAAAGCGACTTACATTGGGAGTAAACATCAAGCAGTTTGGTACAAAGTGGAGTTTTAAAGAAAACAAAACTTTATGAGAATTCTTCGAGGATATCATCGAAACAATTTGTTTCTGTGCATTTTATTGTGTTGTCACTGCTCTGATTGGTCAACAGTTTAAATATTCAGTGGAAATGATCTGATATGAGATAAAGTCAGGTTTGTCTTCTAAAAGACACTTTTAGATGATCAACAGGCAAAAACGGACACTGAGGCATTTCAAAGTGTGATTTTTTTTTTCTATCAACAGAAATGATGTAGAAATACATCCCAATCATGTTGATGTCAAGCAGAGAAATGTTACACTAGGTTCACTTTGTCGTCTAAGACATGCTTAGAAGTGACTATAAGAGTGTCAACAGAAAGACAGAAGGGTAACACCAAATAGAAGGGTAGAGCTTTTTAAACTGTGGAGTGTGTTTGAATAAACTGAAAAAGTGAAGTGTGTTTAAATAAACTGAAGTTTTTGACATAACAAAATTGAGGATTCAAACACTCAATGATTCTTGTATAAGGATGAATGTTAATTAGATACACTTATCTAAATGCATATTAAACCTAACCAAATAAGGATTTACTAGCTACATTTCCATCCACGTATTTTTATGCAAATTTTGGAATATTGCATAAAAAAAAACCTATATGGAAGCCCCAAGATTTCATACAATTAGAGAATGTGGATAGTAAAATGTGCACACATCTGAGAAGGGAAAAAAATGATATAATAAAAAAATTAAGATGCAAATGTATTTAACAAATAAATCCCAGCATACAGCATAAAGGCAATGTGTTCATCTGTTGGAACTGGGGCGGGATGGGGTGGCATTAATGGACTAACCAAAAGACTGACATCATTGGAAAACATCTGAAATGTCATTTTGGTCATTCTAAAAGTCTGTCATCAAATTGGTTCGGGATATCACCTCCCAGAACTGTCAATTGTCTTTGGGACTTGTCCGCATTTCATCTACGTGTTCTAAAACATAAAGGCCTTCAACCTCATGCAGCCACTTCCATTTTTTTTATATATTTGGCGCCAGTTTATCAGGAAGTGATGGTTTTGTTCCCTTGGACTGGTTGGATGAAAACGCTGCTTTATTCGCATATATATATATATTATGCAATATTCCAGCTTTGCACACCTGGAAACAAGACTAACATGAAATGACTAACAATGACCAAATGGTTCATCTATAAAGACAAAAATTCATACGATACACTTGTCTCTGTGTATTATCTCTGTGAACATGTTTCGAATGCATGTTCACTAGATGTGAAAATACATCACTATATCAATAAAATCTTAAACCTACGAGTAACATTTTTATACCAGGCATGCAAAACCATGTGTTTACACTTTTCTTGTAGTTGTTTATAAATGTTTCAAATTAATTGGAGGCATTAAAAAAATCTTAAGTGATGCATTTGATACATAGTGCAGCTGTCATGTGGGTCATTCACAAATTCTGTCATAAAAAAAAAAAATCTTTTTCTTGAACAAAAGATTGTACAAGAACCATTGGTGCAGCTAGAACTCTCCTCCGGGGTTTGTTTAACAATACCTTGAATCTGACTCCATCCTCAAGAACCATGAATCCAGACGAAGGGGTGAGATCATCAGTGTTCAGGGATCCATTTACATCAGTGATAGTGAACTGCACGGTCACCGTTCCAAATGTGCCCTGAGGAGGATCTCGAATCACGTAGATGGTAGCTACGCTCTCCCCCAGCCCTGACACAGAGGTGGGCTCCCTCAGTAGGAAATGCTCACTGCTATTGAAGGATATTACGCCATGGCCATCATCATTTGCGAGAATTGTCACAGAAGCTAAAAAAACACATGAACTCAACATTACACGGTAGCATCCAGGATATCTGAGATATATGGCATCTGCCAGCATTACAGACCTGTGGTGTCTTCTGATAGTTTCAGCCCTGCCGATGGGTTTGCTAAAATCAGCTGAAACCTCTCTTCTCCTTCAGGAATAGCATCATCTAAAATCTGCACTTCTATAAACTTGTGTCTTTCTCCATCCACAAAATAGATCATCTGTGTAAAATTAAAGCTCGGTCAGATTTGACAAAAAGGAAAACAAAGAAGGATGTGTGTGTTCCTCACTGAGGGTGTGGCATTGAAATCCAGCCCCAACTGAGCTTCAAGATTCTGGGCGTAGAAGAAGAGGGACACATTTCCATATGCTCCAGCATCACGGTAGGCAACCAGAGTTAATGTACCAATTGTCTCATTTACAACATACCTGAACAAATATCAAAACCGTATTAACTTTAGCACTTTAACAACTTTTAACTATAGCACAATGTAGAAAAGAAACTTGTACTCTATATGTTGCCAGCCAATGATCCCTAGGATTCCATCATTAGCTGTGATCACGATCTCTGCAACAAGGCCTTCCGTATCTGAAAAAAGAACACTGGTAATCAAGCAAATAAGGGATGAGTTATATCAGTGGGTATTAAATAAAAACTATAGGGAATCTGCAAGATGTTACACTAATTGACAGCTACCAACTAAACACAAGCAGGAAAGTAGGAACTACGGCCTAGTTCAATTATCACCACCAAGTAGCACAAATTATAATTTCAATAAAGTGGAAACAAACAAACAAATGCCTCATGATGAATTACCTTTCAATGTATAGTAAACCTCTGGGAAAGGATAAGATTGGGTTGAAGAAAGATGAAGAAAGTAAAGTGTGATTGTCTAGCTCAAACAAAAATAAATGTTTGATTTGGATACCGACATTTCACAGAAAATATAGGTTGTTTGAAGGGTCCTGAATTGAGATGATGATGATTATATTTTGGCATAAAATAACATTGTTCTGCCTCCGCTCTGGCCTACAATACCAGCTTTTGAATGGCCTAAGTGCCAGTGTTTTGCTGTACCTGACTGGACTTACTCTGGACTCCATTTCTGACCCATGTTGAAGCAAACATAAATACACATCTGGCCCATGATGTGTTTTATTTATTAACCCTTAGAATTCTCTGCAGGCACTGGTGCGTGTGCCAATCACACATTTGAATATATTTTGAATAAGTAGGAATGCGGCAACCATTTATATATAAAAATATTGTTTTAGTTTTTTGACCATGTCCTTTTGGGGGGGCTTCATGAATTTTAATTTTGTCTCAACATTTTTTTTATTTTCTTATAAAACATAAAAACAGTTCTCAAATTTGTAGATTTTTTAAAAAAGACAAAATCTAATTCTAGTAATTGTATTTTTTGTACAATTTCATGTTTGTTGTGGAATTATTACGTAATGTAATTTAAAAAAAGATGCTGGGGATATACTATAAAATAATATCAAGCATTGTTACAAAAAAAAATGGTTTTAAAGGTAATTCCAGCAAATTGTAAAAATGACAAAAAAATGCTCAAAATGGCAATGTGTGGTACCAGATGGATTACAAACTTGGGTCGAATATACAGTACCATACAAAAGCCTGGTGTGACAAAAAAACATTCATTTTTGTATGATAAAAAAAATTATAAAATACAAACCCAAAAAAATGAATAAATATTTGGTGTCCCTTAACTTCCACAACATCAGGGATTTTGTGAGAATTATTAAATAGATTTTATATAGTGAATATATGGATAAGAAAACATTGTATATTTACAGGTCCTTCTCAAAAAATGTGCATATTGTGATAAAGTTCATTATTTTCCGTAATAAGCTAATAAACATTAGACTTTCATATATTTCAGATTCATTTACACACAACTGAAGTAGTTCAAGCCTTTTCTTGTTTTAATGTTGATGATTTTGGCATATAGCTCATGAAAACCAAAAATTGTCATATCTCAAAAGTATGCCAAAACCATCAATATTAAAACAATAAATGGCTTGAACTACTTCAGTTGTGTGTAAATGAATCTGGAATATATGAAAGTCTAATGTTTATCAGTACATTACAGAAAATAATGAACTTTATCACAATATGCAGATTTTTTGAGAAGGCCCTGTAGACATTGATACACAGATGTGTCTGTTTCACATTCATTACCATACCAAGTTTAGGAGCAGTCGGAAGAGTGGTGATGAGGACAGCTGAGGTTATATTGACTAAGAAAAACTCTTGGAGCTCTGGGATTTCATCCTGTTAAGAAAATATGAGCATTTGTGCTTTTAACTTCACACAAAATCAAAACCTTTTGACTATGAACTGATCTATCATCCAATATCTATTACTAATAATTAAGCTTAATGAAATTTGTGCAATAACTTTAAAGCATACATCTATTATAGTGATGGGTATGGACACTGATGTCTGTCCATCCTGCATGATCACAGAGCTGGAAACATGTCTGAAGTCCTGGCCTGGCTGTGCTAGTGCCCCTTCTGTCTTCGTGAGGTCCTCCAGAGAGCCTTGCACAGTCTCATACGTTATATTTACAGCACCTGTTCCAGAGAGCAGCATGTTTTTATTGCCATTCTTTAAACGGTCGCTGTCTTTGACCCAAACCCAACTGACCTGATGCTCCAAACTCTCTGTTTATGTAAATCCGGATAGTGGTGTTTTTCTCATCAGTGGTGACTTTTAAGGATGAAGGGGCGATGCTGAGCATGCCGAATGGTTCGTCACTTGCCTCCACACTCACCACTGCTTCACGACCCTGAGCGCTGAGTGCTGCCATTCCTGTCTGGGTAACCCCTGAAAGACACAAACACTAATGCGATGGGGACCACAACTTATAAACACTGTATAGAGCTCATTAATGTGTTGAATTGTGTTCCAGTATGTTCCAAGAAAAAAAGAATAATAATAATTATGGTAACATTTTTTAAATTCTATAACTGTATATGGTTTTGTCCATTTGTCTATTAGTGATTTACAAACACACCCACGTGAATCTGAAAATTAAACACAAATTTGCTTATTCTTAAGATAACTGTGAGCAGTTGTACATTTTTATGTGTATATTTCTAAATAAAACACATGTTCACATTTGTACAAAACTGTAGTTTTTCTATCTTTTTTTTTTTAGTTTTTGCTGTTTACTGGCACAAACTAATTTTCATTTGATTGCAAAAGATTCTACTGTGGGTTTTGACTTTTGAACAAACTAAAATTTGCAATCGGTTGTGCTCAAAAGTTTATATACCTAGGCAAAAGTTTTGATTTCTTGGCCATTTTTCTAAAAATATGAATGATGACACAAAACCTTTTTACCACTCATAGTTAGAGTGATAAAAAGTTTGAAATTAATTTACCGTTGGAGTTCACACATACCCAAAACACAGGGTTAACTTCTCTCCAAATGTTGTGTTTATTGTTGTGACCAAAAACTTACATTTTGGTCTCAACGTTCCATATAACTTTGTTCCAGAAGTTTGGAGGCTTGTCTCTAAGCTGTTTGGCATTAAAATCCATTTTTTTACTTATCTATCTAGTCTGCCTCTGTAGCTCGATGCCCCCAGGTATTCAGTTAATCAACTCTCCTCAGAAGTGTTTTTTGTTAGTTTTATTTTATTTTTTTTATAATCACCTGTGGTTTGTACATTTGAAAGAATGACTCTGTACTCTTCTCTTTCCTCTGGTGTTGTATCTTCAAGTAAATGTACAGCTATTGTGTTTTTTAACATTCCCTGAAAAAAAAGAATAAGAAAAAACATTTTACTTTGCAACAGTAAAGCATAAACTGGTCTTTTCATCATTACCTCAGAGAAAAAGAGAGTTCCTGTAGTGTCTTTGAAAGTCATTGAGGCCTGAAAACCTTCAATCCTCCAAGTCACAGTGACATTTCCAATAGCAGGAGCTGTCCTCACAACCAGCAATGAGACACTCCCCCCTGGCCAAACACAATTAATAATATTGAACATGTGTAGAATGTTTTCTCTCAGATATATTGTATATGGACAGGGATTGCATTCAGTTGCTCATATCAACCCATATCTTCCTTGCTGTCTAGATTCAACAGTAAAGATAACTGGATATTCAGGGATAGAGTTCATGTGTTCAGCCATGCATGCAAAACAACTCTCTCTAGCGTAGCAGCTGCTGCAGATCCCTCTTCTGCAATGTCATTTTTATATATTACGTTTCTAGTTACTAAGTAGCATCTTATTATTAATTAACATGTTTCAAATGCCTCCACACTTGGACAAGCACTGAGAAAAAAAAACGAATCACCTTGTTAAGTCATAAATCCAGCACATTTAGAGGTGGACTACAAAAGGCTCAGATCAAAACTAAAAAAATAAAATTCCTTAGAAAAAATGCATGGCAAAAAAATGACATCCAGTAAAAATAAATAAATAAGGGCAATATTTAACATGTCTTATTATGTATTTGATTTCTAAAATGCACATGCATGGTGTGTAGACATAGTAAATTGTTGGATTGATTACGAACAACACTTTAAAAATTTATCATTATTTTAGTTGTTAGCTGTTATCAAACTATGCAATGTCTATACAGCATGTACATTAAATTATCACACAGCGTATATGAGTTAAAGTCTGCATAAGAAATTTAAACAATCCCACGTGCAAATCTTACGCGTAAGATTTCTCAAACGTTTTAAGACCTTTTGAACACCATGCTTATTAAAATAAGTGGAAAGATCACAACATGTATATCTTATCCATAACTTTCTCCTGCTATTTCCAATTACAGAGGTCTTAAATTAAAAAAAAAAATGCTTCATTAATCTTGTACTTGGACCAGTATGTTCATGGAGTTATATTTCCTGCTGCAACTTACCCTCTCTAACAATGACCGATTGCGAGGCAGCATGGAAGCCCAGGACCCCAGCAGCATTGTCATTGGCCAGAATGAGTATGGTCACTGTGTCTGAGCTAGGAAGAATCCGGCTTCCTCCCTCTGTGTTCACTAATCCAATCTGTAGTGTCTCGTTATCTTCAGGTTCTGCATCATCCATGATGAAAAACTGTAGGGTCTTCTTTGCATCACCTGAAAGGAATACATTGGAGCTCAATCACCCAATAATGATATGCAAAAATCAGACTTTCTGAGAATTTATTGAATAATTGTGTGTTTGCTTTGGTTGAATGATATGTTTATCCACAATGCTATTTTGGTTATTATCTTTTATATTGACACGCATTATGAATTGTGTTTATTTTTGTCAGTCTATGCATTTCCTAACTTCCGTAAAAGTTTAATATGTAGGACAACACTGTAGCGTAGAGGTTAGCACTTTGCATCCTATGAAGCTGCTGTTTGGTTTGGGACATGGCCTTACTGGGTGGAGAAGAATGCTCTGCAAAAAAAATCCAATGAGTAGCAGTACAAGGATGTGGGCACTGGGGAGAAAACTTGGGCTTAAGACAACTAGAGACGATAAGACCGGACAGAACAGGACGATACAAGATAGTACAGAAATCGAGAGGAAAAGTAATCAAGCACATAAACATTTAAATGTCAAGTGCAATATTCTCAAACTGGATTGATCACGCAAAGAGATTAAGTTGCGGTAGAAATCCGAGTGCATACGAGACAGTTGCTCGAGTGAATATTATAATTTTCTGACTATAATCCCCTATTTATTTCAGCAGCTTCGACCCCTGTGACTTAAACAATGATGCAACTAGTTGAATGATTACTACATGTCTTAGCCCCCAGGGGGCAGTCTCGCAAGAAGCACAGGAGCAAGACAGGCCCATGTACAGGTAACTCACAGAAGAAGACACAAGTGAGTGTTTTGAACAGTTATTATGTGGATTCATGCACATAAAGAGGACAAACGCAATTCAAGTTGGGATTCTTCCAGCTACAATAACAGTATTTGAAGACAGCTGACATGAAGCATACATTTACCAGCCATGCTCTGAATTAAGTGGGTGGTTTGAATAAATAACTGTGAGACATCATTTAAATCTAGATGACTACAGTTTGTACACAACCTTTTATGTTGGCTTTAAAACGAACCATTAAAAGCTGGTTGCTATGTCATTAAACTTCCATTTTCACTTTGAGTGATATACGCAAGTATTATGGAGTTATTGCCTTTTCCTATTTATTTTTCATGGCCATTGGTAAATCTTTGACCCCTTCTAAAGCCTGGGGTTCACATACTTTAGTTCAGAGGTCTGTATATTCTTACACAGACTGGTACCCTTCAAATATGTAGTCAGTCTGAAGTTTCTATGAGCTCCCCAGTTTGAGTTACAGTATCCCAAAACTTTATCCCATGTTAAGTCATTGGAAAATTTCCTGTAAAGAATGCTTGAGAGAACTAATAGTTAGGCTGAAGGAGAAAAAAAGTCATAACACAAAAGTCCTCACATAAATTTGATAGATTTTTGTTGTCATCTTCATATAATTAAATTGCTCTTTATATTTTTTCTCGTTTTAGATAATTAGATTAATATTAGATCAAAGCTACAAACCACAGTCGTATTGTAACTCCCAACTATTGTCATGGAAAATAATAAATACAGTGCAAGACAATCAGCGGAGACTCACCTTCTGCAAAGACTATGGTTTCCCCTGTGCCGTTGAAGTCAGCATTAGGTGTAGCATTGCCGCCTACATGCTTCCACTCCACCGTAACCTGCCCCATACTCCCTCCTCTCCTCTCAATGACCAGCAGTACTGTGGTTCTGGGCTCCTCTCTCACCTCCAGATACAGCCCGTCCTCTGTTGCATTAGGGTTAATGCTGTAGAGTAGAAAAATTCCAAAAGCATCTCCATTCATTGCTATTGTCACCATAGCTGTGTCCGGCTGTTGAATCGTTGGCAAGTCCTTTGCAGCTGTGGTCACATTGACTAAGCTAACCTTCAGGATTCGAATAATGAAGCTCTCATCCACCTCTGGCAAAGAATCAGTCAGGATGGGTACAGTGAGGTTAGCGACTCCTGATCGGTCCATCATGGTTGAAGTCTGAGCTGTCATGGTTATGAAGTCACTTCCAGCAACAGCCTGTGAGCTAAAAAGCATCATGGCGGCTGTACTGTTTTTTAAATAGGTAAATGTTTGCATGGAAGGACTAAGTTGGCTGGCTCCAGAGGTCACCCAGAAGCACGATACTCTGGAGGTGTTGATGAAGCCAAACGATTGGCAAGCTCGCTCTCGCAAGCAGAATGCGGCACAGAAATTCAGGATGTTTGTGTTTGTGGTGATATTGATGGGTCTGCGGATGGCATTAGATGGTGCTCCAGCCAGTGGTGAATCATAGTAAACCAGGAAATTGCGACCTTCTCTAAGAGCGTTGCCTACAATATCAATTTCAAAGGTGCTGTAGAGTATCTCCAGCATGCCGAAATTTCCACCACTGCAATTACAATACACGAAATAAGGATATTTTCAACTGATTTAACTAAACTAAAAAAAAAAAAAGTTTCGTTACCTCCTTCGAACTGTTATGTTAGTAATATAGATCCCTTCCAATGGCTCCTGGACCCGGTACACGGCTTGCTCAAAGTACACTGTCCCATAAGGGTTATCATTGGCAGGTACAATGATATCTACAACTTTCTCTGCTCCAATGTTCCCTCCATTAGTGGCACTTACCAGTTCAACTTTTATAACCTAGATTTACATGGACACGTTTAACCACTAAACATTTTAATTTGACACAAAGTCATAACAAGACTCACCTCTTCAATTTCAGGTACATCATCAGCCAAAACCTCAACTTTCAATGTCTTTATTGTTTCTCCAGGAGCAAACCGGACTTCACCCAATGCAGGCCGGAGATCACCAGTGGCAGGTAGTCCATTAATTGTGGCTCTCCACTGGACAGCCACATCACCAATAGTTCCAGCATTCCTCACAATGGGAAGGGAGACTTCGAATGCATTAACTGCAGGCTCCTCTACTGTCACTGGTGGTGCTTGAAAAACTAAACAACAAAAACAATTTGGACCACATTTAGAAAAAAATACAATATTAAATAAATGTAACATTCCTAATAATGTTTTAAAAATGTTTTGTTTGGAGCTTTAACCATGGAGTTTATGTGATTATCATGTAAAAAAAATAGATTTTTTTTTTAATTTACAACCATTCAGCATTGTGAAAATATGAAGAAAAACTAACCAAAAGATCCAAATGGATCATCTGATGGAAGGATGGTGATGATGGCCTGTGTGAGTTCTCCGAGGAGAGCACCCCCAGTGGTCTGGTTGAGAAGCTCAATTCGGAAAGTCTCTTCTAGTTCTGGCAGCATATCATTAAGGATGAGGATGGGGACAGGCTTGCTGCTCTCTCCCTCCAGCAAAACCACATCGGAGGAAGCTACACTGTAGTCCTCGCCTATAAATGATGTAACAAAAATTTCTTTTTATTGTATTCTTTGGAACACTTTCCACAAATTTAATCTTAGAATTATTTATTTTTTGATGATTGATCCAAGCAGTTTTTAGTTTTAATTCTTTCAATAGCTGCGTTTCCATCTCCCTTTTTAATGCACATTTTGGAATATCGCATCAAAAATCCTGGATGGAAACATCAATATGCTCGCATGAATTTCGAAAATGTGCATTAAAAAAGTATGAGTAGGATAAACTTTTTATCCAATGAGAAAAATTTGTGCATAAACTACGATGGAAATGTATTTACTGAATAAATACCAAATCTCCCCCACTAATATGTATTTGGTGCATGTATCAAGTTTATAAAACAAAATGGCAATAAAATTGCGAAACATCTGAAATGTTGTTTTGGTCATTTAAAAATGTCTTGAATGTCTGCGAGCCCAAAGAGCATTCTTTAAGACCAAGATGACATGACTGTATGTATTGAATTTTTGTAGTTATTGTATACAAAAAAGGCATTCTCTTAGGAGTACCTATGGTTTTGTTCTCTTGGAATCGTTGGATGGAAACAGTGCTTTAATAACAAATATTTTAAGCAATATTTCAGTTTTGCACACACATTTAGTCATTGGATGGAAACATGGCTAATGAAGTACTCCTTACTGAGGTACCTTCATTGAAAATTAATGCATACTCAATTTCAAAGTGTTCTAATAGACTTAAACAGTTTAGAGTTCCACTTTTTTCATAGAATTTAGTATCAAAACGCATTTTTCTTATTATTATTAGCAACTTGCATGGTTGGTATTAACATTTTCGGGTAGAAAACATTTAGCTTAGATTTAATTTGCAATGATTCAAAGTTATTACTTAGTTTATTGATTTATTTCCTGCAGGATTCTTGAAGAGACAAAGACGATTTGTGTTCTAGAGTGAAAAGCACTACCTACTAGTTTAAATGAGTTAATAAATAACACTTACCCACTCTCGCTGTCAATGGTACAGCTCTAAACTTGACAGACACATCTGCAAAAATCCCTCCGGTACGAGTCACATTAATTATTGGTCCGATGTAGTATTCTGGTACACTGACTGCCGGAGAAGACAACTGCAGCACTCCAAAAGCATCATCACTGGCCTCTATAATGACCTGAGCAACAGTGGAATTCCGGGGTCCCAATCGAGGGGAAAGAGCAACTGGAAGGCCAAAGTAAAAAATTAAAATAAAACATTCAGATATTCGATAATGTGTACAATGTATTTTGTTTCACCTGGTCTGGCTTGAACGCCTTCGATCAAAGTGACATTGAAAAGCTCCAAAAATACAGACTCTGCCCTCTCTGGTTCCTCATCATCAAGTACCCTTAATGTCACATTTACTTCACTTTGATTGGCTGAGAATATAACAGAATCCAAGACGGGCATAAAGTCATTTCCTGCACTCCCGCGACCAACTCCAGGGGTGATGTACGGAGCAGCATCGGTGTCCCTCAAAGTTCTATATGTTACACGCACTCTTCCCATTAAGCCTTTTCTCCTCTGTATGCTCAGGGTTATAAGAGCAGTTGCTTCTGGGACACGGACTGGTCTGCTACTCTCAGAGAACACAAAAAGCCCATAAGGATCATCACTGGCCAGTACAGTCATTATGGAAGTGGTTTCTTTCCCAAGTCGACCATGAGAAACATTGGTGAGCTGCACTCTGAAGCTCTTATCCAACTCTGGTGTTTCATCTTGAGAAATCAGCAGCAAGATCCTTCCAACAGTCTGGCCCACCTCAAATGTCACATTGCCAGACCTGTGAACAAGCTCCTGCTCTGATCCAGCACCTGCCTCCCAATAGACTGTTACATTAGAGAGAGCACCAAAGGTACGAATCACCTGTATTCAAAAATAAAATTAAAAAGAGAACAATAATTACATTTATTAACTGAGGCAGCAGCAGCAGAAGTGTCAGTTAATCAATGACAGTAAGAAGAGATGTTTTGTCTGTTAGAAGTAGAATCTCAATACTGTATTTGATTGAGAGCCAATTAATGGAGGGAGTGATGTAATGAGGCATTTTAGCCGCATAACTTTTGGACAATTTATCATTTTTCATGAGATATACAGTACTGTGCACAAGCATAAAATGCTATAAACAAAGAATAGTTAATAAAAGTAAAATATGGCTGTTTATTTTTGCAGCATCAATTATCATAGCTGCACTTGGACAAAGTTAGGGATTTTGTGAGATTATATACAATTGAAATAGACACAGCTGTGTAGGAAGATTAAAACTGGGTGAGGAACAGCCAAACTCTGCTACCAAGGTGACCCTTTTCTTATCATGGGAAGATTAAATACAGCAACAAGACACAACGTAGTTCTACTGCATCAACAATGTCTCTCCAAGAAAAAGATTTCAAACAGATCGATGTTACAAGATGTGCTGTTCAAGCTCTTTGGAAGAGGCACTAATAAATGGGAAATGTTGATCATAAATGCAGTAGCCAGGCATGGAAACAGGAGCAGCATATCTCATCAATATCTCGCCACACCATACCCTTAGAAAACAGAAGATGTCCAGCAATGCCACCAGCCCAGAACTAGTAGAAACCAGTGGCATCCAGGTAAACTCATATACTGTCCAGAGAACTCTGGCCAGAAATTGTTAATGGAAGAGTAGGCCAAGTTTCTCAAGAATGCACAAAAATAGGGGAACTCTGGAGCAGAAAAATGGCCGCAGGTGCTCTGGACTGAATATAAGTCAAAATGTAAAATATGCGGCTTTAGCAGAAGGCAGTTTGTTCATTGAATGGTTGGAGAACGATATGATAATGAGTGTCTGCTGGCAAGAGTAAAGCATGGTGGAAGTTCCCGTGAGTGTTTGGGGCTGCATTTTTGCAAATGGAGTTGTAGATTTGTTCAGGATTAATGGTGTTCTCAATGCTGAGAAATACAGAACTTCCGTCATAAAGTCAAATCAGGGTGTACGATTGGCCCAAATTTATTCTGAGGCAAAACAATGACCTCAAATATATAGCATATGCATTAAGAACTATCTAAAGTAGAAGCCCTGATCTTAACATCATCGAGTGTGTGGATTATATGAAGAGACAGAGTATTTGAAAAAGCCTACCTCCACAGTTAGAAAAACCTGCTTTAAAGGGTACTCACACCAAAATATCGATTTGATAGAGATTTCTCTTTTGTTTATTCACCCACTTTTGTTCTTTGATGAAAATAAATCATTACCACGTCCATTTTCAAATGCTTTCTTTGTTTAAAGCAATTGCACGGTAATGTGTGTCTTTGTGTTGTTGTTTTTAATGGTTTAACAACCTTAAATAATTTTTGTGTTTTTAATAAAAACAGTTTCTATATCTCTAACTGACCTGCAGCACAACAGTACTTCTTCCCTCCTCTGGCTCAGTGCCGTTCACATTCAGAGAATCAGAGCTGAATTGGAAGACACCATGAGCGTCATCGGAAGCAGCAATCGTCACAATGATACGAGCAGCTACACCCAGGTTAGCTTTAGTGAGATAGAGAGAAGAAAAATAAAGTTTCGCAAGACATAAAATCACTGCGAGCCAGCCAGTATTGTGACAGTTGAATCATGACACTCTCAAAACATCATTTACACCCACTGGCTTCCCTAAACTTGAGGCCTATTTACTTTTCCCACATTCCGCTTGGTTATTGCTTAGAGGCCTCACAGCTCTGAGTAATTAGCTTGGAAAAAATATGGCCTACGTTGAAGAGTCACAGCATTTCTGCCCAGCTCTTTTAACTTTACACGTTTTAATGTAGGACTAACAAAATAAAGGTTGTGTAAGGGCTGACCTTAATTATGCAATACATCAACAAAAGAGAGAAAAACAAAAAGCACCGTAAGCACTGAATTAGCAGCGTTTAAAAGAGCTGAAGTTGAAAAGCTCTGCCAATTCCCAAATAAAAGATAATGGGGCATGAAGTGCCTCTGAAAGTCCCAAGCAGGGGCAATTCAAGCTGTTGGAAACAGTACAAACAAATAAACCCCATTCCCTCGATCCGAAGATACCTTTGCCAACATTAAGATGCAATTTAGCATTGTATAATCTAGGTGACTTTCCTTATTTTCTCACCAGATTCACTCTACAGCGGTTTGTGGGAATGGGGACTATGGTGAGAGCACAAAACATGCAAGTTTAAGAAACTTACCATGATGATAGTGAAAAGATGGAAGAAAGAAGTCATTGTCACTCTCTCCACTTCCACTGCCTTCACTTGCAAAAACTGGATCCACTTTAAAAAGCACACAGGATTCGCGCAGGAGATAACAGCAATCACACACAGTACATATTGAAGTCACACAGAATGTTCCATGCCAAGGTAGCACTAATGGCCCCGAAACATGCAAAGAATGTGAGAAAAATACTAAAGAAGTTAACACTAGCTTTCTTACCTCCCCCGTTTGGATTATAGAGTTCCACTCTGAAGAGTTTGTCCAGTTCTGGGACCAAGTTGTCTATAATGGTGACATTGATGTACCTTAAACTTTGTCCGGGCATGAACTCTAGAAATCCCTCTGTGTCCTGTCCAAAGATAGAAGAAATTGCAAATAATTTAAAACTGAATAATTAATTTTACAGACCCCAAATCAGTGGCATCTAATGTTGAAAATTAGGAATAACCCTTGGAAGTACAAAACCTGTGATATGGCTGTGTTTTTGGCATAAGTTCTGGCACAAAAAAAAATCACAATGGAACTGCGAATAAGGTTTAGGTGAAGTTCACTTGTTTTTTTTTTCTTTTTAAATACAATATTCACATTGTTTTGACATTATCTTAGGATTTGAGAATTTTTTAGAACGCTTTGATTTTTTCGTTCTCAAATTTTGAGATTTTTGCAATGAACAAAAAAAATACAATTTGTGTACAATTGCAGGTTTGTTGTGGAATTATTATGCAATGTAATGAAGAAATATTGGGATTGTGCTTAAAAGATCTCAAGCATTGCCACAAAAAACGTAAAGGTAATTTATCAGAGCAATCTGTGAAGTAGTAAAAATGCTCTAAAATAACCTGGATTTCAAAGGATTAAAACAACACCAGTTGAGCTCTGATGTACGACACTGTATAGCATAGAAATACAGGACAATAACAAAAACCTTTTTTATTTTTAGCCATTAGTCAATTTACCTAAAAATGTTATTTGTTTATTCTTGAATTTCACAAGATGTGTCTTAAATTAGGGAACGTATTTTAACCAATTTTTAGAAGTATTTTACTATAATCAAGTGATAAAAAATCTGTATATAGTGGTAGAATTGTTTCCCTAAAATTGTTTATTCTAATGCTTTAGAAAGATAAATTTGGGTAGCATTGTGGCCTTCCAGTTAGAAGGTTGTCGGTTCAAGGCTCGCCGATGACCTTCCTGGAGGGAGTCTGGAAGGGGTTTCCTCTGGGTACTTCCGATTTCAAAAACAATAATAATCTAAATTCCCCTTAGGTGTGATATTGTGCATGGTGCCCTGCGATAAACTAGCGACCTGTCCAGGGTGTACCCCTGCCTCTCGCCTGATGTATGTTTTTCCCAGTTTTATTTTGTTGC
The DNA here is from genome assembly GCA_007224835.1 of Danionella cerebrum. Lineage (NCBI taxonomy): Eukaryota > Metazoa > Chordata > Actinopteri > Cypriniformes > Danionidae > Danionella > Danionella cerebrum. The sequence continues at coordinate 302,368 of SRMA01023911.1, forward strand.
GTTGTACCTCGTAATCTTCAGAGCCTGCAGCCGTTAATGGAGATGTGCGATAGGCTACCATCACCCTTCCAAGCAGTCCTTGTGCTCTAGCCACAAGCAACCTGAGCACGCCAATCTCCTCTTGAACAGTCACACGGGCCTCCTCTTTCGCTGGTGTGATCATCCCTACAGGAACTACGCTGGTCTGAAACTGCAGCAGGCCTGAAATAATATCATCCACAAGCCAACCATTACCTCATATAAACAACAGGGAACAGCAAAAACGCAATTGCTACATACCATAAGGATGATCACTAGCTTTGATGGTGACATTGTTAACAGCATTGTTAGGATCAATGCTAGCTCCACTGGTGGGAGTGGAACCTGCTTTCCCATCACCTGATACAGCTGAGATGAGTCTAACCCGGAAGTGCTCATCCAGCTCTGGAAGATCATCATTTATAACCAGCAGGTTTAAAACCTGTGTGAGGCACCATTTATGAAATGGTTAGTTGCGAATACTTTCAAATTTATGAAACTACACCTACAATGTTGCTTTATCTCCACTAGATGGTACCAAAAATCCACAGTTTAGACATATGTGTTCATCTTTTACGTGTTTATTGCTTTAATAGTTCTACCAGTGACAATTCACAAAGGGCAATTTCTCCTTTCATTAAGGAGAATTTGGAGCATGCTTTGGACTGAACGGAGACTAGAGTCCCCAAATTAAGGCATTTTGTATTTTTAAACACTTTTTAGTCACTAAAACAAACACATTTCTGTGAGAATCTGCCGCTTGTGAATAGTCACTAGACCTTCAGGTGATTCACACACACAAATCTAAAGATGAACCAAGATATGATATAGATGAATGAATGGTATAGTTTAGCATGAGCAGCATGTTTCACGGCCAGTTAATCATTACCCAGATTCACCAGTAATAATAACATCATAATGGTCCACTTGAAATTGTGGCCTTGTGTTCATGAATAATAAGTGCCTGACAGGTTGATCCTGTTACCTCAGAGCGCTGGCCTGGAAGGAAGTGGATGGAGCCTGTAGCGTTGGCAAAGTCTGAGATGTTTGATGGGTCTGCTGGCAAATCAGTCTGAGTGACCGTGTAGTTTACATAGACGTGGTCCAGAGCACCATGTGTACGCTCCACTACACAGGAGATCACAGATCCCTCTTCAGACACCTGATGAAGAAATGATAAAGCTCAACACAAGACAAGCCAAATGAACTTCAAACCCCTTCTGTATTAATTAATGTATGATTTTCACACTGTTTTCAGGTTTTTGTATTTGACGCCAGGTTATAAACAGTTTCACACTGTATATAACCTGGCATCAAATTATTCCATTTGAATCACATCGTTAATGAAAAAAAAATGAACCATTTTGCATCTTTACTCCTTGACATCTTTCTTTCTGCTCTAAACCGCTTGCCACTGTCTCATCAATCAACAGTTGAAACATTTACCTCTAAAGGAATTCATTGACCATCTGTCTTATTAGTAAAGCAAGCCATTAGAGATGCAATGCATCCAATCTCCTTAAAGAGAAGAATGCACGTGCCATCCATCCAGGCGTGAAGTATCCATTAACTTTAAATGAGGACATGCTCTCACAACCAAGGGTCATGTTACATATGTGGATGGGAGGAAAGGCCAGCAGTCAAATAAGAGAAACTTGGATAATAACTCATGTAAAAGAATAGATGTCAAGCCAGAATTTCTAAATTGATCTGCTTGAAGAATCCATATTCCTCACTTGACGTAATTGGTAACAATTTTTCTTCTGGAGAACACAAATGCAAAAAGATTGGCCAAAAAGCTAAAGTTGAAAAGCTTCACATTGCTCGCTTGTGCTCAATCACAACTAATGCTTATATTAATCTTAATGATTTTTGGCATGCAAAAAGTGGCAAACATGGTAATTCCACTTAGAAACTTAGAATCTCTGGACAAAATCCAACACATTTATCAGAGAAAGGCACCTTCCTGTTATATTTTAAAAGCTGAAATGTGTAATGCTAGTTAAAGTGACAAAAAAAAATAGATAAAAGGAGGTTTGAATAGAAGCAGACACTTCTGCATCTCAGAAAAAGTCCAAGTGTGGTTTGTATGATCTCTCTAACAAATGAGCAAATGAACAATGACAGAATAACTGGGGAACAAACAAATCTTCTAACTGTCAAACAAATACCAAACAACAAAATAAAGTTACCATTACAAGCCTACAAACTCTAAATGAACTATTAATGTAAAAGGCTTAAGCTTGAAGCACCTACATCTGGTATACAGGCTCCAGTGAAGCCAAAAAGTCCATTGGCATTATCACTTTTCATGACTCGAAGAACAGCAGTTGGTCTGGGCAACGGCAGGCGCGCTCCACCTTGAACCGCAACCAGCTGCAAGTAGAAGACCTCCTCTCCCTCCTCTTCTTGATCATCCCGCACTTGAACTAAAAACGACTTGTGCTTCTCCTCCTGCCTGTAGGTCAGGTATCCTGAGATGTTGCGGAGGTCGTTCTTGGCTGGCTGGTTGTACAGCTCATGAATCTCTGTGCGGTTCAGGCAGCTGTAGTACAGGCGCAGGTCTTGCAAGAGACCTGTGAAACGCTGCTCACCATCTGGGCTGGAACCAATCCACACAGGCGCTGCATCTGGGTGCAAGGGATCAAACATTACATTTTGGATAGGAAAGATCTGAACTTGGAAATCTTGTGGTTGTGTGCTAATCCCAAAATTAACATGCAATTGATCATCTGAGGAGGATAAATATATGTAAAGACTGTAAAATACAATGTATCAGGATTCCATCATCTTTATTCCTCCTTTGGCCGAACCTTGGCAATACATACATCAGTATCTTGGGATCACTGATATGTGTTGTATGTCAATCACTGGATGTATTGTGGCAGAATTCTGGGATTATGCCATACTTGTCTGTCTTGTATTGACATTTATGTTTTCCACAAGGTCTTGGACCTCAGGTCAAGTAATGTTAACCCTTAGACGTCTCTGCATGCACCAGTGCGTTTGGCAATCACACCAGCTGTTTTGAATTAGGTTGGAATGATGCAAACCAGCTATTGTTAAGTTTCGATAAATTTTAAAATGTGAGAAAATGTGCATTTTTCTTTCAGTTTCAGTTTACAGATCTCATATCAGTGCCATCAATGTCATCTAGTGGTGAAAGGAAGGGAAAACCTTTGAAAGTACAATACATGTGACATGGCTTGGTTTTTTTAGGTTCTGGCACAAAAAAGGGTTGAAGGTTTAGGAGAGGGTCGCCTGGTTTTTGATACAATTTTTACAATGTTTTGACCTTTGCTTTTTTTGGGAGATTTATGATTTTTAATTTTTTCACAATGCATAATTCTTAAAATAAAACATAAAAACTGTTCCCTTTTAGCAGTAACACTAATAATTGAATTTCAGATTTGTTGTGGAATTATTGTGTTATATAATGAAAAAAAATGTGTAAAAAATGGAAAGCTGGGGTTGTACTTAAAAAAAAAGATATCAATCATTGCAATAAAACCCTTTTTAATTTATTAGAGAAAAATGTAATTGTAGTACAAAACACTCAAAAAGACCCCAGACTTCTTAGCTTCTTTGATCTGGAAATTCACTTTATTTTATAATTCACCAGCTATGTGCTTCACTTATTGCACATGGCTGGTGAGTCATTATATCAGTTTGTTTCCTTGGCCATTTGAGCATTGGGCCTTTAGTTTGCAATGTCCTCTCATTTTTCGGCCTGCACTTTAGTTTTCTCGATGTCCTCAACTGTGCATCTATCTCTCTCCTGATCATTAGTCTCTGTGTGTTTATTCCTTTGCTGAAATGTTGCAATGTCGAACCTGCCTCATCCACATGTATGAATCGTCTTCTCCTATTTGTTGTCTTTTTAATCAGAAGTATAGGTTTGTAATGATCTTCTTTTGCTCAGTTGTATTTATTAAGTTTCATGCTCTTCATTTATCAAAGGCATCTCTATGATGGGTGAATTTGATTTCTTGTTTGTTATCTTTATTTAAAGAAAATATATTTTCTTTAATGACTGCCTCCACATTTGGGTTAAATCTCTGCAACCAACATCCTATCATTCCAAAAAGCCTTGACACGATGATGCTTTGTCACTGACCAGAATACCATCACATACAAAAATAGATAATATAATTCATAAATACATTTTTTAATCCGGATAAATATTACAAAGCAAATGTCAAAATACTATTTGCTACAACAATTTCATAACATTTAAAATATCATTAAAAACTGTATTTAATCTATAGTCTATCTATGTATGTAAAACAATAAGACACGATTCTCACGAACCGACACATTCAAAGAAACTGAATCTGTCGCATTGCAATGTCTTTAGAGGAAACACAGTGGTGGCATCTGTGTGTCCATTCCAATCAGTTGTGATAATCTTCTTTGAGAACTCAGGCAACTGAACACATCAGCAGAATGCAGAAAAGAAGTCTTTTGTCAGCGTTAAATTCCTCAATGGAGACACCAGCTTAGTTCCATAACCTCCTGACCACCAACGAGACATTCAAAGGCACACAACTGTACAAATCGAGGAAGTGCGCTTCACAGAACCCAAACAAGAACAATACTACAAACACTATAATCATCAGTCAAGCTAACAGCCAGCGACAACCTCAGACATCCTCACACTGTATGTGTGCATCCCTTGACTGGATACAGAATGAGAGACGTCAAGAGAATCTTCACGGGGGCTCCATTGTTTTCATCTATTAACAATGTCCAGCAGTGGCCCTCCATTTAAACAATGGCTCAGGCCTCCTGCCAGATTCAGACCACAAAGGCATAGAGAAGCCACATCTCATAGCTTATCAACAAGAGCATGAGAAATTTCTCTTGATGGGGACCACAACAGCTAGCCAGTGTGGGATTAAAATAAGTAACTCAATTGTTCAAAGTTTAGTTAAATTGCATAGATTGAATTGGTTTCAAATACTTTCAAGTCACACTCACGAATCGTCAGCTGAGATATGACTCAATGGAATCAAACCTTGGGCTAAATTGTCTTCACATTTGCATCCCATAATGTTGTTTATAGCCTAGACTTTCAAAGAGTGTGGTTACACACACCCCAGCCTCTTTATTAGGCACACCTTACTAGTACAAGAACTGTCTTAATCCTTCATGCTGTAGATTCAACAAGATACTGGAATCATTCTTCCGAGGGTTTGGTCCATATTGACATGATAGTCTCACCCAGTTGCTGCAGATTTGTTGACTACACATACATAATGCAAAAGTCTAGTTCCACTACATCCAAAAGGTGCTCTGTTGGATTGAGATCTGGTGACTAGAGGCCATTTGAGTGCAGTGAACTCATTGTCATGTCACTGGGATGATTCGCTCTTTATGACATGGTGCGTTATACTGATGGAATGGCCATCAGAAGATGGGAACACTTCGGTCGTAAAGGGATGAACATGGGAAGCAACAATACTAAAGTAGGCCCTGGCATTGACTTGATGCTAAAGGGCCAAAAGTGTGCCAAGAAAATATACCCCACACCATTACACGGTCACCACAAGCCTGAAATAAAGATACAAGGCAGGATGGATCCATGTTTTCAAGTTGTTGCTCTCAAAACCTGACCCTACCCTCTGAATGCCGCAACAGAAATAGTGTCATCGGACAAGGCAATGTATTTACAATCTTCTATTGTCAAATTGACAAGTTGGTGCCAGACCAGCCCGTCTGGAAGCAGCAACCATGCCACTTTTAGAGTTACTTAAATCACTCTTACCCATTCTGATGCTCTGTGTTAACTGCAGCAGATCGTCTTGACAAAACATGACTAAATGCTCTGAGTTTCTGTCATGTGATTGGCTGATCAGAGATTTACGTTAATGGGGAGTTGGACAGGTATTCCTAATAAAGTGGCCAGTTAATACAGCGCACCAAATGCACAATTAATGCACATTATCACATTTACACTGCATGGTACAAAACATTCAATTTGAGAAAGACTTGCTTGGATTTTCTTCAAATGTATGTGTCTCTGCAGTTTTGTGCTGTCTACGCCATAAATATGTAGGATCTAGTCATCTGTGATCTCTGTCTACTAAAGACATTGATAGGCACACTGCTGTTTTGTTTTATTATGTGATGAGAGATTTCAATCACTCTTCAGTGATGCAAACAGTGACTACTTTCCAGCCCATTCAGTGACCACTGGTCTTAACACATCAAGCTTGCTCTATATAGCCCAGGTTATGGAACGTTGCAAAAATGTATGCTTAAATTGTGCAGAAACTATGGACAGAACACAGTGGAAAAACTCAAAACCATGCTGTTACAAAAAGGGGATCTTTTTGTAAAGAATATATACAAAAAATATATATACAAAAAGGGGATCTGTCAATTCATGTGATATCCAAATAAACCGTCAACCTTCAACTTTCTTTTCCCGTCAACTTTTCAAAATGATCCACACCATGAAGATGTTCAGACTATTTTTTATTGTTTTCAATGTTTTTTTCTGTTTATTTCTGTCTTTTTTTTTTGAAGCAAATGTTGAGGCAAACAAACATAAATGCATTTTTATATCCCAAGATTGCATTAATACAATATTGAAACCTTATATAATGAGTATCCCAAATTTCTTCTGCCAAATTTCTTAATGAAAGTAAAGGCTTCTTACCATTGATAATGGCTTCTCCTTTCAAACTCTTGATGCCTCCAGGCATTGGGCTCCCATCAAGAAAAAACTTGATAATTCCATCTTCTACAGCGATGATGACATTAATCCAGTTATTCGTCTCCACAAATTTGTTTGCAGTAGTTCTTGCCACCTGTGTGCTGTTAGATCCTATGGTTGTGTAATGAAGCAAGATGGTGATATGTGACTCATTGGTCTGAACTTGAATTCCATACGAGAGGGTTCTATTGAAATTGCCTTTAGAAACAACAAACCCATCTGTATTGGGCTTAGGCATCAGCCAGACAGATATCGTAAAGTTTGCAAGAATCTGTGGAACCTGCAGTTGAGTTTCAGCACTGATGGTCCCATAAGCTCCGGGAAGTCCAGAGAAGAAGAATGCATCCGTGCCTGCATGGTGTCTCCTGGCGTGTGGCTGGAGTTCCACAGCTGGAGGAAACAAGGCCAGCAACATGAGGTCTTCCATTGGGGGTAAACCATGTGGAAACCCTCCAGACAAGATTTCCCATGCCACACGAACATCTCCAAAGGTGCCCTGCTGGCGAAGTACAGTAAAGGATGTGACATCCAACATGTCGCTAACTGATAAGACATCCTCAGCAACTTCACGCTCCAGACTTTCTGGCGCAATTGCGAAAACTCCAAAGGGGTCATCGTTAAAGGGAATAAGAACAGATGCGTTGAGGTTTTTGTTCGCTAGTTTTCCACCTTCACCGGGGTAGCCACCTGTAAACAGATTCACTGTTTATCACTTTTGCAAGAATGTTATCCAAGCTGACAACACTTTGCAGTTTCTATAACAAAATTTTACAGAAAGTACTTGTTTTTACACTTTATATTTGTAACAGTTACATTTTAGTAATCTGTTGGATTATTGGTCAAAAGATAAAATGCAGCTGTTTACTGCACATTTCCATTGTAGCTATACTAATAAAATGGGAGCTAAAGCCAATGTTTTAGTGGACAAAAGGTTTCAGAGAAGGAGAACCACAGATGGTAAATCTAGTTGTTATGGATTTCAACAATCAGAGTTCAAATCAATCTGAGAGACTATAGTGTTAACAGTTGATTTTACCTGAGATGTTCATCAGCCTGATCTCATAAAACTCGTTGAACTCTGGAAGTTTGTCTGAGATTGCTTCAAGAATAATTGGTTTTGTCTTCTCTCCTGTGTGAAATGTTACAGATCCAGATGTGTTTACAAACTCTTGGTGATCCTCAAGAGGGGTGTCATTGGCAAACAGCCGCCAGTATATTGTGACATTGCCAAAGTGCCCTCTATCTCGAACAATGCTGGAGACAAAAAAATAAAACACCAAGTGAATTGTCACTAGAGCCCAAATACTTCTGATTTGATTACAAACGCCATTCCTTCGGTAAAATTATTTAATAATTGCAATAACCTGTCATTACTAAGTTAAAAACTCACAAAAAGTTATTGGTTTTTCCCTCCTCCACTGGTTTCTGAGATGAATCCAGTGAGAAGATGCCATTTGCATCATCATTGGCCTCAATCACTACTGTAGCTGTGTGTTGTGCATATACCACAGCATCACCTGATAAAAGAAACATGAGAAAAGAAGTTCTTTGATCTTTCTGTGAACTATTTAAAGTTAATTTACAATAAAAATAACTTAAAATTTAGTTTTTGATCTTTTACCAATGAGCATAAACCAATGAGTAACCAATGAGCATAAAGATGAATATGATAAATGAGAAACCTGTGGCGTTGAAAAGAACTATATAGAAATGTTCATCCGTCTCTGGAATGTCATCATCTTCCACAGCAACCGATATGTTCTTCATCCACTCTCCAAATTCAAACACCAGTGATTTGTTGAAACTCAATGGTGTGAAATCTCCAGGAGATGTGTCTCCATACTCAAAACGGTAATTCACTGTTGTGACAAAATGTGCAAACCCCGCTCGCAGAATTGTAAAATTGGCCACTCCCCCCTCTGGCACCCTCTGAACCACAGGCTCTAAAAAAGCGGTGTTACAATGAGAATAAATTACCTTTCATATAAGGTGAACACATACTGAAGGGGATTTATCTACACTAACATACCAGCAAAATATATTGGATCATCATTTTCTCGGATGGTTAGCCTGGCGGTGAGGATGTTTCCCAATCTTGCTCCACCAGTCGCATTCATAAGGGTGATGGTAAAATTTTCATTGTTTTCTGGAATCTTGATCAGACACATTTTGTAATTTACACCTTCCTCCTTTTTAACAGAAATTGTACAATATATTACCCTGCTGAGGCTTACCTCATCTGGTACAGAAAACAGCGTCATGTTTTTGAGGTACTCTCCTTCAACAAAGACGACCTCACCCTTCACTGGGTTAACATCTCCGGAATAAGTGGGCTCAAGAATCCAGAATACAGACACATTCCCGAATCTACCTCTGCTTCTCTCAATGGGGTATGATGCTTCAACAAATAAAGCACATGAGATTATTTTAAACCTACAAATAAAGGGTATTTAAATGGACCCAAATTTGTAGTTCAAAAAATGCTATACCTGAGTAAAAATCCAAAGCTTTACTCTCGTTGATGGTGAAATCTAAACCAGACTGAGTGAACTCAATGACCCCAAAGGGGTCATCACTCTTACGTACGGTTATGTTGACCAGTCTTCGGTTTCCAAGGCGACTTGCTGGCGTGCTGTGACTACTTAGGACCACAGAGAATGTCTCATCTAGCTAAAGACAAAACATCCAAGGAGATTTCAAAGTCTGATTAACATAGCATACTGTACTGTTCAAGAAGGTGCCATAGTTGACCTTTGCTGTCACAAGGTCAGTCATTCATGAGACATGACACCATCACTCTTTATTTTCCAAATAACTTACTTCTGGTATGCCATCAGGCTTAGCTACCAGAGCCACCATCACTTCTCTCTCCCCTGGCTGGAACTCTAATATTCCCGTGGCTCCATAAAACTGGGCATTTCCAGAGGGAATCACTGTGTATCTTATGAGCTGGTTCAGCAGCTGCCCCTGCTCTCGAATCACCCTCAGTTCAACAGTCTCCCCCTCCTGCAAAAACATACATATATACAGGTGTTACAATAAAGTGTAATATCATACCACCAATGAAATGGCAAGATAAATTTAAAAAAGTTTTAAGTGTGAAAGTGATTTGTGTATCAATTTTTTTTTTTCATTCATTAATTTTCAAACCCACTTATTCCGTTTCGGGGTCACGGGGGTCTGCTGGTGCCTCCTTAACACTAACTCACACCAAAGTGAATTTAGATTATTCAATTAGCCTAACCATATGTTTTTTGGGATTGTGGGGGAAACCCACGCAAGCACGGGGAGAACATGCAAACTCCTTCCAGAAAGGTCACCGGCGAGCCTCAAACCAACAACCTTCTAACTGGAAGGCCACAGTGCTACCCACTGCGCCACCGTGCAGCCATGTATCAATATATAGTTGATTATTTTGCATCAAATAAAGAGTCGACTCAGAGTCTGAAACGAGTCATTTGACATACTAACATACTAAGCTCCTCCCACCACTGACACACCTAAAATTGGAAACAGATATGCTAATCTGCATTCTTACAATGCTTAATTTGCTATAAGATTTTAATTAAAAGATGCAACAATTTCTTCTTGTATTTTTTCAATGACATATACTCATTTTAAAATCTAGAAAGATTGCTGTGCTGCCTGTATATTGAGGTATAGACCAAAAGAGAGGGTGACATATTCGATCTTTGTATCCGTAGCCAAACCAGCTAAAATTATGTAGCATTACCTTTAACAATAAGGCTAAATAAAATGTTTTACTATAATTTATCTCACAGAATAAAATTAGTTATAACTATAATAGCATATAAAAATATATAGCCATAAGAAAGTAAGAAAGAAAGAAAGAAAGAAACAAACAAAAAAAGAAAGAAACAAACAAACAAACAAACAAAGATGCAATATGGTAAAGGAGGGAATAGTGAAGGAATAATGCATGGATGGATGGATGGAAGGAACAGGGAAGGAAATATTGATAGGAATATAGGAAGGAAGTTAAATTCCTCAGAGTATCTCTTACATTTATGAACCAAGGTCCTTTAGAAACCGGTGAGAACTCAAAAACCCCTCCTGGGTCATCATTTTCCAAAATCACAATTTCTCGGCTGGTAAAACCTGGTTTCAGAATCTGGTTTTCCACATTTGTTCTGTACATTGAAAAAGAAGTAAAAAGTGAAGTGACAAAGCCATTATAATAACTTTGTCAGTTATCATAAGTTACAAGTTTGCCCAACATCATTTCCAAATATTTTCAGCATAGCATGGCATGAACAACACCAAGAAAGCTGCCTATGAGTATCCTGTGAACAACTCTGCCAGATTCATTTTTAGATATGTATGAGCATGGTCTCTCTTTATCTAAAACTATTCCTCCCTTCTCATCGGCTACCCCATCTGTCAGATAACAGGCTGAGCTGATTCTGAAGCTTCTCAATGAGTAGCAAAATGACTGACAATGAGCTCAAAGGTGTGTACCAAACAAAACATTCAAGCACGTGTTCGGCATGCAGGAGAGGAGAAAGGAACCTTGCAAATGAAGTACTATTTGAGGCCAAGCAAAACAAACATATGCACACTCTTGCTATTCAATCCAAAAAAAATGAAAAGAGAGCTGTTCATCAAAATCTTTAAAGAAAGGTCCTGAATATACAGTAGTTTTTATTCACTCCACACACAAATAATCCTGCGACATACTTACCCAAAGTAAACAACAAATCGGGCACTTTCTACTCTGTAGAGAGAAAGTGGGAGGAAAGGGCATCCCAGTAGAATGATTACATTATGACTTCAATCCCAATATCAAACATTCTCTCTGTAGACAACCCCCTCAACCAAATAACCAGTTCGATCTGTAAATGTCAAGTGTGGGTTGAAAGTAATAAGGGAAACGGATAAAAGCTCAATGATGGTATGAAATGCAGATACCAAAACCTAAATTCAGCAGACATGAGAAACTTGCTAGATTTATTTAGTTTATTTTTTAGTTTATATATTATTTGATTTGGTTTGTTTCTATTTAAGCCAAAACACACTTTACATTCAGTGGAAAAAAGTCTTAGACCCATCATATCCTGTATGTTATCATGTACATAAAATATGCCGATTAAGAAAAATAGAAAAAACAAACCTGTCTAATGTAAGAACCACCGTCTCATTAATTTCCGGAACGCTGTCAGCCATTATGGTGATGTTAATCACAGCTGCACTTTGCCCAGAGAGGAACTTGACTGATCCAGTAAAAGGCGCAATATCTCCTTCAGTGACATCATCTCTGTTTTCACCAGTCGGGCGGAGGCTCCAAAAGACCATGGCATGACCATCAGTTCCATCTCGTCTCAGCTCCAAAGTTAGCTGGAAAAAACAGGATTTATTACTCATGTTGCCAGTCTGTATAATTCAATACAGTGGTACCCCCAAATACGAAATTAATCCGTTCCAGGGTGGCTTTCATATCTCAAAGCAAGTTTTAGATTTAAAACGCCTAATCCGTGAAAAGGCTCTCAGAAACAACAGTATAAGTTACATAAAAAATAGAAATCCAGAGAAAATTCAAGTCACATTTCTTAAATCCTTAAATCTACACATCGTTAATTTAATAAATGATAATAAAAGACATGCAAAATAAGTAATATGTACACAAATATGAACCTGTACCTTGCGAGTGAAGCGATGTCTCGGAGGAGGAGGAACGGATGGTAGAAAACATTACGGCACCACATATGAAAGTTAACTTTCTCAAGATATTTCATGAATTTCTAACACCAACACGGTTTCAAGCACAAGCATAAAGAATACCGAGCGTACGGGAGAGAGAACTTTTGAGAACGCACCACAGGGTTTCTCTAACTTGCGCTACAGAACAGCACTTTCAACTTTTTAAACGTTATTTCTTTTAGGACACCGTGAAACTAACCTCTAACTTTTGTTATAGCACATTATTGGTAACCTATACATAATATTTCGCTTGATTTAAAACTGATTTAAAGTGTTTTAACATGCATCAGCCCCCTTTAGCACAGTCTGCAATGGGAGAATGGAGCACCGGGACCCGGAAGTGCAGCATAACGTCAGACTTAACAAGCGGATAATAGAGCAGAACCGTATTTTTGTATTTTGGATTTTTCCCCTGTCTCAAAGCAAAATATTTCCTGCGAGATATCGATCTCATTTATTGACATTTTGTAACTCGGAGCATTCGTATCTTGAGGTACCGCTGTATATGCTTCTTAGTCTGGTCATCTACCACTTTTAACTGGTCAACACAACAAGCTTGGGACCAGAACTTGATAAGATAAAAACAACTTAATGCATATATTATACCAAGCTGGAGTTAGAGTCTTCTGGTTCCACTGCCACCACTGTTTGATTACTGGTGAAACCAATCTCTCCATTAGCAATATCAGGAGTGATGATCAGGGAGATGTTCAGAGCTCCTCCAAAACGAGGACTAACTGATGGAACTGATGGCATGATGTTCACCAACTCCACACTGTCCAACTAAGAAAAAACAGGAAGATGTAATTTCAAATTTCATCTCATTTCATTAGAATAAAAAGTATTTTTGGAGCAGGATTTCATCAATGTCCAATTCTATTCAACATCTGAGAGTGCAGTTACGGAGGAAAAACAACCCTTGTTAAACAGTACTCTACAGGTTTCAGGACCTACTCCGTACCAACAACACTTCCGATTTCAATTGTGCATTTGGCCGATGTTTTTATGATTTACATTTGGTTGGTTTTTGTTTTCCTCTGGGTTTGAACCCACAATCTTTTCTTTGCCAGCACAATGTCTTTATGACTAAACTAAAGGAAAGCTATGCATTGAGCTATACATTCCAAAGCATCAGGCAGTTGTAAAATAGATACTTGGAGAAAGAGTTCAGAGAGGCCCTGACGGAAGACTATCAGTTGAACTTGCAGAGATTCTGGGAAACCATTTGATAGTTTAGGTGAGGGAAGTAATGCTCTGTTTACTATTGTTGATCTCCAAAGTAGATATAATCACAGAGTAGAAGAAATACTCCAAAGATGCAAACAAAGATTTTTCATGGGTACCATCAACCATCACCGGGGCTGAAGTCAGAACCATAGCTTGGAAGCTTTGTAGTTGGCTCTCGAAGTCTCTCGATGTTGCAGTGTTGTAGGCTGGCTTTCCTGTACAATATCTAGTGGCAGTTGAGCAAAGAACATAATGGTATTTTCAAAAAAGCGAACCAAGGTGTGGCCATAGTTTGGTCACATCTCTATGTAAAGGGCTGTACTTTGAGAGCAGGAGCTTTGTTTATCACATTAGTAAACTGAATCTCAAAGCTCAACCAGGTGCAGCAGGGCTCTAGATTGCAGACCAGAGGAGATCTACTCTTTAGATGGTATTGCTCTGTCTTCTTCCTAAAACCAGGACCTTCAGTGAGTGGGAAGGTATAAAGTGACTTGGATAAGCATGTCCAAAGTCGTGGTTCTGGTGGGTTAAACCTTTCTCGATTGATAGAGAGATCATGCTTCAAGTGTAGGAATTTCAGTATCTTGGGGCTTTATTCACGGGCGATGAGAGGATGGAACAGTGGCTGCAGTAATGTGGTCAATGTATTATTCTGTTATTGGAAAACAGGAACGTAACTGAAAGGCATAATTCTCAAATTATAGATCAGGCTACAGTACTCTCATCTATGGTAATTGGCTCAAGGTCATGAGAGAAAGAAGGGGTCGAAATTAGCGTTCTCCATAGGGTCACCATGAATTTACCCAAAAACGGCTCCAAGCTTATTCATTTGGGAGGTTCCCTTCAGGCAACTGTTTCAGAAGCGTCATGGACACTATACTAGGGAAAAGTTTTGGGTATGTACCGCCATAGGGAGGCCCAGGGGAAGATCCAGGACAAATGCTCTCGGGTGTCCTTGGGAACACTTTGGGATTGCACCATAATAACTACATGAAGGGTACAGATAGAGTAGTATCTGACCATCCACTGCTGCTCTCACGACCTGGTCCCTGATTAGCAGTTTGAGGTCCATGGAGTACATATCAAAAGCACATTTCTCAAAAGTTCAATTGATTATTTAGGACATTGCTAAAAAGTCTAAAAAGTTTACTCAACAAAGTTTACCTCATCAAAATAACTGTTCAAAAAGATGTTATAAAAGGCTGACCCTTTAAATGATAGAGAACTCCTGAAATGTTTTCTTTTTTCTTTTTGATATCTGAGGTACCCAATCAACAAAATGTATTAAAAACATCCTATAAAACAGCATCAAATTTACATATTTCAACATAATACAGAGGGTAAACAATAAGCAAGTCCACCAAACCCATAACATTGCTTCTAATAAAATACTTGTCCATGTAAATGACATTCATAATGTCTTACCTGAATGAGGAAATGAGCCCCATTCTGCAGGAAGGCATCATTGCGGATGAGCAAGATGAGCTGAGCACGTGACTGACCAGACCCAAACAGAACACTGCTGACACTGGTACCATTCAACACTCCATCTCTGGCTCGTGTGGAGTCGAGAGGTCGAGCAGGTATGTACAGGGCCGTCAGAGTGAGTCGTACCTCTCCCAATGTCCCCCCTTGTCTAAGGAAGCTAAGTGACAGGAAGCGCCCCTCAGGCTGACTCTGAATACTTTGATTCTCCCTTGGGTGAAATCTAAATTGGCCATAAACATCATCACTGTCCTGAATGAAGAACACCATCTGTGAAGGTCAAACAACACAGCACAGTTTCATTACAACAATGTTTTTTTCTGTATATTACAGGTTACAGCTAAATGCAAAAAATACATCATTTCCATTAATAATTAAATAAACTAATCCATTATTTCACAATGTTTTGTTCTTGTTCCAAACTGGACGGGACAGGTGTTTAGCTGATGTAACGTCTACAGTTATTTGTGAAGCACAAAATGACACACAAAAACAAATACTACGTTTTTATTTTTTAAAATAACAATATGGAAAATGAAAAAGCATGGACTAAATATTCAACCTTAACCATTATTCTGATGCTTGCACATCACAACAAACAATCTCTGAAAAATTCTATTTAGCAAATGGTAAGATTATGTTTAACAACATTTTTCTGGAGTTTATTTTTTGGTGCCTTTCTCCATATAAAAAAGTCCAAAAGATTGATTTAAATGTTAAACTACTCATTTTTCATTACAACCAGATCTTACTTTATCATGGTTATCTCCAACTCATATAAGGCAAAAAGGCCTTATTTCCTCACCATTGATCACCATTTACCTGGAGTACTCGCATGCAAACTGAGATGGCACTGCACCAACAAAATATCTCACAGAAATATAATATACAGCAATTACTGAAAAAAATCTATAACATATAGAAAAACAAGAAAAATCTAACCGGGTTCTGTGTACAACCCTTGACTGCACAGCAATAAACAAAAGAAACCATTAATTACAGAGAAGGTAAGATTAGGCTACCCTTGCAAATCTAAACTTGGAAAGCCCTTCTCTTTCATCAGACCTCACGCAAGAGTAAAAATAGTCTTCATGACCTTGCTGTCATTTAATCAAGCCTCATTGGAGTAGAACTCACAAAAATTTTGGTTTTGTTGTCCTGTTTTGTTTATTTTATCAATGTGTAATTTGTGAAAAAATTAGTTTGAGAAAAATATTGTAAAAGATTGCAAAAGTTTTATTTGTTTATGTACTCTGATGTATCTTACAAAATTAGTATTTGCGTGTAATATTTATCAGTATTTTAGCAAAAGTTTAGGAAACTCATTATTTTTTTTTTTTTTTTTTCGTGGTCATCGTGGTCATGACTTTATCTCTGCAAACATAAAAATATATACAAATTACAGGAATAAAAATTTATATAAAATTCCCAAATCACAGGAATGTAAGGAAAAAAGGTCTTTCTCACATCCACCATGTCACTACTTGATGTGTAGAGTCATACCGCATCTAACCTCTCTTCTCTACTTGAAAAAACTGTGTAAAAGTGTCAAAAAATATATAAAATAATAACAATTATTTGTTCATTCATTTAAAAAAAATTACCTACATCCTCTTATGACTTCTGTAAAAGTTAGCTTTGGTAGCTAAAACATTCCAAAAAACATATGAATATTAAATATTTAAATCAAAAGATTAACTAAAAAAACAACATAAACAAACAATCATATATCCCATATGTTGGATATGACACTTATATTATGAAGAAGATATATTTTCAAATGTTTACATTTAACTTTTTCTCAAGTGATGGGCATAGCACCATGCACATTTTAATTTTTTGTTAGTAAATGGATTGAGGATATTAAGTGATGTTTGAGTAACAAGTTTCGGGAGGAGCCATCATAGCAATCATTCCCATTAAAACTTGCTACCTTTCCTCTACATATACCCAACCAACTAGATAACCTTTAACAATGTTCAAGCCACCCCACATTCCACCCCAACATTAAGAGAACACCCAAGTGACATTCAGTATAGCAGGCAGCCTGTAATGCTTCTGTGCCAACTTGACACATGTGTCTCATTTCACGCCACATCCTTCTCAACGGGCTAAGCACTGCCCAGATAAGTACCAGCTCTGATCAAGGAACTTCCTTATTGAGGGCCTCAGTCAGAAAAAGACAACAACCTCCCTGGAAGTCTCACCACAAAACTAACAGTGAGCTAAAATAAAAATGAATCTAGAATTTCATCAAGCGGTTGACATTTCACAGTGTGCCAACATGTGAAACAAGCAGTAGCAAAATGGATTGTAAAAATAGCATTTTTAAGCAAGCTATCATCAACACTGACTCAACTTTCAAGACTGAATCAACCTCAGCACTGAACTACCACAGTAACCCAAACATGATCTTGCAACACAATGCACTCACTTCCATCGGCTCGTCCACTTCAGCTCCACCTTGTACAGATCCCGGGATGAGTCTGAGGAGGAAGGCCTCTGCTTCTTCGGGAAGGCTATCCTGAGTGATGTTTAAAGGGAGCACAGCACTCATCTGACCCTCAGCAAACCTCAGAGTACCTGAGGTAGGGTTAAGATCGGCAGAAACTGGTGATCTGTCAGTCGAGTTTCTTGTGATATTCCATTGAACTGAAACTGCTCCATGTGTTCCTCCGTTCCTCACAATGACGATCCCCTCATAGCTATGACAGACAATAAAACTTGATAAAAAAACTCTTTGTCTCACTTACCAATAAATATTTTTTTTAAATGTTTATGTATTCAAATTCAATCATTTTAAAATAAGACTAAATAAAACTATATAATAAGATTTAATAAAAATAATAAAAAAAATTGTAATTGTTGTAAATGTGATTTTTCTCTGGAAATGTCTCTTGTTGCTAAGCAACCATCAGCCGCACTCTTCATCAATGCATCACCACCATCAGTTATTCCAAGATCCAAACTAATACTTTACCATGTATTTTTCACTTACAATAATTACGAATAAGTACAAATTACAATAACGAGGGCTTGACAAATCATAAAGTTCAGGCAATCTTATCCTAAAGATAAAGGTGAAAAGTTTTGAAGTTTTTATCTTAATGCTGCATGGTTGCACCTGGAGAATTATGCATTGTACCACTTCCAAACTATATGTACATTTGAAATTGAACTGAGTTCACAAAAGACAACTGAATGTGAACAGCCACTATTTTTATTGCAAATCCCCATGCTTAGCAATCAGATATTGACCTGTTGTTTACTTATAAAAATGCATTAAACTGCATAGTGCAATGCCCTGCCTTGCATCCACCATGCCCTGCGTCTACCATCAACTGGAATTGTTTTTTTTTTTGGATATAAAATTGAAACAAGATAATTTAGAAGTATATTGTACACATATAAGAGAGTTCACTAAAGTGTTAATTTGTTAATGTTTGCATTACATGCAATTAAGATTAGAGTAGATATCAGAAGTTTATTGTGAAACAATAAAAACCAATTTAAGTCAGAATGGACCTTTTTTCTCTCTGTGAGCCACTATGAACCTGTTGAATAATGTACTAGTAACGCTATAATTTTCAGTTCATGGAAGGTGGGGGGTTCTACAATGTGTTGGTATAAATGTCATTTATTTTGTCATTTCATGAACAAAAATATAAAAAATATATATCTCTAGGAACTATAAAATAATAAAATATAAAACTAAAATCAAATGCAAGTTTAATTAATTTCATTGAGCTCAAGGCATAGCCATTGAGGGATAGCCTCTCTCCGGAACTACATCCCGCACTCCTTTGCTTGTGATTGGCTAGATCTCGAGTGTCTTCCAATCCTCATCATGGTACATAAGATGAGAGAGCTTTCCTTCACTGTTTAATTCTGGTAATAGATAGAGGTATAATTCATTGTGTGAACGTATGAAATACTTTTATTTTAAATTACTCATTAAACTTTTTCAAGGAAAGTGTGTCTTATAGTTTTGTGTAATACATTTTTCACTTTTGTTAGATTCAGCTGTGTGATTTTCAAAAGCTATTAATGAAGTTAATGAAGTTGACTGAGAACATGTTTTAGTGGAAATTGCACTACTGAATTGACTAATGTGGTTGATAATAGTGGAGGGATGTCCTATACTCACATCAGGGTCAGGTCTTCATTGATGATATGTGGTTGAATGGGGGAAGGACTGATAGACAGGACTCCATAAGGTTTGTCATTTGGCTCAATGGTAACAAGAGTCACACTTGGAGTCATCAGGACTGCATCACCTAGAATAGTTTCTTCTAAAAGAACAACCTGAAATGATTCGGCAATTTCTGGAAAATTGTCATCTGTGATACTGAAGCGCAGATAGGTTTCATGGACCCCTGGAGGGAAAACAACTGTCCTCTCTGTTTGTAGATCCACAAAGTCCACCAGCAAAGTAGCACTTGCTGCTCCACTCCCAGTGACGACTGCATATGCCACAGACACCAGTCTATCATCAGAACCAATCAGAAGACTCTCCTCAGTTCGACCACGTGTAACGGTGAGAGAAATGACACCAATGTTCTCTGGTACAACAAGTGAGGGCTTGGAGAAACGTATGGGTGCATCATTACGTGTGATCTTAATCTGTACGCTGCTTCTGTTAGGATTGAGTAAAGCACCACCAGCTGCTTCTGTCAAATACACCGTGAAGATCTCATCATCTTCTGGAAGCTGGTAGAGATGAAGATAGGAAAAAAAGAATTCAGAACAGAAGTTCAATGTTGGGGAGCTCACTGTCCCATTTATTATTTGAATAGCTTACCTAGAACAACACATCGATAACTTTCTTCCTTATGTCCTTCCTATTTACCTGCATATACTATAGAGGGTATGCAATATGTGTCTTGGTATATGGGAGTCTTGGAGTGAGGTGCAAAAAGGCTTTAAACCACAAATGCTGAAAATGGGGAAAAGCATTTTGAGGAAAAAACTGGAATCCAGCAGCTGAAACTGAAATTTGTGGTCACCTTTATCATGAATTAAATGTTTGTGTAATTTACTTAAAAAACATGTTTACCTAAAGAAATATAATCCTAGGTGAGGGACAGCTTTCTACATAGCTATCCGCATGACATGAATGTTCAATTAAATGTACCTGATTAGTCTTTTTTGGCTTTTGTACGCTTTTTGGTTACATTTTGTGTAATATCTTGTTATTGAAATCATCACAATGTTTTGGTTTGGTACTTTTCCATATAACTGACAGCCCTTTTATTACTTGTTTTGTCACTCGTCTCTGCCTCAGTGGGCGTGGATTGATAGAAACGTGATGTCATTGCATACCCTCTTTTACATTTAGCTGTCTTGTATAACTATCTTTGTTTATATATGCTTTTGGTTGTTTTTTACTATAATTTTATTTCACAGCTGTTGCAACAAAAAAGGTTCTTTAGTGTCATTCCATCCATCCATCCATCCATCCATCCATCCATATGTCCTTGACTGTTTTATTGTATTTTATTAATTGTATTATGATTTCTACTTTCTTCCCTGCTATTTAACACAGTGGATGTTCTTTACAATATCTTGTTTTACCTTGTCATCTTGTACCATGATGCTGAAAACCACTACTGCGCGACCAGGAGGAAAAGTGATGTTCCCCATTTCTGGATTGAGATCCTCACTTGCAGGGTTTGGACCTCCGGATATCTATGAAATATTATATATTCAAAAAGAAGGTATGACATCATCGGCATCTGACACTATTGGTTATCAACATCTTTAGACAAAGCTATTTATGATATATGCTCTTATGATTTTAAGTTGTGAGTATTGTGGGTCTTGGAAACTACATTTAGCAAATGGTCTGGCAAAACTCACCTCAAAGTTGACAGTCACTGTGCCATAGGTTCCTTTTTCTCTCAGGAGAGTGAGAGGCACATACTGGCTTCTACCTCTCGCCTCTTCCACAGTAATGAGTGAGGTCTACACAGAAGTAACAGGTTTCTCTCTCATTGATAAAAAAAAACTCATTTTCACTAAATCCACAAAAAAATCCTGACAACAAAACCCACTGACAGTGCAAAATACAAACAATAAAACCCATAAATTACCTTGGTATTAGTAGCACAAGAAGAGGACAACATAGCATTAGGATCACCAAAAGAACCCAGCATTAGTATTAAAAAGCTCTTGTAGCTATCCTTTAAATTTTTCTTAGCATCATAGCTTCCCTGGACCCTTACATTGGCAACCCTGCTTCGTAGGCATCTGACCCATAACACTCCCTTCATGCTCTCATTGTCATCCACTGACCCCTTACACATAGTTTTAATTATAGCAGTTGAGAAATAGTCAGACCTCGCCGTTTCCCAGTGTTAGCTGAGGGGGCATTGAAAAATAAGAAACTTACAGAGTTGAAGGAAATGATTCCAAAGGCATTGTCATTTGACAGGATGGTGATAGTGGCAGTGTTTGGAGTTCCCACCATCACTCCATTTGATGAGCTCTGAAAACATAAAGCATTATGCCGGAGTGTTTTTTTTTTCAGTTGCAGAAGATCTTACTATTTCGAATCTTTACTCTTTATGTTAATATGTTCACCACTGATTCATGTTTAGGGCAGATTTTGAGCATAAAAGAGAGATTAGATCAGGACCACTTGTAAGGGTACCCAGAAAAACAAAGCTCGTCCCTGCATTCTTTCAGTACTATAATGCATGCAGTCAAGCAGACAGTTTCTTTCACCATCTCTGAGATATTGAGGACAAAAACTAAACTTATTTCTTTGACTATTTTAGTTTTTGATCATTGAAAAATGTAAACAATTTTAAATAAAATGCACCCTAAAATTCCATAAGGTCACCATTTTCTTTTCCACTGTTAGCTATTTTATTACCTTTTTTTCTGCTTAGTTTACTTGTCTGTTTTTTTTTGTTTGTTTTTTTGTTTATTTTGTCTATGATGTTTTCTGTTATTTTTGTTTATTTATTTATTCATTTCTGTTTTTGTTTAGTTCTGTTAACCCTGACACAATCTAGTTTGGACCATTTAAGTTTAGAGCAAATTTAGCATATATATTTAAAGAGTTTCAACTAATCCATTTAAGAACTTTCCAGATTTCTTTTCACCAACCAGTGCTTGAGTTTCACCTAATGCCAGCAGTCTTTTGTCCCCGTTAAGTTGCCTCATTCTGCCAGCACAGAATGTAAACAACAGGCAAGCAGACAGTGGAGACATGACCTGTTGTCATTAGTCAGTCGCTGTCAACAGACTCGGACAAGAGTGGAGTCAATCTCATTTAGAGAATGCTATTATTGTGATAAAAAGGAATAAAAAAGAATAAAAAGGGGATAGTAGTTAATTAGAAGTATATCATTAATTAATTATTGAAAACCACTAAGTATGACAATTACATTTTAAGTCAATGACATTAAAAGTGTTCCAATTAATTCTCTTTTATATTAGAAGTTTTCAGCATTGCATATTTAGGGTGCGAGCACCGAAGAAAACCCAATTGTAATTGAGTCTAAACGTGCTCGAAAAGTCATCATATGTCACATACTTAAAATATGGTGCACAAATAATTTGTCATAGATGAATGAAATATGGCATACATGTGTAGGGTAACAAAACTTATTAAATCACATTTCAAAAATCGTCAGGAAATCATTATTTTTCATTTGTACCTGATTCAATAATCAATTATTAACAAAATTCTCTAAAAATGTCCACTTTTGTTCATCATACTTTAACAGATGATCTTCTAGAGATTTTATCTATTCATTTCCAAGCTCCATCAGTTTTGTTATATGGCAAATGGGATGTTATTTTTTTTTACTTTGTTGAATAATGTACACACACGAGCCCTCGAAAACCGAAATTTCACCATAAACAGGAAGTGGTTAACTATAGAATGGAATGTCTGATCAGGTACAAATTTGCCATGTGTGTTAAGAATCCAAACCTGAACAACTTTCTATAGGAATCTGCAGTGTCAATTCTTGCGCCGCCTAGTTACATCATGGAATATCCCATTTTCTGCTGTTTCTGTACTTTGAAATTGGCTATAGTTATGGGACATAACTAACCGTAAGGAAGTGTTTTCAGACTTTTACTTGCTCGTGAAAACATTTTACTTTCAACAAACATGCAATAGACCGGTGAACTGTAGCTTTCGGTCAGTTCAAGATTACAACGAATTTCAATCAGCGATTAGCTTAAAGTGATATCTCACCATGGTGAAAAAATCTGGACTCATATTAAAAGAAAAAGAATTTCCAGCTTGTTGTATCACCTGAAGGCGAAGATTAAACACAAATGTCTCATCTGCTTCAGGAATATCATCATCTCTCACAGCGATAAAGATGGTTTTACTGCTTTCGGTTGATAGAAGAAAAGCTGCTGCAGTTGTGGCCTCAAAATCCCCAGTGTCAACTCCCTGAAGCTGGAGAATGGTAGAAAAAGAAATCGTCAACTGCAATAGTCATCTGTAGTCTTTACTTAAATCTTAAATGGAAAATAAATGCTTCAAAAAAGATATAATACAGAAGTAAAGTGAAACCTTGACCTACCCTTAACTTAAGAATTCTGCAGGACTTAAATGTAAGTCGCTTTGGATAAAAGCATCTGGTAAATGCATCTGGTTGAAAGCTAGCATCACTAGCACAATCATTCATGCAACCCACAATACGCAGCTACAAAGACTCATACATACCCCCTCTGTCCCTCCTCTCAGTTATCCAGGAACACTTGCCATCTTACCATGCGTGCTAAAAGCCACTCTGTTTTTACAGTAAGCACATGCTCTGCTATTTCTATGCTAATTTTGGCCAAGTGTTCACTGAAATAATTTACCAGACAGATGTCTGGGTGTTGAAACGCCACAAACTTTAAATAAATGCACACATAAGCCAGTACAGAGCCAAAGTTGTCAATTCTTTCTTAAATTTACATTTAACCAATTGTCTGATGCTTTTCAAGGAACGAAAGCATGTGGTCAGTTCTTGCTTTTCCTGGGGTTCAATATTTGTGTTGCTCGCACAAAACTATACTGACTGAGCCACAGGAAAGAGTTGTTTGGTTTCACTCCCTGGCTTTGACCATTACTTGAAAATTAACTCAAACCAATGAAGCAATTAATAATTTATAAAAGACAGAAATATGCGCATAGAAATTCAGGGTTCTTACCAAAACCAATGCAGTGACATTAATGGGATCTCCGACTCGTTCCACCACCAGACGCACAATGGCTCTGCTGCTCTCATTAACCACAAAATTAGTCTGGCCCTGGAACCTCAGCTGAGCTGACTCGGACCAGACACTGGAGGACAGCAGCACCAGAACCAGGCCAGAGAGAGCCAGAACAGCTGGCATTCCTGCTGTGAGAGAAAGAAGACGCTCATCACTTAGACGCAAGTCAAACTTAAACTGTTGACATAGTTCTCACGTGCAGGTGATCTCCTTAGCAATTAAAAAAAAATACTTTAGATTAAAACAAGTACAAAAAAACTTTGCTATGTCATAATATGTAGTTAATGTTATAAAAATGCATAAAATAAATGTATTCAAACGTAATAAATTTTACAAACATTCAATGTGATTTTGTGTTAGAACATCATCTTGGATATATTTGCAGCTATAGGAGTTCTGTATAAAAGCATGCTTTATATAGTAACATTTTGGTTTATTTCGCTGTTATTCAGTGAAAAAAAAACATTCAGTTGTACACAGTTACAATATGGTAAGAAAACATTTGATTGTGACAAATAAAGTCAATAAATAAACCACTCTGTCCACATTTTGGACAATTTGGAATGGATAGGACAGTAGGATGACAGGAAGAGAAGCAGGTAGAAAGAGTGGGGCGGTAAGGAAATGTCGACGGGTTTGAGTTTCGAACCCCCGTCACCCTGCACAACTGCGCGTAAATACCTGGCACATATGTCCAGACAGATTTCTGAAAATGATAGTACATTGCATTAAAAACTCATGAGCGTTGTCATGTGGACAGTGCAATGTGGTTTTCAAGGGTTTTGGATGCAGGTTTGTCTGTGTATTAGAGGATTAAACGAAGACTCCTTTGCTGTTTCCCTGCTATCGTGGCTTATAACATATATCAAAAAGAAGCAGTTTTTTGTTTTTTTTTTACCATTGCATGGTGTGAGAAAATAATTGTTTTAAAAACATGTTTGTGAGGACATGGCCTTGAAGTAAGGGACTATTTAGAGACCATTTTATTAGAATGTCTTTTAAAGAGAATTGGGCCATAAGATTTTACTGCTTTTCTCAGCCACCCACTACCACACACCTCTCTTTCTTTCTCTCTCCCTAATACTATTTTTACATTGTGACAGATGTCATAGTGAACAGAGCAGTTTTCTGATTGGTGTGTTCTGCTTTGAAGGAATACACATATAATGCATTATACACATACACTTACATCTAGCTCTTCGTATGTTCACATCTTTGCAACATCAATCAAGATGCTACTTCAGATCAAGGTTTTCTTTCTCAATATAGTCGAGTCATTATTTAAGTGTGCATGCTTGCAAATTCTATAATGTGTGCGTGTGAACTATATAAGTGTCCTATGTGTTGCATTGACAGGAGGCAGGCAGGCAGGACGGCACAGAGGGGGGCAGTGAATGCCATCAAAACTGGATTACCGGCTGGCGGCGGTCTGAAGCCTGGGGTGCGGGTACAAAGCCAGGAGAGCAGAGGGTAAATCCTGGTATTCAGCCCTGCTTCTCCCACAGAGCCGATAACTTCCTGACTGGAATATGCAACAGATACTTATGCCAGCACCGGTTTTATATCATTTACAATTTTGATTATATTTTATGCTAAAACAAATCAAGAGGACCTGAGATAAACGCTATTATTGTAATTTGTGTCAGCAATACATCTTATCCCATGATGCTTCTTGAAACTTTTTTTTTTCTAAAACTGGAAACAGTTTTTCCAATCCAAATAAATAAAGGGAGAAAATATTTTTTGAAGAATTTTAGCTGCTGAGATCATAGTCATGTTTAGCTGAACATTTGCATATTTTATGTATTTTGCTGTATATTTCTCTCAGAAGTTATTCAAGCACTACATTCTGCAGTGGAAATGATAAGGATCTATCACCTTAAAACATACATTGTAATTAAATGATGTTTATCTTGCAACTTAATTAAAATGGCTTGATTGACAGATCAAACGTCTCTGTTTATTTTTCTCACAAGGCTTCTCATAAAGCCATCCAAAAAGATGTTCAGGCCATCACTCATCCTAGAGGTTGCCACGGTGTCTTTGGCTGAATCTCTTGACGTTGATAAAGACAGGCACCAAGAGATACTGCAAACCTTGCCAGATCTCTACAGGAAATGTTAGCCTCTAGACCATCAAAGGATTTATCAATGACCAGGAGGCCAGTGACCAGCCAAAACACAGCTGCTTTGGCTCCCAGGCTGACCCCGGGACAGGCCAGTTTGGAAACATCTCATTTGCAAAGACAAAGTGATTTTTTTATGATGGGGGAGTAATCTTCTCACTTTTCCTTTGGATATATAGGATGTCCATAGCTGAAACACTTTTCTGTTTAATGAATATCAGATATGACCCCAAAAGGCAAAAACATGCACTGAGATGAAAGAGACTGTGCATTTCCCTGAATATTCAACAATGAGCTACTGCCAGCAAGAGATACATATGCATTTAACTTTGGAAGAGAGCTGTTCAGTCAATAAAAGCCTCAGGTGGTCTCTTTCTCATTGCACAAAATGCTCACAGTGATTTGTCTCTTCATGGTGGTTTTCGGTTCTTTAGAACTTTGAAAAGAATCATTACAAATGCATCCCTGTCTCTGGCAGGAAATGTGATAAAAATGAAAAGTAAGCTTCTTTTATTTAGTCAGATTAGCATTTGGAAGTTGCCCACTCTGTGAGGATATATTTTGAAGGATATATTTGTTTGTTACACTTGGGTTCTGTTTCATTAAGTCCCTAAAATGAAAACAAATGTATCATTTCATCTCCATCCTTTCTTTGTGTTTTTAGACATGTGTGGTTTCTGATGTCAGATAACATTGTTTTTGGACTCCATTGATATTCCATGTTTAGAACAAAAGGTGAAAAAGTCATTCAAATTTGGAAAGCATTTAAACAGACTTTTAAAAGTAGAATAAATATTTTCAGCCGAAATATTAAACACAACCTAGCTACTGGCTATGTGTATGCATGTTTAGACGGATTATTGATTTTGATCAAGTAAATGGAACAAATAAAAAAATATAAAACATCTGTGTTTAAGTATCACATTTATAATGCCTTTTTTGACTCCAAAAATTCAAGATGTTTGTGCTCAAAATCTTCATATCAATAAATACTTATAAGAAGGGGAGTCTATACAAATAACAGGAGAACACATGGCAAATAAAACCTAACCAAAGCCATGTGCTCGACAAAATAAGAGACAAGAGACATGTCAACTGAAAATGTGAAAGCCACGTGTTCACAGAAAAAAGGAAGACAAATCTGTTTTGAATTAAGTTCAAAAACAAATCACAATGGCACAAAAAAATGCTTGGAACAGTGTATGAAGTTTAGAGAAGGTTTACCTGTTTTATAACAGTTTTCATATTCTTTTGACCTGTTTTATTACTAAATATTAAGACATGAAATATTACTAAATTAGTAAGTACATTTTAAGTTAGAAGGTTGTCGGTTCGAGGCTTGCTTGCTGGAAGGAGTTTGCATGTTCGCCCTGTGCTTGTGTGGGTCTCCTCCGGGTACTCTGGTTTCCCCCACAGTCCCAAAAACTCCCCTTAGGTGTGAATGTGTGAAATAATGTTGCCCTGCGAGGGATTGGTGAACTATCCAGGGTGTACCCAATGTGGAGATAGGCACCGACAGATCCCCGTGACCCCAAAAAGGGAATAAGTGGGTTGGAAAATGAGTGAACGAATAGTAAGTATTGTATTTGTGTATTAATTTGGGCTATATTTCAGGTTTTGACTGAGATAAAAACTTCTTTACCTCATTACAGTAACTATTATTGACTATCAGAATTCAAAATTGAAGATTATTACCTGGGGCATTTTTAGTTATTCCATTCCAACTTTGGCTTTTTGGGGGCATGTATTGTTGGGTACTCACAAAAAGTATGGTTTGGGTAAATTTATGGTTCCATTTTTCTTTTTCTCTTACGGGTGCGTTCTTTACAACTCTCTACAACATTATAGTAAGTAATATTTACTGTAGCATATTCCATCTTGAACTTTGTTTTTATTTTCGGAAAAAAGTACATTTATTTGGCCAGCGGTGGCCTCGCTTACTACCATTACTTTTTGTAAAGTTCCTTTGAAACTCTATGCATTGATAAATACAAAAAGCTGTTGAAAATTATTTGTGGTAAAACAGGAGTGCCGTTGAAGTTTGACCCCATCACCTCTCATGCACTGAGTGCAAATGCCACCTACGCCTCATCACGAAACCGAGACATCAGCGATTACACTGGATCACCTCGCTGAGGATGTGAGAAAGTGTTTGGTTACTGGCTCAGTAGTCGCCTCTAGTGTTACCCCTGCCCAGCAGCAGGATCCATAATCTTAACATCAATTATTCAATCAGCAAGTCTTCACAGCCAGTACCAAGCAACGAGAAGTGTGTGTGTGTGTGTGTGTGCGTGTGTGTGTGTGTGTGTGTGCGTGTGCGGGTGTGTGTGTGTGTGTGTGTGTTATGTAATACACTGAGCCTTCACTGAGGTCATACACCTTGACTACAGAAAGTCAATGTGCTTTACTTACAACAAGCAATGTTTTCAAACTTTCTCGCAGCATTTTCAGACTATTTTCAAAAACAAGCACTTCAAAGTTTCCTGTGTTGTAGCCACATTTTTTTGGAGCTTAAAATAATAACGGGATATGCTGAATCCAAATTGCAGGCTTGACTTGGTCTTAATAGTCTGTCTGCTTCTGTCTGATAGGAGTGGGGTGGGTTTTGGTAAGTTACAGCTACATTTTTCACAGCACATGGCATAGTGGCAAAACTAAACACATTACATTTTAATATTACTCACTGCTATGAAAATAAATACAATGGAGTTTTTGATTGTAGAATTGTACATGCAAAACAGCATCCTCCTGGAGAGGAAACGATGGGCTGATTCATCTTCACAACACTTTGTTAGCTCAGTGGGTAGGCAACCTCATTCCGAAAGTTTTGGGAACACATGGGGCTTCCATATAAGGATGGCTCAAAAGCCAGTAATTACCACTTCTGTTGTAGTATTTTAGGCAACTCAATATCCTGAACATCGCAAGGTAGGGAAACATTTAATAACTGAGTGTGGTTAAAACATACATCATTACATCTGAAGAGAGTATCTTAAAACCACAGTTTCGTTGGCGAGACACTCATTTGGTGAGCGATGCCCAAAATGTTGCTGTTTATTTTGAAAGATATGCGGAACCTAGAATTAGTGCACAACCGTTTTCATGTGAGGGGGTGCTGAGCGGGTTGATTGGGAGCATATCCTATTTCTTCTCAGAAATGCAAGCATAGAACAAGGCTAGGGTTACATAAATATCGCATTTAAATAATAAAATTGGCCAAAATTTCAAAAACACTAAGATCCAGCTGGCATGCCAATCAACTCAATGCTGAAAATCTCTCAAAGCTATTGTCCTGAGGCCGTCGTCTGACCCTTTCAACTGGAGTGAACAGCATCCTTCTTCCTTGTTCGAAGAAGCACAATGACTTTTTCCCCTCTCTCTCTCTCTCTTGGTTAGAAGAACCGAGAAAAGATCCCATTGAATTTCACATGGTGAACCTTCTCGAGGCCACAAAACTCCATGACCGATGAGCTGCTGCAGCAAACAATGGATGAGAGTGAAGAGAAATGCACTTTCAAGGGATTAAACAAGGAAAAGCTCCTCAATGGAGGAGAAGGGAAGAAAAGGGAATTATAAAGCTTATTGCTTCATTGCATGTAGCCAGTCGGACCTTGGCTGAAATGCTAATTGCCTTTCTTTTCAGTCTCAGACTGAATCGGGGGTGTGTGTGCTCTCTTGAGAAAGGCATGGCACTCACAATTCACACAGACAGACACACACTCAAACAGTGAAGATTTTAAGAGATGCAGTGGGCTACTCTACTCTATATTTTACCCATTTTTTTGTTCTTTTTTCAATGTTCAATTTTTGGATGTATGCACTGACTTCCATTTGTTCATAACAAGGTCTCATATAGACAGAGAGTTCTCTTTCTTAACCGGTTTTCCTCCCATTACCCCTATTTGCCCAACAAGAAATGTGGGAAATTTCTGTCCCGGCCTCTTCAATCTGCAGAGTTTGGCAGGCGTGGGACAGATGGCTGGATTGAGGAGAGAGCAAATCCCTGATCGAGAGTGTCTCCCTAACTGACTCTAAATAAATGGTAGTGGATCCAAATTTGGATTCTCATAGTCTGATTAATTTTATACTATTATATGTATTTAGTTATTTGTTGTTTTAATAGTAATCATAATAATAATAATAATAGTCTTTATTTGCAGGCACCTTTGAGGCGATCTAAGGACATCTTACAAGGACACAAAACAGGTGTTATTAAATAACAGCAGTTACAATTATAGAATTTAAAATGCAAAAATACAAATATAAAAAAACAAACTACAAAAATAGTTATGAACATGTTTAGGAAGTTTCCTTAAACAGGAAGGTCTTCAGTCGTGAATCAAAAACCTGTACCTCCCCGCTGTTGCAGACTTTTTCAGGAAGATGATTCCACAGTACAACTGAAGGTACAAAGTCCCTATGAGGTTATCGACAGAGGTGGGAGAAAAAGATAGATTGGAAGCTGCCTAAATAGGCAGTTGCCTAACCATTTCAGGCTTTGTAAGTGGAAAAAAAATTAATTTATGCCTATATTTTAGTTGGAGTGGCTACATTTTGAACCAGTTGGAGTTTATTTAATAACTTGTAACCCATAAAGCTTTAAAAAAAATCTAAAATTGAGGAATAGAAACAATTATTTATATTATGTTGTGTTGTGTTTTGTGTTATATTATATTATATTATATTATATTATATTATATTATATTATATTATATTACATTACATTACATTACATTACATTACATTACATTACATTATATTATATTATATTACATTACATTACATTATATTATATTAGGAATAAAATGCAGTGGCTAGGATGTAATGAGATGACAAGACAAGAAAACCCCACATGTCTGTGAAGCATCGGTGGATCTTTAAAAGGGTTCATTCTGTTTTCAAAGAAAGTCCTAATAAACAGGTGGTGGGGTGTGGGGGAAACAAACTTAATTTCAGTTTGTTGGAATTTTGAAGTGGAGGAACCTTCACCATGACGAACCACAATGGGGAGAATCCATTGCAAGTAAAGAAACAATGTCAACAGGAAAGGAAATAGAAGGGGGCATGGGGAGACATGGACGGGAGAGTGGGGGTCAATGTGTCACTTAGCTCCAGGATCAGCAGAAGATAACAGACATCCAGCAGTGCCTTCACTTGTAAAACCACAAAACACATTATATACACATGGCCAACATAAATCCACACATGACGGGTTTATTGAAACATGATTGACTAAAATAGGCTTTGGGTAATAAAAAATGGCCCTTAACCAGTGAGAATTTAACCTCTTTCACTGGTCAAGCTCAAGCAGGAGAATCATGTGTCTATTGTGACCCCCTGGGTATTAAGGATAACTGTTAAGGAGATAAACAGCCAAGAGGAGGGTACTTATTCCCCCAGCCACAGGTCAGCAAACTCAAATGTGCATCAGCAAATGACAACACAGGATGCACAACATGAATGCACAGCTAAGTGACATAAACAAAAAAAAAAAAAACGTAAAGAATTACGAGTTATAAATTGACTTTTCTAAAACCTCCACGAGTTGAATTTCTAAACACAAAGGAAAATGTTTGAAAGAACATTGAAAACCAAATATGGGCATGCGTACTTAAGAGTAGACGTCGACCAATTAATTAAAAAATAAGCTGATCTTCCAACATTTCTAGAAAATCAGCACTGGGAGCCTTGATTGAAATAATTTGGCTTATAATGTTTATAATAATGTGCATGCATCTGATTATAATGCTAATTTATAAGCATTTTAAAATAATTGTGGTCATGGTGCCATAATTGGGTGAGAGCTATACAATGATGGTAGTAATACAGAGTGATTACGTACTATGATGATGCCCATCCAGAGATGGGCCATGCCTTCTAATCCCTCTCAGAGTGACCAAGTCAAACTGTTATTCGTTTGTATGTTTGATATTTCTATTAATCCTAGAATATATCACACCAAGATTTTTAAATATCAGCTTCAGCCAGAGAAAAACCCTCATTGGCCAACCTTTACTTAAGAGGTCAAATAAGCAGTAAACATAAAATCTGCAATCAAACGGCAGTCTGAACGTATAAAAAACACAACTAGAGAATGAACCAATTTTTTTATGTCACATAGCTCGCATATCTCACGTAAATCTAGGGAATGATATGACCAACAATCTCCAAATCTAGGCAATGATATGACCAATAAGCTCTTAAGTTGACATACCATGGTGAAACGTTTGATTTCTTGGCCATTTTTCAGATATAAACATTCCAATATAAGTAACACACAAAAAAAAAAAAAATTTTTCCCAAATATACGTTAGTAGTTGGGAAAAGCCATTTATTGTCAAACAATTGCATTTACTCTTTATGAATCATAACGACAACAGTAACTTTCCAAATTACCCTGAGCTCCTAATATTTCTCTTGGGGTAGTTGTCGATGAGGTCCTTTATCTTCTCTGATGGTAAAACACCCAATTTTTGCCGGCAAAAGGCTCCAACTCTTGTAAATTCTTGAGATGTCTTGCATGAACTGCATGTTTGAGTCCTCGTTGGTCAATGGTACTGGGGTGAGAAGACTGAAATTTTTTGTTCTGGTATAGTCAATGACAAATGGACTTGGCCTTTGCACCCCGGGCTGATGACTGTAAATTTTCCTCCAGTATAATTTGATAACATGTTGCATTCATCTTCCAATTATTTTGACCAAGTTTGCTTTTGGAACTCACACATCCCCCAAACATCATTAACCCACCTCCTGTTTAACAGTTTGGATGGTGTTTCGTTCATGTTCCTCTCCAAATGGTTATGGCCAAAACATTCAATTTTGCCCTCATCGCTCCAAATAACTTTGTTCCAGAAGATCCAACCTGTTTGCCATATTGTACATGGGTTACTTTGTGACATTGTGACTGATTTATAACCCAAACAGGTCGGGGGTGAGGGTGGCTACCATTAATTACCCCATTACCAGCCACTTTAACCCTTTTGTGTCAGTTTCTGTGCATGTTATCAGGCCAAAATCCCCAGGGAATGTAAACAGGGTCATTTGAAAAGTTTCTCTTGTCATTATGATTTCAAAGGAGCAAACAAGACAAAAAAGTACCACCCAAACACTCACCATGAGTGGAAAAATGCTTTTGTGTTATCATTCATATTTTCTGAAAAAATGCTATGTATAAAATATAAAAATATGTAAAAAAAGATTGATTCAGACATTCAGGAACATTTTAACCTGGCAAAATATAAAAAATGCCACAAATCATTCAGCTTTAATCTTGAATGTGTCACAGAAGCTTGATTCCCCTTAGCAATAAATGAGGAAACCGAGACCATCATTATCTAGAAATCATTCATTCATCGAGAAAGATGTAGAGAGTCTACGTTAGCCTGTGGTATGGCTCAATGCCGCATGTATCCGTGTTGGATAAATCACATTTTCAAAGAAGCATTTGATCAAGGACCGCAACAGAAACATAGTGTTTGAGCATTAGAGGGCACAGCATGACTCCATGCCATGAAACAGTTTGAAGGGCAGACAGTGGAGGACACAGTTCAAGTTTAACGCCCCACAGAAGAAAGGATAAAGCTTCTCTTTTGATGCAGAAGGTTGTTGTATAGAACCACATGCAAAATCTACATAGTGCTTTTTATAAAGAGATTTCGAACAGC
The DNA here is from genome assembly GCA_007224835.1 of Danionella cerebrum. Taxonomy (NCBI): domain Eukaryota; kingdom Metazoa; phylum Chordata; class Actinopteri; order Cypriniformes; family Danionidae; genus Danionella; species Danionella cerebrum. Next base: position 336,557 of record SRMA01023911.1, read on the forward strand.
TTTTGTACTAGTGCAATGCCCATGAGAAACATGTTTGCACCACAGATTTCACATATCTTTACTAAATATGGAGTAAGAAACATAGTGTATTCTATTTCAGAAAGGTCAAAGAAAAATACATGTAAAGCATGTTAACTAAAGGCAAACCTTTGAGCTCACTCTCTGACACAACTGTGGTCAACAATGACATACAAGGGACCTCAAGATTGCTACTGGATTTGATTATTGCTTCAGAATGTGCTGCAGAATTCTGTTTTCAGCTCCAAACTAAACACACTAAATACAGAGAGCAATGTCAGCACATAGCTGAGGATGCACAAAGATTAACATTCCAAAAACGGTCAGATTATGATTTACAGAATTTTATATTTCAAAATATGTATATTTTTTTTTAAAACTTGAAAGATATTGCATTAAAAGAGCTTGTTGAAGTGACCAGGAGGATTCAAACGAGAAAGAAAAAAAAACTGTCAGATTTTTTATATTAACATTTCAATAAGAAGTGACAATGACAGATTGGTAAAAGTCAAGTGATCCACATTAATCAAAATCAAAAGTGAATTTAGCCCCATCTGTGCATGAACCATCAAGCACCAGTGACACACTCCCACTGTGTTTTTTATTGCTCTGCTCTGGTGGCTTTGTGTGGCATTTACAGAAGTCAATTGAGTTTCTCCACATGCTCAGCAACATGCGTGGGCATTTTGTTTTTAAAGGAGGAGGCCCCAGGCTGGTGGGAACACTGCTAACTCTTTTAAAGAAAGCTGTGAAATTAGAAAAGTGATTAAAAGTGACGTGTTCAAGACAAAGATGCTACTATTTCACCCAGTGTTTGTTTCTTAATTGGTTTAAACTGTCATTATATGATCTGGACATGCTTTAAAATGTGATAACCATAACCATTTACAACAATACTTTGAAACAGCAATATACCATATTAAAGAGGTCATGAACTGAGAAATAAAAAAAGCTTGATCTAGGAATACAATATAGGAACTGGTGTACAAAAAGTGCAGCATTAATTCAAAACAGCTCTGGAAAAACGGTGTTAAAAGTTCTGTCTTGGGAGCTAACCTGCCCCCATCTGCTCCAGCTTTATTACCGGACAAAAAAAAAAAAAGAAAATGAAATCCTCACAAAACCTTCTGCTTCTAAAGAAGGCTATATGGATTGTCAGAAAAATATGCTTAAATTGTGCTGACAACTTCACACAACAACTACAACACACTGCATACTACCATCTAATATCAATACGGATAAAGAGTAGATGAACACTTACCATCCTCCATTTTACCATGGACTAGTTTACAAAGAATGGATGTCAATTGGATGTCTCATATTTTGTGGATGGAAATTGCTCAGCATTGGAGCTATCAGTTATATAAGTAAAAAAATATGTTTTATAAGTATCTCTCCTTTGTTTAAATGAGCATCAGAGATACATCTGCTTCCTCCAGTGATCAATCAGAAATTATTTTTGAGCTTATCTGTGCATTTATCAATACTATAGTTTAAAACAAAACTTTTCATTTTGTTCAAATGACAAACAATCTTTATTGATTTCTGCAGCTGTACTATTCCATTGGGTCTCAACTCCTGCTTTAAGAACTATCCGTATTAAAGCATTTGTTCAGGGGGGGGGGTGTCATTTCCTGCCTTTGTTCACCTGTCTCAGCACACTGGTCAGTGTGTGGCCCGGCACTATATCAACCAAAGAGCATCTCAATGGATTTAGTGTTTGTGTTAAATCCTCTCTGTTTTCTCAACATCCAAGGCCCTATTTAAGGGGAGGCACAAAAACAGGGGAGACTGCTGCAAATCTAACAGCCGGCCATGAATCACATGTAGTAAATGATGCTCAACTGCTGTATAAGGGGGTGTGAGAAGATCATTCAATCCATTGAGTCTGCACTGCTTCTTTTCAGTAGATAAATGTTGGCTCAGATTAATTAAACACAAAGCACTGCACGTCACTAAAGATGCTAGCCGATGCAACAGAACAGTAGAAAGACAGCACAATCATTTTGAACTATTAGACCATTTTTACTCATTTAACTGAAATTTTTCCTGTTAATAATTTCTCTAAATAAATTTATGTATGTCCACATAAGGGAAGACTCTTTGGAGAGACCAAATTAGATTTTTTTCCAAATGTCTTTATATTAAAATGTTCTTTTCTGTTAATTTTTTAAAAGCTTTTAGTGTTCATGCCATGGATTCATTGTTTATAATCCCCCATTTGTGACAGTCACCAGCTCCACCTTCATTCGGACACACTGGCTTGTTCATCAACAAAGAACACAAACTCAAGGCTCCAAGGAAACCCAATGGTAATGTTTCTCAGCTTGACCTTAACAGGACTGGGGCATACCTGCTGCACACTTTTGACAGAAAATAGGTGAAACAGATCTCAGTTCACTTCCTCTTGATGTGACTATGAATATTTTAAACTTTATAGTAACTACAAAAGTTGCACAACTTGCTCTAGATAAAATCGGGTGGAGTTTTTTGTCAGCAAGGGAGGCAACATTCCAATAGGATGTGCTTAAGGGATGTCCAATGGGGAGGCACTACTTGGATGTAAAGCAGGGAGGAGCTAAGAAAGGGGCAAAAAACGTTCATGTTCTGCTTTGAGTCTATATGTCATGAAAGACACTACTTAGACTACTTAGTGTTTCTAACGAAAAAAAAAAATTGTCAACATTGCAGCAATGTGTCAGTGTCAGGTTACATAATTAATCTGGCTAATCAACTTTTCACACAAATGTAAAATTAGATTTATTACACAAAACTAGTAAAAAGTGTTACATGGATTGTATATGTCTGAAGAGTTAAATTCATTCATTCCTTATTCCCTTTTGGGGTCACGGGGGTCTGCCGGTGCCTAGCTCCTATCTCGCACATAGGGCGAGGGGTTGGGGTATACCCTGGACAGGTCACAGGGCAACATTCCCTCACACATTCACACCTAAGGGGAGTTTAGATTATTCAAGTAACCTAACTGCATGTTTTTGGAATTGTTGGGGAAACCAGAGTACCCGGAGGAATACCCACGAGATCATGGGGAGAACATGTAAACTCCTTCCAGGAAGGTCACCGGCAAGCCTCGGACCGGCAACCTACAGTGCTACCCACTGCACAACCCTGCTGCCCTGAAGAGTTACCATTCAAACTTAACAATAAAATACAACAATATGAGATACACTTTTACTCAAGGCATGATAAGCACCAGCTCTTATTTAGGAGTCCATTTAACCAATTCACTGCACAGTTATCGATCACATCACATGTTATTGTCATCACATGACAGCGCCTTGTCAGTAAAAACATCTTGAGTGCACTACACACAAGATTCACCAATTCAAACATTAATTAATATTAATTCATTTTATTAATTAAAACTGCGTGTTTCATGAATGTTTTAAACTAAAAGATTCAATTTTAGAGACTCATCTATGATTTGAAATAGAAAAATATTTTGCATTCAAACCTTTCCTTGAAAAAGAAAACACCCTTTTCTAAATGTAACTTCATATCATTTTGGAACCAAACTCACATCCTTTAATTCACTTAAATCCTCAATAACAAGTAAAATGCTATATGTGCACTTTTGCCAACCAAAACCACAAATAAGCACTTGTTGAATACATACTTGCATTCAAAAAAAAGAAATATTGATAAGTAAATGTGTTTTTTTTAAATAGGTCCACAACAAACAATGTTCTACTTAACTTAAATAATTCACACATATACTAGAAGTCAATTTATCAGGTGTATATGATTACAGATTTTTACATGGTATGAACTAATGACAATTAGACTTTATTAGAAACGAAAATTCTTAACTACTATTTTAACAATGTTAGTTCCGATCAAAACACCATTAAACAGCAGCAGTGATGACCCAACTCAAGCGTAACCCCTGCGGAGCAGCCAATAAACCACATCTTTGAGCTGCTCTAAAGTGACACCAGCTTAGAAGCGTTGTGCTTATAAAGATGAGTGAGGTCACCGTTGGGGTTTGGGGATAACGGGGGGCTTCGCGAGCGGGACCCATCTCAAAGCCCAGGAGTGGGGAGGAGTCCCCGCCGACTGTTGTTTTATCTCAATGGGAGCGGGAGGAGAGACACAAAGCGCGCTGAAGACCCTCGCAGTAACCATGGAAGCGCACGAGAATGGACTCTCCTCCCCGAGCCGTATGAATAGATTTAACGTGGACATGTTTGGAAAGCATCATGTCTAATATGTCAACACAATGAGTGCGAGAAAAGGTTATTAAATGTTTTATAACTACCAACTAATTGCTCGCTATAGCTTTATCAATTATAATAAATTAAAAAAATCCAAATACATTGTGAAATGTATTACAATCCACCTTAATACTAAAGTGAAATAAACGATTATACAATTGTCCATTTCAGACAAAACATGCTACATTTAAAACAATAGCTGTTAAATCTGACCGTTACGCACTCAAAGCGCGTCCATAAAGGTAGGCACCTTCACACTGAAACCAGCACAAAATAAAATAGGCATAAAGCGTGAGCATAAAGTTACTTACCTAACTCTTTGTAGCAATATTCCAAGGCAAATTACAAAAAAAAAGATATAAATGAAAACAACCAGTCAGCACAGTGTCTGTAAAAGGGATCAATGCATGGTGACGGTCGCGCTGCGCCTGCACTGGTCCCGCACACAAGTTGTTGCTCTTCAGAAGCTCCCTCAGTTTGTGCCGGGGTGACTTTTCTTCCAGGAGTCTGCGTGGGTTTTCCGCTCCATGCGAGACGATCGTAGATGCGCGTGGAGCTTGGCGTGCGCTGCCGTGCAGTCTGCTATAGGCTCGAGTCCCGTTGCATCTCGTGGGGTCTGGGAGAGTCTTGTCTTGTTTGAGCAGGGATGTGCTAATCTCATTAAGCTCCAACCTTGACAGATCAAGAGAACAGCGCCACCTAGTGATGGGGTTTTCACAGTACAACAACCTGTATGATTGATATTGAGGTTTTTGGGGCCATGGTTAAGGGGAAACAGAGGAACAGCACAAGTGAGACTTTTGGGGTACAAAGTTAGAGAAGCTGGTAGTTTGAATCTGAGGCTGAGTATTGGTAGAAGAATGTTGGACATGAAGCTGCCAGGTGGGATAAAAAGAGGAAGAACAAAAAAGAGATGTATGGTGGAGATAGCAAGACACAGGATAATGATTAGATAGTGGGGCACAGTGGGTAGTACTGTGGCCTTTCAGTAGGTCACTGGTTCATAGACAGTTGCTATCCTGAGAGGAGTTTGCATGTTGTCACCGTGCTGGAGTATAGATTAACTCCAGGTGCTTCAAAAAAACCTTGACCTAATTCCCTATAGCTTTTTTGATACATGAGCCAAACTAACGCTAAGTACAGGTATCTAAAAAAAGTTAAAACTGACTAAAACATATTCTAAAAACTAAGTCAGCACTGAAAAATTCTTTTTTTTCTGTCTTAAATTATATTGTTTTCATCCAGAAGTTTATTTGCCAATCTAATTTCATGTTCATGGTATATATTATTTTGTTTTTAACTAGATAAGTGCACTATTTGGAATTTGCTCCCATTCTTCCATATTAAGTTCCCATTCTTCCACTTTGGTCGAACTGTATATAATGCACAAGCTAAAGTTTGATGCAGTAAAGCATTTTGCAACACATGTGTCTATGGTCGACTGATTCATAGTTTACTTATCAGTTGCATTTCTGTCAGAAAATAACATATAAAAAGCTTTTCCGATGTATTACTGTAGATTTGATTATCAAAATAATCATTAGCTGCAGCCCTAGTTTTGTATACAAACAAGCCACATCATTGTAAAATAAATGTGTATGATAAAACAATGACCTTTTTTTAGCTTGCATGTGGATCGACCTGTTGAAGGCTCCCAAAACTAAATAATGAACCTTTAAAAATCACAATAGGGGCTCTTTAAAATTGCTCCAGTCAAAAAGGATTGATTAACTTTTACTGAACAGGATTTTTTCTCTACAATTACTTATTTTATTGTAACCTTAAGAATTTGACCCGATTAATATAAAAATAAGAAATTGAGAAAATGAACACCTATTTGGTATAAACAAATAAGAAAGCTTAAATAACCTGATCAATGCAGTACACACAACACTCACACTGTTCAGGGATCATCTATCTATACATAGTAATATACTTTGAGATATAATATATTTAAAAGCATATTAGACATTTGTACATCAAAACAAAATGTAAATTTTTTTTATTCTCTTTTAAACCATGTGCAAGATGATACCCTGAAATTACTAAAAGCCAAACGTAATATCCATATATTACCCAAAAGAAGCTGTTGATTTAGTGATGGCCTTTCATCTAAAAATAATCTTTTAGGAGATGATGCTATGGGCACGCGTGTAAACAAGTTGCTGGTTCGCGGATAGACCGTGTACTTCCTGTGGCTGCTTTAATGTAATCCACATTCTTACAATTGTCTGTATTGTGTATACGTTGGGTATAGGGCAGGAGATGTTGATGTCAGCGAAAATAAGCGTCGATGACGTCATAGCGTGCTCACGTTGGCTCTGTGTTGACGTGGCGCATCGTTCTCATCTCCGGTAGTCCGGCAGAAGCCGTACAGCAAGGAACAAACAGAAAAACTGGAGAATGACCTAATCACTTGAGTCCAGTGGACCATTACAAACAGTTTTCAGGTAAACTGCTGCGTATGGATTAACGGAAAACTAAAGACGCTTCTTATTGATTTTATAACAATGGAGTTTATCTAGTGGCGTTAGAAAGTTTGGTGTGCATCAGTTTTAAGAAACCCTTAAACAATTTTTCAACAAATAACATTATGGATTTGTGTATAGCTGTAATAGATTTTTAGCTATCGGCTTATTCTAAGGGGCGAACTTTGAGAACCCACGCGATTTATTTTGTTGGTGTTCTGTTAACGTTATGCTAGCTAGTTTAACATGCTAGCTAGGCTAACGTTGGTAAATTTTAAACCGTTATACAACGAATTTGCGTCATTAACTCAGATTTTGCTAATGTCATTCAACTGAGCTGTTATAAATATTACTGTTTGTTTCTTGAATATACCAGCCAAAGGTTTGTCTTGCGAAGTCATGTTTACAAGCTAACTTTAGCGGCTAACGTTAATGCTAACCCAACGTTTCATCAGCGCTTGTTTGAAGTTACGTAAAATACATGGATCACAGTAGACACTGAAAAATAACTTAGGTCAACACAAGCCGTGGGAAATCTACGGTTTATCAGCACGCGTGTACTTGCTGTTAGTTGGGCAGCTAGATAACTTTCACACCCTCAGACAAATGTAACGTTACATTTTGTAACCTCAATGAAAATATTGTGGTTTGTTTTATTTACAGTGAAAAAATGACTGGAAGGACCCAGCATAATGGTTTCCAGTTTGCTACCGCCACCCAGCCACCAACAGGTGCTTATATGTCTGCCTTTAGTAACAACTCGGAGCATGAATTCTCTGAGGAGGATGGAGATTCCTTCGAACTGCGGTCCAGAGGCAGAGAGAGGCATCACAGGAGCACATCTAGAGATCGCATGGGTGACATTGTCTTCTTGAGGAGGGACATTAAAGAAGGAGATACTCTCATCAGTATTTCACTTCAGTATTTTTGTACGGTAAGTCAAGGTTTCCTTTACTTAGTATATGGTTTTTTCGGTTCAAATATCATGCCTGAAACAATATTTTGTGCAGTTCTTTAGGGCTAAGCAATTTGACCATAAAATCGAAATCTCAATTATTTTAAAATTTTTGCTCAATTACAATTATTTTATACAATATATAAATGCTCACATATTACAAGTGAGTGAGTTTAGAATGAAGGATACATAACTTGATTATTAAGATGTACTACCCATGACTATTTATTGAACATTAATTATTAAAATTAAAGCATACATTGCCTTAAAAAACATGCGGTAGTGTTTTTAAAGGGAAAGTAATAGAAATTATCTATTTGGAAATATGTAAACAATTATAGCTTCTGAATGGCAGTTACGCTTACTTTTAGACCAGGGGTGCTTACACTTTTTCAGCTTGCGAGCTACTTTTAAAATGACAAGTCAAAGTGATCTACCCGCTACAAAAATGTAAAACATCAATCAAACAATTATTTTCAACTTTATTGAGAATTGACAAAACACACATAATAATTAACTATTTACATATTTTGTAACAACCTGAGTTTATTTGATGACTTGCACTGAATTGAATCAGCCAGGGATGCATAGTCCAGACAGTAGCTGCTGACAGCCAGCCTCAAGCACAATTCCAAATGTTCATCAGTCATTGTGGAACGGTATCTGAACTTAATGATTTTCATGTAGGACTTAAAGATTTACTTCAGGGGTGTCAAACTCATTTTCACAGAGGACCACATTAGCATAATGGCTGTTCTCAAAGGGCCAGATGTAACTTATAAATGTAAAACAATGTTATCGAATGTAATGTAAAATAAATGTAACTACTCCTTAATGTTAAATAACTCATAATTTATAACCTATTCAACTTAAGTGACATTTCAGTTGCATAGAAACAATTGTATGCTTGTTCTAATATAAATCCTTTTGATTTTTGTCAGCTTATGAAAACGCACATAACTCCATTAATGAAGGATCAAACTGTCCAAGTGAATAAAGAAAAATAGCATTTTTGTAATTTGTTTAGCGAAAAAAAAAAAACTCACTGACTGAAGACGATGCATATCGATCATGATATTTTATCATCAGGCTCAAGAAACAGATCACATCTTGAAATTTATTTTAGTGTGAGAAATTGCAACTCAATGGCAATTCAATGTGTGAGAGTTGGCAGCTCTGCAGTTTCACTCGTGAGTTGCGGCTAGAGGTATTGTGGGAAATGTAGTTTTTTTTTAGACACTCAAAACTTTTACGCTCCGCGGGCCTTGAGTTTGACACATGTGATTTACTTGGTCCAGCTCCTTCACTCATTTTGGTGACCATATACTTAAGCATGGGCTAAAAATCGGACGTAATACGCTGATTAGCTTTGTTTACACATGAGCGTTGACGTAAAGGTCAATATTCAGTTGTCATCTGACTGGTTGCCCTGTACATCGATCAAGTGACGGGATGGATGATCGGCAGATATTGTTTCAATTTCACGCCGCGATCAACCGGTAGCACCTCTGTTTTAGATTAATCGCTCAACCCTATAGTTCTTACTTTCAAAATATATGCTTTATGTTTTCATATAGAGTGAAAGAGGATTACGTATTACTTCAATTTTTTTAATCATGACTTGATATTTAATATTTTTGTGCAAAAATTTGATTTATACTTCTAAATCATGCAAACAAGGGCATCTCTCCACAAATCAATTAACCATTTGAAATTCAACTTAAAACAAATAAACGTTGGAATTGTTCAATTGTAAATTGTTTGGGCAGCCCATGAGATAAACTTGGTTATTAGAAAAAAAAAATTCACTTAACTTTTAGTACTCTATGTAACTATAATTAATAAACAGGATTATTATAAAACTTCTGATGTAATGGGATTTTGTGAAATGTCATATCATGATCTCATATCCAGATATAACAAGATCTCAGTAAAGTGCTTCCTCTGTAGTCAATTACTTGATAGTTTTTATATAACGAACACTTTGAGGAGTTTTTTTATTTTTCACATCTTATTGGGAAGCTTTACTCATGCAGCATGGTCAAATTAAGGAGTAATAATATATTATTAAGGAGTGACTCACACAAATAATGTATTTTTTGTATGTATGTGTGTATACATATATATGTATTGTTATTTTTTTATATATATTTAATTTAGCCTTAGTTAAGCTATGCTAATAAAGACCCATGGGTGAAACTAATTAGATTTCAAAATGCAATAAAAGACATTAATGTAGCTGAATACTTTTTAACTGGAGTGTCTTTTCAACACTGAAAGCAACCTATTTGGACATTTTAAAACCAACATAATTGTTGCTTGTCTATTCATACCCTGTTGACAAATGTTTCCATGTCTTTTTCACAGTACTTAATCATTGGCCGTTGATTAATCGACACTTTTTATCTCAGGTTGCAGATATTAAACGGGCAAACAACCTTCTGACTGAGCAGGACTTCTTTGCTTTAAGGTCCATAAGAATCCCTGTGAGAAAATTCAGTTCATTCACAGAAACTCACAGCACGGCACCTCTTAAGAGCAGCTCACCCAGTGGGGCTCGCAGAATTACAGAAACCCCCATTTCTGGCGCTTCCTTGGACTCTTCATCCTCTTCCTCATCTGTGGACAGTGTGGAGTGCTTCCTGCAGGAGAAGGACAAAGACATTCAACGTCTTGTCAAGTCCTCTGCCCCTACAAGGAGCAGCCTAAGCGAGGTAGTGTCCTCTTTGGAGCAGCCACTGTTGGGAGAAGGCGAGCGAAGACCAGCTCACAAGAAAGACCCGTACTATGGGGCTGACTGGGGTATGAGGTGGTGGACTGCAGTGGCTATAATGTTAGTCGTTGGGATTGTTACGCCAGTTTTTTACTTGTTGTACTATGAGGTTTTGATGAAAGCTGATGTTAGCCACCACACTACCATAGACTCCATCAGACCAGGACCTACACAACCTGCTGTTCCTCACCCCCTTGGTTTGCCAAGGGACAGTGGCACCTCTCAACTACAGTCTGTTCTTGAAAAGCAAGGTTTGGTGAAACATGAAGAGGAAACGTAAAGAGACGATTGGTTCACTAGGATCGTCTTTGGAGACCAGTTTCTTTTTAAATAATGAAATTGAACTGAAGTACACCAGATGATAAGGTTATTTCAATTATGTCTGCTATTTGCACAGTTGAATGCTGGTTGTGTTGAGTGAGAGTCACTCATGAGCCAGGGTTTAGCTTTGTTCCTCCTAAAGCTCATAGTTTGCCTCAATGGCAAACCAATTTATTCTTTAAGACACTTGCTGCCATTGTTTGTCAGGGAATTTAACTAAAGTAATTTATATTTAATGACATTTTGAAAAGTCAGTATTGCAATGAATGATTTCCAACTTGCTGGTTTTCATTTTTATTGATTGCTTGTAAATGAAAAGCTGATGTAAAAGGAACAATAATGTATTCTTGGCTAGTAAGAGCATAGGGAAGATCTGTATGTTTCACATTTCAAGTAGCAGATATTTCCACATTTCTATGAAACATGGAGTACAGTGATTGACTTTTGAAAAGTTTGTGCCTTCATTCTGTAGACTGCCCAGGTGGGTTGAAAATAAAACAACTATATTTTAGTACTTAAATCTCTTTATTTTTATAAGTGTCAACCATTTGTACACTTTTCATTTTTTTAATTTATTTTACTTTTTAGTATGTGGCTTCATCCATGTTGTCATCACTTCCTCCATACTCATCTCCATCTTCAAAGTAGCTTGCTATGTAGTCATTTTCCTGTGTAATACAGAATTGCAATAATAATTCTTACCTTGAGTAAGGGGTGGCAACCATCCTTTAAAATACAAAATGTCACAATTGAAAAAAAAAGATAGCTCTGTCTTAAATTCAAACTTGAATTTCACAGCTGCCCCTACTCGATTCACCTGTACAAACCCATGGACAACTCTTGCTATTTGCACTATTTTCTTTGCACTATCTGCACAATCCCCACCATTGTCCTGAATTTACATAGTATAGTTTTACTGTATAGTTTGTAATGTTTATTGTAGTTTAATATATTCTATTTCTTTTATTTTACTTATGCATACTTCACTTTATTATTTAGTATGTGTTCTTTTTGTTTTGCACCATCGCCCAAAAAAAAATCCTAGTCCTTGAAACTTTTTTCACTGACCATGGCAAAAAAGACGTTTCTGAAATTATTCTGAACAATACAGCGTTTGATAGCAGAGCATGCTCATCTTATTGTACCACTCTGACAAATCGACTTAAACCGATCTAAGCAGAGAAGGGAAGGACTTAAGCCCCAAAGAGCCACAGTCAGGATGACAATGGTTACAGTCCTGAACTATTGTTCACGCTCATCTGGAGCACTATTGCTCTGAATTTTACTCCACTAAAGGAAGTGACAAGAGCGGTCACATTTGTGATCAGCTTTCACTATCGTGAAAGATTACCTTTGTGTAATTCAAGAAAAGAAAGTAAAACTGCTAAATTATTATTAATATTGGCTAAACACTAGATACTAGCATCAAAGGCCATTAGAAAGTTAAATGCTTTGCAAAAGAGCAAGAAAGTTAAATAGTTTGTGTGTGCACTCTAAATTTACAAAAACTTTCATTTTAAAACTAATTGTTTATACGAGGAAGCACAACTAATAACCTGTTATTCCCTTTCAGGGTCACGGGAATCTGCTGGTGCCTACCTCCAGCTCACATCGGGCAGAGGCAGGGCTCACATCCAGTCCATTACAGGGCAATCACTCACAAATTCACACCTAAGGGGAATTTTAGATTATTCAATTAACCTAACTGCATGTATTTGGGATTGTGGGGGGAAACCCAAGCAAGCACGGGGAGAACGTGCAAACTTCTTCCAGGAAGGTCACCGGTAAACCGGCAACCTTCTAACCTTCCACTGCTACCCACTGTGCCACTGTGCTGCCTATTATCAATTACATATTGGACATGTGCAGAGGAGGGATAGTGGTTATATTGGTAGAAGGATGTTGGAGATGGAGATGCCAGGCAAGAGGTCAAGAGGAAGACCAAAGACAAGATATATGGATGTGCTGAAAGAGGACATGAAGGTAGTTGGTGCAAGAGTAGAAGATACTGAGGACAGAGTTAGGTGGAAAAGGATGATTCGCTGTGGCGACCCCTAAACTGGGAACAGCCGAAAGGAAAAGAAGATATTTGCCAGTGACATAATATTTATCTTTAACTCCATTCCCTTGTACAAAATGTGTTTAAGATATACATTTGTGGCAAACTTGATGGTGGTAGTCTTGATAAACTGAACAAACAAATTTTACCTCTTCAAGCTCTTCTTCATCATACTCTCCTTCTATATCTTCTCCCTCTCCTTCCTCCTCGTCTTCCTTCTTTTTTTTGGCCTCAGCTTCTTCATCTGATTTTACATCCCCTTTCTTCTCAAGTTCCTAAAATGAAGCAAGAACTCTATCCAAACACAGTTCTTTGTAGGGAAAATGTTAATTATACCAACTCACATCCAGTTTATTTAGCACTTCTTCCTTATCCTTACTGGAGATTTTTGGGGATTTCTTTAAATCTGAAGACAGTTATGGTTATAGGTCATGCAGTTGTATGGAAGCCACATTCCAGTAATACCTTTTTTCTTCTTTATTATCTTTTTCTGTGGCTTCAGCTCCTTCGGAAGACGATTCCAGTCTGCAAAGCAACTATAGTGAAATCTGACCGTTTATTTCCATAAGAGCTTCCTTTATTACCTGGTGTCCAGTCTTCATCTTCTATTTGTTTAATTTCTTTTGTGTATTTCTCCTTGTACCTTTCCACATCTGTGAATTATGAGGAGTGTTTTATGTCGACTGTGGAATTTAAAACATTGTACTGATTGACTATTTAATAGCCAGTGGTAAGGCACCATTTGTTCACCAGGAGGTAATTTTACAGCATGATTTTCTCAGAAGACCCTACTATGCAACTAAAATTTAATAAAGCTTCCACTCACCTCCCTTCCCCGCTCGGTTCTTTATGTTGAAAGGAAGGTGTTTCATTCGTCCTCTAATCTCTTGTTTCAAAGCTCTCATGTAATCTTCACTTTCACTAGCTTTTAAAGGCCCTGGTTTGAATTCGAGTGGCTGCAAAAAAATCTAGACAGAGTTAAGTATTGTAAAACTAGAAAGCTTTGTGGATTATTGTACTATGAAAATAACATTGTACTCCTATTTTGTACAATTCAAACGATAAAGAGAATGAGAAAGACCAAATATTCTTTGCATTGTTAAGCATTCCAAAAATACACAAAAGAAAGCCCAGAATAACTGACCGGGAACAGTGGAGTTGGCCCTCTTTGGGTTTCAGGCATGCACCCTCTGGTGATACCCAGGGCTTCTATGTTGAATGTAAAAGCTGCTACTCCTCTTCCCTTTCCTGCCATTTTGGCTTCTCCTAAAAATAAATAAAATCTTAAAAAGAAACCTATTTTAATTCTTAAATATATGAATTAAAAAAAGTATGTAACAATTGACATATTTTACATTGTATGTTGTTTAACATGTTGCTGTATACAGATAGGTGCTTTGAAAACGTAGTTAAAGTTTTCTGGATATGTTCATTGGATTTAAAATATGTGCACTCCCTTTACTGACGACACACGAGGTAAGGAAATAATGACGGTGCTGAATTTTTTTTTGTTGTTGGTGTTTGTTTGTTTTACCCTCTTTTTTAAAAATCTTACCTCGTTTTCGGACGACTTTTACGCGTAGTAAACTTTGCACGTGGTGTATAAAACGCTAAATTACCGTCTTTTTAATATTCATTACGTAGGCGGGCAGATTTCGTCAGGGACCAATAGCATCTCGATTTTACACGCATTGGCGTCCTATGCTCGATGACGTGCTACACATGCGGAACAGGGTGTCGCCGTTCTTTTGCTTCTGAGGTTGCAGGATTTCAAAATTGTAGGTTTATATTCCGTGACATTGCATCCTTGTTTACAATAAAAGCATAACGAATTTATGATGTCTGCGACTGATTGGTACGCGCATAAGTCGTTGGAGAATGGAGTGTTTTGGATACAGGAGCGTTTTTTTGAATCGGGTAACAGGGCGAATATCTGGCTCGTACGTGGATCTCACCAAGACGTCGTCATTGACACCGGTCTGGGTTTACGGAGTCTGCCTGAATACCTCCAAGAGAAGGGGCTACTCGGGGACGGCTCAAAGCGCAAGAACCCCCTTCTTGCCATCGGTACTCATGTGCATTTTGATCATTCTGGTGGGCTGCATCAATTTCAACAGGTGGGCGTGCACAAGGCGGAGGTGGATGCCTTGGCCAACGGAGACAACTTCGAGACCGTGACATGGTTATCTGACAGCGAGATCGTGGAGGAGCCGTCCCCTGGATGGCGAGCCAGACAGTACCGCGTGAAACCGGTTACACCTACCCATATTTTACAAGAAGGTGGGTTTACAGTATTAACGGTTTAAATGTTAGTATGTGTATTTATATATTTTTTGATGAACCATTGGAATGCTTGGCTGTTAAATTACTATAATACGAATACCGTAAAATTCTACAGGACTTCATTCGGGACAGCCTTACGTAATACCATTTGAATGCCGTTTTGATATGTATCTTGAAATCCAAGATATCATTCTAGTTTGGCTTATTATCTACCAGATGATGTAGTTTCAACATTGGACATTTAGCAGAAACCCAGCAGATTTACACTCGTGGTGTCAGTGGAGTATCTAATATTTATAATACAGTGGTACCCCGAACTACGAAATTAATCCGTTCCAGGGTGGCGTTCGTATCTCGAAGCAAGTTTTACATGTAAAAACGCCTAATCCGTGCAACGGCTCTCAGAAACAACAGTATAAGTTATATAAAAAAATGAAAACGAGAGAAAATCAACTTACGTTTCTTCAATCCTAAAATCTACACATTGTTAACATTCATTCATTCATTCATTTTCATTCCCGCTGATTCCCTTTCGAGGTCACGGGGGTCTGCCGGTGCCTATCTCCGGCACACATTGGGCGAGAGGCAGGGGTACACCCTGGACAGTTCGCCAGTCCATCACAGGGCAACATTCACACACATTCACACCCTAAGGGGAATTTCAATTAACCTATCCGCATGTTTTTGGGGATTGTGGGGGAAACCGGAGCACCCGGAGGAAACCCACGCAAGCACAGGGAGAACATGCAAACTCCTTCCAGGAAGGTCACCGGCGAGCCTCGAACCGACAACCTTCTACCTGGAAGGCCACAGTGCTACCCACTGCGCCACTGTGCTGCCCATTGTTAACATAATAAATGAAAATAAAACACAAGCAAAATACATAATATGTACACAAATGTGAAACCTTACATTGAGTGAAGCGATGTGTCGCAGTAGGTGGAACGGATGGCAGAAAACATTACGGCACCACGTATGAAAGTTTCTCAAGTTATTTCACAAATTACTAACACCAACATGGTTTCAACCACAAGCGGAGGCAGTAGCGAGCGTACTTGGAGAGAGAGCCACAGGGTTTCTCTAACTTGCGCTACAGAACAGCACTTTCCACGTTATAAACGACACCTTAACAGTTGCTATACAACATTATTGGTAATTTATACATAATGTTTTGATATACAATGCATAGCAATACAATGGCTGCTTAATCAGATTTTAAAGCCTTGTTCCGCATCCTCAAACTATTCCCCCAAATTTGGTAGCACAGAATTGTGAAAAATCTGCTGAAACATTGAAAATTCCTTTCACTGGAACTAACATGTAATTATGCAGCTTTCCTGTCAAGTCCAGAGACGTGTTAAAGCCATGACCCCCTACACCTTAGCAGCTTGACGTGCACCTCCCAATAATTGTAACCTAATGCACATAGTCGAGGACCATAGGCTCTGAGATTGGTCAGTTTAGTAGTTGAGCATTATATTCTGTGTTTTCCATAAACACGAGAAAGAATAAACAAATTACTTCTAAAATTAGAATGAGGTTATAGTTACAGACAATAAAAGACAATAACCTGCAGATTTAGTTTTGTATAGGATAGTAACAACTAATGGACGTCATCGATAATAATCAATGATGGCAATCGTCAACAACAAATCTCATTATTGATTTGTTGGCATTTCTTATCAATATGGGACCAAAGTATTTCCAGTCTTTTATACGGCACCCTAGTTTTTGTTTTAAAGGAACACTTTCCGTCACCCTTGAACATTATAATAGTAGTGGTAGTGAAGGCAAGGCAAATTTATTTAGTACAGAAAAATCTGTAATTTGGAGTGGTTCATAAAAAGATGAAACAAGGAACGGAGAACTTACAGCAGCTAAAAGCTGGTCCAGCACTTTTGGGGGAGGGTAATTTGAAATGGTTTGACTGCAGAAATTTCCTGTAACTTTCCATCACTTACACTTTGTTTAATACCACTGACAGTTGAGTATTGGATTTATTTTATACCTATCTGCCCATGATTTGGAACATGTGACTTTAATGGATGTGTGACTAAAAACTTTTGGTGATTTAGTGCATGTCAGCCTCTATCTGTTTTTGATGTCTCACCATTTTTTTTCAAACCTGTGCTTGAGTCAGTAGACTGTCTGCTCTGTTAGTGCTGCAATGCAGTCTCCAATTGCCACTGTCCACATATCTTTCCTCCTTCTTCTTGATTCTAGGTGACACTATCAACCTTGGAGACAGGCAGCTTACTGTTCTCCACATGCCCGGTCATTCCAGAGGCAGCATTTGTCTTCATGACAAGGAGAGCAAAATGCTGTTCAGCGGGGATGTGGTCTATGATGGTTCCATGATCGATTGGCTTCCATACAGCAGGATCAGTGACTACATCCACAGCTGTGAAAGGCTTGTGGAGATGGTTGATAAAGATGAGATTGACCAGGTCATGCCAGGTCATTATAATACATTTGGGAGCAAGCGGCTACATCGGTTAGCATCCAACTACATCTCTAGTGCTGGCACCTGCCACAGAGCTTCCACCTGCATGGTGAAGTCCATTGCTAGCTTGGCACTGCGAGCCTCCAACTCCAGAAGTGCCAGCTAGTAATGTAACAACTATGCAACAACTGGCATCTGGACCTGGGGTATAGAGCACAGTGAACAATGAGCAATACAGCGTGCCGTTTAATTCACAAAATCATTTTTTTACATACCTCTTATTAAAAATGTCACAAAGTTTTAAGCAAAATGCTGTACATGTCATCAAGAGTATTCTTATACTTTAAAGGTGTTATGTGTAATTTTTACCATTTTGTTTTGGGTAGCTTAGAAATAAACACAAAAACGGGCAGTGTTAATGATGGTTGTAAAAATACATTGCATCCAATATCAAGCAAGTTACTCTGAATAGTCTGTTGCCCAATAAAAAGGGATATGTTGTTCAAAATGGAATTTATTTTAAATGATTTAAATGTCCACTTGCATGGTGTAATGGATCTCAATTAGTTGACTTGCAAGCTTATTTCAAAACTAATGGTGAACTAAAGGTAATTTCTTGAGGAGCCGGGATGTTAAAAAGCCACCTGGTGGCAGTCACTCCATCTTTAACTGGCTTCCACTGGCTATTAATTAAAAATGCCTTTCTCCAATCCCTTATCCACTCCCCCTTTCCGTCTAACACCACCTTGTTCTGATGCAATTAATGTAAACTGGTCCGTGGGAAATACAACTAATAAATAACTACATACATTCACTGCTTATATCCAGAGGAAGAAACACCACACCAGGTGTTTTACTCCCCCGGAGATAACAAAACTGTCCAACTCACCCAAACCCATCCTCATCAATGTTTGTGGATCGTACGAAAAAGTGGTGAGATAACATGAAAAATGATAAAATGCTGACCACTCACCAATATTTGGATAGTGGGAAAGTGTGTTATGTTCTGTCGCACAGTGAAAGTGACCCAATGTGTAACTGTACTGTTAATGCACAGGTCAGTATCGATATCTAAACGAGAAATGAAGATTGAGGAAATGGCCTATTTATGAATATTATCGGATAAACTTTTAAGCGCCTGGCGAGAACCAAACCATTTAGAGATGAATTGTAAAGCCCATTACAATATTCCGGCTGATTGCAGTGTTTATGAAATTAGTTCAGTTGTTTTCATCTCTGAATATAATACAAATTACGGACAACATCTTTAATCAATAATTTTGCAATGTAAAGTATCATTTTATTTGACCTTTTTAGACCCATAGACCTGATCTGTCCCATGATCATAATATACAACATGTTAATATTAGCCTCTGCATGGGATTATGAGCACAGCATGGACACCATCTTTCTGTCAAGAATTTTGTGTCATAAATCTGATTGAAGTGCATTATTCATAGTCATATATAAATCAGGAATGTTGACTAGCCTTCAACTAAAGATGCACGGATGGTAGATTTGGTTTGGTTCCAACTACATAGCCTTTATTCTATTGGTAATCTTTGATGACTGTTTTAAGGTTGACTGTTTGATCTATTATTGTATTATATTTAAAACATTTTTTATATCTAAGTACAGAATGTTGTATATTTGTGTTTATCTTCATGTTAAGCTACTGCCTTTGCTTAATCTGCTCTACAGGGTTCAAAACCTGAAAATGCCAATTGTTGAGTGTGAATTGAGAATTGAGATGGAATAATGGTCGTGTGAAGTTGACTGACATCCAGCTACTCATGTTTTTTTGCCAAATCACAGTTATGCTGCTTGACTATTTAAATGTCAAACGGATTGTAACAGGGTGAGATGTTGTATGTGAATGTTATCGACTGGGTTATGTGCTAAATATGAAACTACAGTTCAAAAGTATATGCACTATATTTCTGCTTGAGCCTTCTAAGCATCCAGGTAAAGAACAGACTATACTTGCAAAAACTATAACCAGTGCCTCTTGGAGAGTAACCAACTATTACCTCGCAACAACTGTTGTTCTCCGGCACAGTGAACAATATACTGTTTCAAATCTTAAGATTTGTTCTCTGTATTATTCTCTTTTTTTCAGTTGTATTAGATTTATACATTTTTAAAAAATGAATCACATATTATGGTTTACTGAGCAGAAGCGATAGCACCACAAGATGGAGACACTGACCCTCTTTTGACTTCCAAACACTTGAGCGATGGTGGAGCTTAGTTGGTGAGCATCAGGCTGAACTTTTTGGCAGCCAAAGCTCTACTTTAATAATCCCCAAAAGAATTAGTTGGCACGTTATGCTTTTAAAAAAAGGAAAATATTCTCACAAATCACTCACCACGAGCCCTATCCCCTTAGGTTAATAATGATGGATTAGATGTGACATTAATTTCCTTACAAATCTCTTAAAGTGTGTTTTGGGCCAAGTTTGGTTCTGGCAGTGTGTCGCTTGAAACACATGCATTTGGCAGCCGTGAGTCTGGTTAAAACTCCAAAGGTGTTTGACACGGGTTTCAGTCAGGATGAATGGATGCTTGTCGACAGATGGCTAATTATGTTCAAGGAACTATTTGTCTTGATCTGCAAGATGTTTATTTTTAAAGGTGATGCGTGCTCTTGAACTTTTCTAAGAAAAAAGAAAGGAGATGGAAAGTAATTTACAGGGATTTGGACCTTTTGATTTTAACTGATCATATAGATATCTGATACACCTATTGAAGACCAATTGAATTAGGTATACTTATCATTATTATTTACTATAATATACTAAAAGGGTTCTTTATTTTATATCAAAAACAATTCAATCAAAATTTTGTCAGCCTTTTAAAGTCCATATTCAAATTGGTCAGTTGCAGTGAGCATGTTAAGTGAATTTTCAGCATGAAACAGCTTAAGCATAAACACGAGACGGAATGATGACAAGCTTATATGGATGAGTAATAGTCTCATTCTAAAAGATGCAAAGTTTAGAAACTGTCAGAAAAACGTAACATGAAACAGGATATTATATCAGTATCTTATGTAATAAAGTACCTTATTATGTACCAAATGTAATATTGTGCGAGTTGATTTAACCTCATTTGCTTTTAACACAGACTTTTGTGCTGACTCCTACAAGAGTTACATTTGACACCGGGGCATGTTCAACACCATTGACACTAGTAGTGTCTTCTCTTCTTTGTCAACAAATAAATCCACCTAATACTGCGTGTTGTTCGCCTTACATGAATAATAAAATGTCAGTGCTCTGCTGTGGGCAAGTAAGTTAGAAACAAATTTAGAGTATACGTATCTCAAGAGAAATTCCACCATTAAACACAACAGAAAAAAAATATTTGAGGTGAATATCATTCGAAATAATTTTGTCCACATGATAAGCTAACTGTAAATAAACAGCACATTGATGTCCCTTTGTGGACCCACAGTTGAACCATAATGCCATCTTAAATTAGTGAAAGTGATAGAGAGCCGGTAACTAACGTGCCAGATTTTGTCAACTTTTCTCCTCTCCCGTTGGCTGTTTTTCCCTGTAACCCCACTTCAGTAACAAGACATTGTATCCCACAGGCAGGCAGACGGACATTTGATGTGTGGTCGCCGCCAGGGAAGCGTTGTTTGACATTCAGCTGCTCCCTACATTATCTGCTAATTGACAGCCCCTATCTGCCCTCCGGCGAGCCAGGATGACAACGTGTGGGAAGGGCCGAGGTGAGGGGAGAACAGGGAAGTGCCAATCACTAGCAGATTATCAGAGCGAAAGGGTAGTAACTGAGCCCTTATCTGACCTGGCTGCTGCTGGTTTTGGGGTAAATTGTTGGTTCTACAAACCTGAAGACCTATGTACTGTAAATACTGTTATCTTCTCATTCACGCATTCATTGGTTATTAATTTTTTTATTCATCTATTAAAATTACTCCTGTTTTAGCCATTTAGAGTAACCGATTTTTCATTTATGTGTTGAACCTTGATCAATAATTAATTACTCATAGATTCTTTTTCACAAGGAATCACTATGGACTTGTGGATGGTACCTCTCAATTATTGGTTACAGAATATGAGCTGAATTGTCCACATCAGATTTAAAAATAATGTATTCTGAAAGGTTTTTTGCCAAATCAAACTATGGCAGCCATTACTGAGAAAAAGCAATTTCCCTCAAACAGCTAGACACGGCTGAACAATGAGACTAGAAGATTAAACAGACGTTCTCTCTTGGAGCGAAGAACAAAGGGAAAAGGGAAATATGGTTTGTTTAAGCTGCCCACAATTTCAATTTGTGGATTTCTCTGACATAATTTCCATGAGGGAGCTTTTCTTTCAAGATTTCATTTCTACTGTCGCCATCACGTCATCTTCCTGCAGCACATTTTCCCCTTTTCTTCTTTGTGTCTGATTAAATCTTTGCTTTATTGTGGATGATTCCTCTCATTTGGAAACCACAGGGGGATGTAAGGAGTTGCTAATGCACATACAATATCAGCAGTCTGCACAGAACCCAAAAGAGCTCAATTTCTTTCTGTGACCCTTTTCTCAGAAATTGGGTAATGGTCGATGCCATTGTGAATATTATGATTTCAAAAACCTTAAAACATGGACCTTGGTAAAATACAAATTTTTCCAAATGTCATATTAAATTGATGTATTTTGTAATGTATTTTTTTCCTTTTATGAAAAAAACATTTGTTGTCTTGTTCATTTTCAAACAATTTGGCGTAATGTTTTCACAGCGCCATGACATTTTTTCAATGCTTTTAGAGCATTTTTACTGCTTTACAATTTGCTCTCATAAATAACCTTTGAAATGACTTTTTTTGTGGCAATTCATGGTATTATTATTTTAATATGGGGCAACACAGTGGTACAGCAACCTCCAATTAGAAGGTTGTTGGTTCGAGGCTTGCTGATGAACTTTCTGGAAGGACTTTGCATGTTTTCCCCATGCTTGTGAAGTGAAGTGAAGTGAAGTGAAGTGACGTTACGACCAAGTATGGAGTGACCCATACAAGGAATTTGTGCTCTGCATTTAACCCATCCAAGGGCACACACACAGCAGTGAATAAACACACCGTGAACACACACCGGGAGCAGTGGGCAGCCCGGGGAGCTGTGGGTAACTAGTGACTTGCTCAAGGTCACCACAGCCATGGATGTCTCAGAAGGGAGAGAGTTTCAACACTCATCCCATCTTCGACTCCTAGTGGAGTTGGGGATCGAACCAGCGACCTTTTGATCTCCAGTCAATCACCCTATCCACTAGGCCACGACTGCCAGTGTGGGTTTCCTCTGGGTACTCTGGTTTCCCCACAATCCCAAAAACATGCGGTTATGTTAATTGAATAATCTAAGATTATATGCATTATTTGCATATGAGAACATGCAAACTACTTTCAGGAAGGTCATCAGGGGGCCTCGAACTAGCAACCTCCTTACTGGAAAGCCACAGTGCTGTGCTACCCACTGCACCACTGTGGCGTACCTAAATTTTCTTCTTTTTTTATTATTCTTTTTCAATTTTCAAATCTCGAAAATTGAGAATGAACTGTTTTTGTTTTAGAGTAAAAAATTATAAATCACCAAGAAAAGCAAAGACCAGGAAAAAAAAGTGAAAATTTTATTTTCATGAACCTTATATACATAGCTCCGATCACCTTTTTATGCTATTGTGCTTTTTTTGTACTAAAACTTTGAAAAACAAAGCCATGTCACAGCTCTTGTATTTCCAATAGTTATTCCTTCTTTTCACTATTAGATGGTACTTATGACACCAATTTTGGGTCTGACCAATGAAACTGAAAGACGAGTGTGTATTTTCTCACAATTTATTTGAATTACCTTACAAATTATGTTATAACTCTTGTGATTTTTGTTTAATTAAATTAATATTAAAACCATAAACCTTTTTGAAACTGTAACATTATATTTAAAGTCCAAATCAAACATTTGTGGAAAAAAATTTGAAAAGTTACCAGTTGATCTATTATTTCTGTTTGGGCACAATATTTCCTATTAAAAACTATTATTTGAACTAAATGATAATAAAAAAACAAAAAAAATTGACTCCTTCCAATAAAGAAAAGTGTAGAAGATGAGACCATAACGATGATTTAATTAACACTTTTTGGAGTTATTTTTAAAAAAACTGTCATTGTTAAACCTTTTTCCCTCAAGAGCAGCAGCTTCTTCTACCTGAGGAATGCTGAGATATGCTTCCTTTCATGTGTACTGGGTCTCCCCATGACATCCTCCAGGTAGTAATGGCCAGGAACATCTCCCTGGATCACCAAGAAGTAATTTGGAACAGGAGTACGGATCCTTCTCAGAGATGGAGCTCCTGCCTGTAAATCTAAAAGACCACCCAGCAGAGGAAACATGTCGAGGCTGGGTCAGCAAGCGGTGACCAGGTTTTTCCCTAGTGATGTGTGGCCACCATCCCTACTTGGACCCACCACTAATAGGAGGATTCATAGGGGTCCAATCTTTGGGAATTGAGTATATGTGGAAGGCAGAAACAAAAAAAAATGTCATAAATTTTTAAGAGAGTTAGTATATACTTCTGTGAAAAGATGGGAGGACTAAGAAATCATTGGCACAAATGGAAATGATAAAAACATCTGTCTGGTTGCTAAGGGTCCAAATGTTCTCTGGCCATAATCTCAGGGGGCCTCTGCCTTCTCCTGACTGGATAAATTTCAGAAGGCGAAATAATGAGATCTCTGTGAGAGACGGGGATGACCTGTCCAGACCCATCCAAAACCCAGCATCCCAGTCATGCATACAAATATGAAACTTGATTAAAAATCCTTGTTCTTCCTGGTGTGCTCATTAAAGTTCATCAGCGAACAATGCCAGAAAGAACTCAAAAAGTGAGCGATCAAGTGTTTCAGCCCCTCACATTTTTGAGAATTTCCCTAAAAATATTCTCATAATGGGTAGACTTGCCTCATTTGAAGCGTGTCATACACTCCCCTCGACAGCGTCTTAGTATAACACAGATGATGTATTTGGAGTAATTCAACATGTCATCCATTCCTGTGCTGCCAGCTGATAGCGGGCAAAGAGCTAATGATTAATACCGTGATATAATAGGCAAGGAAAAAAAGATGGCAAGTTCAGCATGGAGGCGTCTCCTGAACCTGACCGATAGCGGCAGGGAGCCGGCAGATAAACAGCAAACAAACCCCCTCAAATCCACTTTCTGTAAGATGCATGGAACAGGAGAGGCCATGCCAATAAATAACGAGGCTTTATTGCTTCACTCTGATTGGCTTTGGTAAATATAACTGGATATCTCGTGCGAACAGCACGACCACAGGTATTTTTGGTCAAATCTGACAGGTCTGAAAAGGAGGCCCATTGGATTACAGGCTGTATAATGTTGTTGCATCATCACTGCCATTGCATCTTTGTCTAACTTTGCTTTACAAAACTAACTAGAAAGCAACCGGAGGTGAAGGCGAGATTTTATCTATATGTTTAGTTGGAAAAGGTCTTTTGAAGGAGAAAAAAACATTCAAGCCACAGGATTTGCAGGTGGGATATAAGTTTATAAGTGGTAAGTATTAGCAGCTGCCAACACTGCAGACACAATTTAACGCTTTTTAGTCTACACCTGTTTTTTGTTATGGTTAAAATTGGAAGAACAAACTCTTGGGTACTTTGCGAATACGCAACAAATTGCTGTATACAAGCAATCACCATAATAGTCTGCTTTTACACAGTAACTGAACAAGCAGAGCTGGGTTGAGAACATAAAACTATCAGGACGGCCCTCATTAGCGCTGCTGTTTTTCTTTCAAATAGCCTCTGTGGATGAAGTCGATGATCACTTCCATATGACTCTGGTCATCTTTAATAAATAGCATCATATTTCGGCTCGAGCAATCCAAATTTAACAGAAACCTCAAGTACTCTTCTAATACGCTTGACATGCCCAGGATTTCCTCTCATTTATCGGAGGGCTGCAGGCTAGAGTGTTTTCACTGCTGCTCTTATATGCATTTGGAAGGGGCTGGTGGTAGTTATTGTGGATTCTCTTTCTCTGTCAGTGAGTTCCAGTTTCCATTACTCAGATGGAAGGAGCAGTAAAGAGCAGCCGCTATGTAAACGTGTGGTCCGCAGAATGATGAGCGGATTGCTGCCTCTACACAATTAACTCTCAGACATTGAGGACCTTCCAGAGCATTTATCGTGCAGTTTAAAAGATGAATGGTAATAATTGGGAAAGGCCAAATAGATATTATTCTTTGTGGAGGATTAAGGCTTGGCATATTACCTTTTTTCCTGGAAGGATACATCGAATTGATCAAAAGGGACATAATAGGCAATTCCCCTTCTTGAACTATGGCCTGAAGTGGTATACTTTTAAAATGAAGTAGCAGAATATTGTGTCACATTAATTCTACAAAAAAGATGTGTGAAGTAGTTTAGTAGAAGCATTTCGTTTAAATGAACTTAGCTAGTGTGTGGTGTGGTGGGATAGTGGTTAGCAGTGCTGACTAAAATGGGGTTTCATGATTTCAGCAAAAAAAAAAAATATTTCCATATCCATGCTCCCAGGTTAAGACATTAGAGTTTAAAATCCTTACAGTACTGTAGATTGTTGATGCAGTCGCCCACAGAGCATAAAGAGTTTACTCCTGCATTCCATCTGCTATGCACTGGTAAAAGGCGTATATCCATAACTTTGATTAGAATTCCTAAGCATGGAAAAAAAGGTAATCATTTGAAATCCTGCAATGAAATTCACATTTTTGCATACAACAAAACAAGAATAAACTTTTCAAATTTAACCTTAAAATAAGCTTGACTAACTTTCATGATCTCCCTCATTGAATAGAATGCCTTAAATCAATCTAGCAAACTATGAAACAATCCAGATTTATATAGAATGGTCAATCTCACCCTGAAAAAGTCTGACAAGGACCCACTCCACTGGCGTTTGCATTGGTCTTCCTACCTGAGTGCCCAAGTGTAGTACGTGTCACTGTTTTTCTGAAGTAGATTTTATTTTTTTTAGATGGGAAGCGCAATATGCTGACGAGCAACAACGGTTTTACAATTAATTTGTTTGCTTTTGAAAGAACTTCTCAGTTTGTGCCTTTTCACGTTTGCCTTGGCGTTGTGTAGAAAGCTGATTTTGCTATACGTTTTATTGCTGGTGCAGATTTATAATGGAGTTCTGTAAACAAAAATGTCTGAATTTGGCTGGTTTTGTCTCAAGACAAATTGGATGAATGGATGGAAATAAAGAATACTCAGAAAAACTTCCATACAAGAAAAATGCTTTAAAAATATAGAGGATTTTAAAATTTACATAAAGTTCTAATTACCATCAATACAGTAAAAATATTGTTAAGTTTAATGCTTTTCTTTTAAGTGTGAAAATTCTAATCTAAAAGTGACGTATAGTTTTTATTTCACAACCAACCATCTGTGTGGTGCTGAAAAGTTTTGCACTTATTTCCACTTAATTAAAAAGGCAATATTTAGCATGAAACTTCTATCTTTTTGTATTTTTTCAAAGACAGAAAACATAAAATCTAAGTTAAAATGGCAACTCTCATAATTGCTTGTATTGTAATTCCATCTTTGCCTTAATTACACTGTAGACATTACTGTAGACATGGTCTTCGCCAGATGGGCACATGACACCTATACATGCTGTCAGAATGGCTCATGTCTGTGGCTCATGGAGAGCTGGAAGGCCCAGGCAGACATCCATCAGAGTGACAGGGTCTGGCGCTTCCAGCTGCAGGATCATGGGTAACGGGAGAGCAGTAACCCAGAGCCACAGCAACACCATGTCCAAGTGTTAGCAGATGATGCACATTTCAGACATGCTAATTCAAGGCGTCACTTCAGCCATGAAACCATTTCTTCCTGCTCTCTTTCACTGCCCTGCCTCTCTGATAGCCCAGAGCTTATCTTCAACCCAAAGAGTGGAGGAGCAGAAGCCTCCAAGAGGCACAGGGGTCACTCTTACTGTTTGCAGCATAATGACACGGTTGGACCTCTGTCCATAATAATCATATAATAACATTTAACATGATGGGGATTTGATTCTGAGACATTGAGGTAACTGTAGTTACAATTAAAATTTGTAGACCATGAAAATACCACAACTCAACAGAAAATGAACAATTTCACTTTTCTGTCAACCATTGCATTTATAAAAGTATATGTTAATTTTTCAGTAAGAAAATCCCAAAGTGTCATGGAAGCAGCTATTGGAACAACTGATGACATCATTGCTATGGTAGCAAACATCTAGTAAGGAACCAAGGCAAAATCTATATTCGTATCCATTAGATTATGGGATATCGTAAAAAAAAAAAAAAGATGGACCAGACAAAAGCTTATTCTAAGACCATTAAATAGTGGGTGTAACATACTGGATGTGGAAACTGTAATGGCTTCATATGAAAATAAATGAGATTTGAGACGGCCATTTCAAAGCTTCTTTTAGAAAGCATTTATGGCAAAGGTTTAAAATTGGCCTAACTGTCCACCATAGTTGTCCTTCCATGATCAGTACAATTCTTTTTGCAGGTGTTGTTCTGGTAGATTAGTTGCTCACTGGCACTTTTAGCCCCCGTGATTATTCAGTGTTCATGTTATACACACTGCACGATTTATTTCCAAATGATGACATGTTTTGTGGTAAATCCATATAGTAGTATTAAAAGCACATGCTATGCTTCATTTCATGGAAAGACTTCAAAGTGCCCAAAGCACTTGTGCAGCATTTATGAAATGCGGTAGAGTTTTATAGGAGCATTAGAATAAGTGGTGCACCTGGTTCTCTCAAATAGAGTGATTGAGAAAAAGACACCTGAATTTGGTCATAACCATCTCAAAAACAAAGGCAAACCAAACAACTTTGTTTAGACAACCAATTAGAACAACTAGATGCAGCAACTGCAGAAAAAAAAATGGGATAAAATTTGCTTGTTTTCAGCCTAACTTTAAAATAGTCTAAGGCTCTAACCAATTCTGGAAAACGAACAGAAACCAGGCAATTTAACTTTTTGTCTAAGATAAAAATAATAACCTCCCTGTTTCTAAAACACTGTTAAATAAAAGTTTTGAACTTAAAGGTACAGTACAAACTCACATTCTAGCATGAACACAGTGTGAATTAAGTGCTCATGATGTTTTCAACCCTCTTCATCTCTCCACAGTTCAAAGGGATGTAATGATGAAATGTCTTGCACAAAACACAGCATAATGAAACAAAAAGTGCTTGGAACCGTTTATAACATTCACCTGTTTTTTACACAAGTTTGGGGGGATTTATGAAATTTGATTTGATTCAACACTTTTTATTTTTGTTATAAAACATAATAAACTCTTTTATCTCAATTTTTACGATTTTTGCCGTAAAAAAAAATTACAATATGATACCCAGAGTTTTATTCTTTTGTACATTTTTTAGGATTGTGCGGAATTATTGTGTAATGTGATGAAAGAATTATTGTTTCAATGTGACGAAAAAAAACAAACTGGGGTTGTACTTAAAAAACTGATATTAAGCAGTGGCACAAAAGATCATTTATGAGAGCAAATTGTAAAGTAGTTAAAAACACTCAAAAAGGCTGTGTACTTCTATGGGACTGTGATGCAGAAACACACTTCCTCAGTGCCATTCCTTCATTGTCTCCTTGCTTTTTTTTGCAATACCTACTTAGTGCTCAATGGAAGATTGTCAATCAGTGACGTTGCTGACATATTACATATTTGGTAGCATTTTCCTCTGGCACTCAACATGGGTAACAGCAGGGGGTGCCCTTTTCCTTTCTCAGAGACGGCCATGGGGTTTTATTCTGTGGTAGAGAAACACAGACGGTACGGTTGAGAAAGCATTGCCATGTGCTTTCTGAGCACAGTTAAGTCATCACATAGCACTGGTCAGCTATATATGACAGCAGACGAGCACCAAAATCTACATGTCTGCTTTCCAGATCCTAATGCAGATACATAAACGTTCGCTTGATCTGTCTGTAATCTTGTCTCCTTCTCAAAACACTGCAAACACATGGAAAAACAGGAGAGAAAGAAAACTTAAGACTTGTCTGTTAGGACTTGTTCCTTAACATCTTCTTTAGTCCTCTGGCAGTGGAGGATTTCATGTCTAAAGCCAGTGATTTCCCCTTTTGTGAACTAATTAGTCTCTGCCAGCAGTGGTCACATTTGTCATTTTGATGTATGTTAATGAGGGATGAGGGGTCCTGGCAGACCTGAGAGGCCTGAGAAGTTGCTCTAGCCTCACACAGATTTTGCTCTCTCTCTTGACCTGTCACTCCAGCGGGGGGCTTCTGGTGTCCTGGGTTGATAAGGCAGCTAATTATCAGCACATGGGGAAGTGGATTCGGAAGTCATAGGCTCTCACAGTGTTCTGGTCAAACTGAGAGCCACCCCTGAGTACTTGCTGACGTAACACAGAACTCAGATCTGATCGCCCATCCAGCAGATTGCATTTGCAACCATGAATTGTTTTGCATTGCATGTATTTTTTTAAACTAAATAACTTTGTTGAAGTTAGTCAGCAATTAAGAGGTGGTAATATTTACTTGCAAAAAGTCTCTGCATGCACCAGTGCGTAATATGTAGTGCGTATCAAGCTTTGATATTTTTGGTTGTAAAATCACAAGAGTTATGACAGAAGTTGAGAACATGTGTGATAATCTTTCAATTTCATTTACAGACCCCAAATCGGTGGCATCAGTGCCATCTTGTGGTGAAAAGAAGGGCTAACACTTGGGAATACAGGACCTGTGATAAGGCTTGTGTTTTTTGAAATTCTGGCATAAAAAGCACAGTGGCAAAAAAAAAAACTAACAAAAAAAAAAACAATGTATTATGTTTAGGAGAGTTTAACCCGTTTTTTAAATATTATTTTCACATAGTTTTGACCTTGTTTTTTTTTTTCTTTTTAAACACTTAATTTTTGTTATAAAACAAAAAACTTTTTGTTCTGAATGACAAAATGTAATACTCAGAGTTGTATTCTTTGTAATTTAAGGTTTGTTGTGGAGTTATTTTTTAATATAATGAAAACTTCTTTGTAAAAAAAAAATTTGGGGTTGTACCAAAAAAATAAAATCAAACATTGCCATAACAACTGTTTTAAAGGTAATTTTTAATAGGAAATTCCCAGCAAATGTCAAATGAGACACACACATCCAAAAGCTGTTGATTTGACTTGTTTTGTTTTTAAACAAACAAATCTTTAGATTGAGTGTTGTCAGACATTGGGTGTTTGCTGGCCTTTTACTCGTGGTGCTTTGGTGATACCACCAGCAGAACCCAGTGACCCTGATAGAAATAATGGATGGTATAAATATATAGACTGGTCTTATCGAATTGAAAAAAGTGCCAATGCCAGATCTCGATATCCACTGCATACTAAAAAATGTTAAAACTCTACTTATCTGGTGGATCTGTATAAAAAAGGGGATACCTCTAAGATTGTAACTATATTTTACACAAATACTACGAGTGCAGCTGTATCAAAGATATCACTGTGATCACAAAAGTGAAGAAAAAATATTTGTATGTTATGTTTCTTACATTTAGCTAAAATGTTAAATTGAGTTTTATTTACCTAAAAAATGTCATCAGTTAATCATTGATTACTCCAAAATACAGACGTGTAATCTTATCGCCTCTGTATTTTAGAGTACATTTGAATCTTTCAAATATTGGCCAAGGTCATGATTCATTTTTCATTTTCATTATTCTTGTCACATGATCCTTCAGAATGAGGCGAATATACTAAAAGTATGGTAATAAATATTTAAACAAACCTGGATTAATAAGTGAGCTATACGATGAGATAATGAATGAATGAATATTGAAATTAATTAATTATTTAAATAGGGCAGTACGTTTGTGCAGTGGATACCCCAGTTGCCTCTTCGATTGGTGGTTTGATTCTAACTATGGGTCCATGCAGATTGGAGTTGAATTGGATTTATAAAAAAGCTTGGGAATAAAAAATACCTGTTATCGATACCTGTAATCCATAATTATAGAAAATAAAAGAATATTTTTTTTCTATTTACAAATGCACATTTAGAATTTTTAATTTTGTGTAGAACTTTTTTAGTTCCTAAAAGCTAGATTTATTCCATTAAGGTTTAAGGTTCAGTTTCAACAGAACATAAAGAAAAAGCTTTTAAAATTAAACAAATCTCAATCTGTCTGTTATTCACGGCACAAATCTTTTTGGTCCACCAGGAGGGAAAGATGTTTTGTTGGAATTGGCTCATGGTATGCTTTAGCAATATCCTACAAATTATTGTTTCAACGTCTTAGTGATAGATTTACAGACTTTCTGTTTCAGCAAAATGATTGAAAGTGCACTTGGCAGGCTGAGTGAGTGATTATAAGCTTTTATTTTACATAGAGCCCCTCTAAACGTCTGCTCAAGGATAACAATGGACTGAAAGGTGTGAAATTACAGAATTCAATAGCACGGTTGTCTTTCCTTGAACACAAGAATGAAGTTGTTTTATAACAGTTGAGTCCAGTGTGTTATGGCAGTCACATTATAAATAGAATTGAAAGGAAAGAGCGCTTGAAAATGAAGTCGCTACATCCTGCAGCACCACACGTTTTCCCTCCCTTTCTCTCTCTCCACTACGAAAGTAAAAAGGCTTGCTAAAAGTCCACGGTACATCTTGGCAGTGTTTTTGTGCAGCTGAGCAGTGCACTCTCAGCCGCTCCATTTAGAGGGCTAGACAGAAGCACTTTCCTGCTTCTCTGTCACTGTAATTTTCAGACTCATTGCTGGGGAGAGGCTATCTATCCCACGTAATACTCCGTGTGCTGCCTATTTTGACATGAACTTCTGTTTCAAGTGGGAGTCAGCTGGCTTAGAAGAATATTTAGACAGTCCAGTCGGCAACTGGAACACTCCTCTATCCTTTCCCAAAGCGAATGACAAGCTTCTCAGACAAACATTTGCAAGGTCGGAGTGAAGGTGAGGATGTCCGATTCAAGACGACGACATCACACAGCAGGAATGAGAAGTGTAAAACATTTCCAACAGTGGCAAAACCGGAATGATTATTCTAAAATGACAAAAGCAAACAATCTAAAACACAACACAATGTGAAATACACTCACCAGCCACTTTATTAGGTACACCTGTCCAACTGCTTGTTAATCCAAATTTGTAAACAGCCAATCCCATGGCAGCAACTCAATGTGACTCTGAGCGGGGTTGTTGGTGCCAGAAGGGCTGGTCTGAGTATTTCACAGCTGATTTACTATGATTTTCATGCACAAGCTTCTCTAGGGTTTACAGACAATGGTCCAGTACTTTGTTGAATCTATGCCACGAAGCATTAAGAGTAAGGAGTACCTAATAAAGTGGCCAGTGATTGTGTGATCTGCGTGTTATACATTTCCTGTAAGCTGTTGTTAAGAGTTAAACTTTGTCTTGCGACAGTCATATAAACACTCCCTAACAAAGGTTTTAGGAAAAGCTTAAAAATGTAGAATTAAATTTACCAAGGGCACACTTATTCATTCATTCATTTTCCAACCCGCTTTTCCCTTTTGGGGTCACAGGGGTCTCTATCGCAAATTGGGCGAGAGGCGGGGGTACACCCTGGACAGGTCACCAGTACATCGCAGAGAACACACTAATTTATATACTAATTAGTTATCCTCTAATTTTTGGTGTAAAAACTGTAGTGAACTTAAAAAATTCTCTTAAATAACAGCCGGTTGATGATAAATACGAAACTTTTTGTTTTTGGCTTTTAAAAATACTGGTAAATGTTTTTAAGCTAAATTGCTATTGCACTGTAATGAAAGTTTGAATTATGTAATATAATATAATTTTATTTTTATGCTTTGGTAAATATTGTAAAACAATATACTGTAGTGTAATTGTATAGTGTACTTGTTCTGTATTGTAAAATTGTTATGTGTGTTGTGAAGTGGCAAATGTTTTAAAAAATAACCAAAAATAAAAATAGAACTAACAAATTTATCTAAAGCATAAAGTTATGGAAATACCAAATAAAAAGGTAATCTAAAAGATTAAAAAAAGATCACATGTCTATATATCAGTATATAATGCATACAAATTACACCCAGAATCTTCTCACTGCCACACTGTCTTCAGTTATTTGGCTCACAATCACGCCACCTACTCAAAGAGAGGGGGAGAGATGAAGGCTGTTGCTAATGTAATTTTGAAAGGATTATCACAATCTTTCAGGGTCTTTGGGGGTTGGTACATTGTCAGTATGTGCGGGATAAGAAAACCTTCTAAAAGTGTTGTTTCAACTTCCTCAAGTTCTGCTTTTTTCTGTCTTCTTGCTTATTCGTCATGTGCGCAAGCCATGCCCACATTATGTGCTTGTCAAGATTGATAAATGCATTGAGGCAAACGTGGAGTCAGACAAACACATGTGAGACATACTCGTGTAATCGTATCTTTTAAAGACAGCATTAAGGAGAATGTAAACCTTAGCTGGAGGGCTGCCAAGCATCTAATTCCTTTTCGCTTTGTTTGGATTCATTCAAGTTGAGAACCATCTCAAAACTAAAATCCTGATCGGCATACGGCATTCAGAGAAATGAATAAAACTATTTTAGAAACAGTGGCACACTTTATAGTGACAGCTAGAAAAAGCCATGTCAACTTAAGCCAGTGATAATTAGCAAATCTGCGGCAATACATTACATGTTTTTGGGCCACCTGCTTAATCACATATCTCCATTTACAAGATTACGAGTCTGGTAAAACATGTTGGTTTTAATTCTTGTCTTTTTATCTTTGGAAGAACAGTTTAATGTTATCAAAAGTACTCATCTGCTTTTAGATGCGTATGTACTTAACCCTTAGAAGTCTCTGCATGCACCGGTGCATTTGCCAATCACACTGCTGTTTTGAATGAAGTAGGAATAATGCATTCCGCCCATTATTTAATTTTGATTTCAACTATATTGTTTAGGTTTCAAAAAGGTTATTAGTTAAATGGTAAACTAAAATGTGAGAAAATACATAA
This sequence comes from Danionella cerebrum, assembly GCA_007224835.1. Lineage (NCBI taxonomy): Eukaryota > Metazoa > Chordata > Actinopteri > Cypriniformes > Danionidae > Danionella > Danionella cerebrum. Next base: position 371,168 of record SRMA01023911.1, read on the forward strand.
TCATAACTCATCAGTGCCATCTAGTGGTGAAAAGAATGAATTCTTCTTGGCAGTACAAGACCTGTGATATGGCTTCGGCTTTTTAAGGTTCTAGCACAAGGTGTTTAAGGTTAAGGAGATGTTTGCCTATTTTTTCACATTGTTTGTGTTTGTATTTATTCATTTTTATTTTGTCTCAACAATTCTGATTTTTATTACAAAACATAAAAACGGTTTGCTGTCAATTTAAAAAAAAATAAAAAAAATATATATTGTATTTTACAATTGTAATTGGAATTATTGTGTAATGTAATGAAAAACTCCTTGTAAAAAAGAAGCTGGGATTATACTAAAACATAATATGAAGAATTGCCACAAAAACTGTTTGAGTATAATTTTATTCATTCATTCATTTTTCAACCCGATCCAACCCAGAATTTAGATTATTCAATTAACCTAACTCAATGTTTTTGGGATTATGTGGGGAGAACATGGAAACTCTTTCCAGGAAGGTTACCGGCAAGCCTCGAACCAACAATCTTCAAACTGGAAGGCCACTTGCCACCCTGAGGATAATTTATTAGAGCAAATTTAAAGTGGTCAAAATGCTCAAAAAGGCCCCAGTCTTCTAAGGGTTAAGTGACCCCTCATTCCCAATCCATTGGGTGAAATATTATGTTGGCTACCCTATTCCCTATACCAGCTTCAACTCATCTGGGAAGTCTTTCCACAAGGTCTAGGAGTGTGTTATTGTGAACTATGTGAACTATTCTTTCCTAGCTGCAGTCTGCACTTTGATTAAGACCAAAGGTGATCTGTCAGGTTGAGGACAGGACTCGGTGGAGGCTAGTTAGGTTCTTTTACACCAAACTCACTCATCTATGTCGAAAAGGCATTGCTTTCTTCACAGGTGGGCATGTTGGAAGAAGAAGCAGTCATCACCAAAATGTTCTCAGAAAGCTTAGAGACTGTCAAAATCTTGGGTTTGCTGAAGCTTTCAGTTCTTTACACAGTGCACAGGTCTAATAAAGAGTATCTATGGCATTTGAAAGCTTTCCCAAAATACAATGATGTACGGTAACTGTTTCAGGAAAGACTTACATTTTTCAAGAAACAGATTTCGTTTTATCCACATAACATCTTGTTATAATGAGAAAGAAATGTCATTTTAGCAGTATAAAACATTGTTACAAGAAGAACGTTGAGAAATTTTAATCTGCATACCAGCAGTGTGCCACCATACCATAATTCATAATCTATTCTTAACACAGATGGATCTTATTCTTAAATAATGAACATTATAAAGCTGCACTTGATATCATTCTCATCTGAAAAAACAGCTTGGTTTTCCACCAAACCAGAACACAACTCATGTTACTATAAATCATGAGATGCTTCACCACAGAAGGCACTGTATAGATTCGCTATGTAAAATTTACGCAGCACAAAAACAAATTTCTCTTCAGCTGCCTGACAAAGAGTAAAATTTGATGCGCTGGATGTGGTTACTGTCCTCTAATGGAAAACCTGAAGGCTTAGCAGTGGGTAAATCCCAAAGAGTAAGCTTGAGCTTGTTAAAGGGGCACACAGAAGTCAAAACATTTCTCTATACGCACAAAATTCAGATGGAGAAAAAAAGGTATATAATGGCCAGGTTGTGAACTCTATTCGGGGAACTAATTCCAGCTCATTCAGGCATGCTAATGTTATCTTTACACATCTACAACACTGGCGACTTTATTGGGTGTAGCTATTCAACTGCTTATTAGCGCAAATTTGTTATTAGCCAATCACGTGGCAACAACCTAATGCATTTAGGCATGTAGACATGGTCAAGATTATCTGCTGAAGTTCTAACCAAGAATCAGAATGGGGATAATGGTGACTTAAGTCTTTTTGAACACGGCATGGCTGTTCTCCACTCTAGAGTTTACAGAGAATAGTCAAAAATTAAGAAAATATGAAAATATCCAGTGAGTGGCAGTTTTGCAAATGCCTTGTTGATGTCAGAAGAGAACTGCTGTCATCTTGCTGTAGGGAACAAGGAGCAGATGAAGGAGTTTATAAAACTGTGTTCAGAATGAGGCTAGCCCATCCCATTAACCAATTTCTGATCCTCCAAAGGACGCAAAACCTGGATTGGGACACAGCTACTAACCTTTCAGGAAATGTAAAGATAAGATGCTGTCAGCAACTAGGTGCATATAACAAACATCAGACAAAATCCAACATACGATTAATAAAGAGACCCAGGGTTTTAAAAGTCAACGCATGCAAAAAATATAACAATGTTGTGCGAAAGATTTCTTTATGTTGTGCAGAGGAATTCAAAGGGAGGGATAATGAGTGTATGTATTGCAGCTTCATTTCTGCCACATATGTTAATGTCTCAGTGTTTGCCTTTTACAGAGTTCCAGATACGGGCACTTGTACTTCGGGACAAGCCCTCCCTGTGTGTTGGCTGCCTCTGCTAAATGATGCTGATCAATCACAGAGGTGCAAGATGTGACAGTGATTTAAAGGACCTCTCTTTGGCTCTTTCAAATGTTGAGGTGGCCCATGCTTTCTCTGGCAGATGCTAACCAAGCCCTCCCGTAGACAGATGGTGGATAAGAGGGCTAGAGTTGCCCCCTCCCTGTCTTTCAGCCATGGGGGCAGCTGCTCTGTGGATGGCATGGAGGGTGGCCTGGCATTGAGACAGTGGCAGGGCTCATGGATAGTGGCCTAGTGGTTATCCATTTGAGGTCTTCCTGGCAGGTCTTCTGTCAGCTCTTCTCAATGGAACGCCATGAAATCATCAGAGGATGCTGGAGAGACTCGATTGATGTTTAAAGCGATGAGTGGCAAGGAAGCACTAACCTACATTGCAGTAAAATGCTCAACTTTGAGTTGTCAGAATTTTTGAGTCAACTAAGCTGTCTTTGATAATTTCTCAGGTTTTTTTTCTCAATACTCTACAATTCTGTGCTCTCACTTTTTGCCATAATAATGGTGATTGTTTCCTTTATAGTCTTGTTATCTAATGTCTCTTTGATGATTTCCACTTGATTATAACTGAGTAGCATATGGAAGAGCTGTCTTTGTCTTTTAAAGTATCACCTTCATGCACACAGGAAAAGAAAGTTTTGATTGATAAGATTGGCCAAGTCAATACTTTTCTTTGGTTAGACAGAAAAGTGTGACACTACATCCTCTTGATCGCTGACTGGCCAGTCGATGAGCTCACTGATTTTGTCTGTTAGCCAGTGCAGACCAGCCTTTTTCTAGCTAGAGATTGAAAGTGAGGTGAGAAAATAAAAAAGGTCTTCCAAGAAATAGAAATAGAACGATGTACCAGAATGACACATCTTGAGTGAGAAGTCCCCTCAGATCTGATTTTGGAAGACAGCGGGATACTTTCTAAAATAATAAAGTAAAAATGTTGCGATAGATCTCACTGGTTGTGTCCATAGATCAGGGGTGCTCCTTACGTCGATCGCGGAGGTGCTACTTGTCGATTGCAGTGTGAAATTGAAACAATATCAGCTGATCAACCATCCCGTCACAGTTCAGTAAAGTTAGCTGCAGATTCACGGATTCGGTTTTCTCTGCTCAATAGCTCGAGACCAGAATGTTCTTAGTAAACAAATAATACCTATTTTTAATCTGTGTTATGTAGTGGACAAACTACAAAACGTTTTTTATCAAAACAAGTTTCCCTCGGCATTTGCAGAAACACATTACCGTCTATGCACAACCCGCTGACATGGAATCGCTTAGGGACCGTCTGCAAATTACCAGATCCAAAATATGTTTTAACCAGAATATGCTTCATAACTTCATTCTAAATTGCTCTATTACAACCAAAATCAAGCACTCCTCACCTGCATATTGTACTGCACGACTCAGTTTCAATAAATATTGAAAAATTTATTAGAGCATAATTTTTATTCTTGATTATTTGGATCAAAGCTCAATTGCTCCCATAAAAATCACTCTATTACCACCCAATTCAGGTCACACACAACTGTTCTAATGCTTAACCTACTACAACACTCATTTTGTCAAAGTTGAGAAATTTTTATTTTTGCAGAATTATTGTATTCAATTAAATGTAAATAGTTAATTATTATGAGTGTTTTGTCAATTCTCAATAAAGTTGAAAATAATTGTTTGTTGATTGATGTTTTACATTTTTGTAGCGCGTAGATCACTTTGACTTGGTCATTTTAAAAGTAGCTTGAAAGCTGAAAAAGTGTGAGCACCCCTGCCATAGATGATTTCAACAGCCATTATGTGTGCTCCACGTTGCCCATTGCTGTAGGCTACATTGTAGGGGTCTGCATTTGATATACTCTTACACTCAATGCAGAAGTTTAAATTAGTCTAAATCCAATGAACCCATCATGAATCCAATGAATCAGTGCCAATCCCTCTCTCACAGTCTAAAGGCTCATCTTAACTCCACCATGATTGTCAGACCTACTCTTCACGACCAGTTCTGTCATCCTGGATCACATGTTAACTCCTGTTGTGCTTTTACTGGGGTTTCTCCATATTCACTCCACTGCTACTCCATTGTTAATTCCAAACTTACCTGCTACTCATCTCATCATACCAGAAGACATCGCTGGATCTACTGTTCATCTGTCTCTGAAGACTTCCTGGCTTCTCGTTACAATGCTGATTGTTGTTTGCTTTAAGGAACTTGATTGTTTTTATTTTGTGTGTAGAGTGTGTAGAATCTTTTTATATGTAGAATCACATTGATTTAAATGTATCATTGTTATTGATTGTATATATAAATGTCACGTTTGTTAGTCATGTTTTTAATAATGCAAAGTTCTAGAGCTTCACTCATATTCTTTACATTTATTTCTTGCTTGGGACAGAATACCAGAGACTACCAGATCCAGAACTTCTGGGTAACTTCTTTAATTTTAGTGCCTTACAGGGGTAAGGATTACATGCGTTCACAACACACAAACCGACACACGCACACACACACAGGCACACGCACACACACACACACACACATATTTTTATCATTATTATTTACTTACATTTTTTTTTTATTTTGAAGTTAGAAGGGCTGTAGAACTTTCACTTCCTTCTGAAATTCAGCATCAGAATTCTTCTATTTGCATTTACTCCCAAAACCAATTCATTCAAAGCACTTCCAAACTTTTCTTACTGTGTTTGTGCACTGCACCTTTTTTCTGTGGTATATCTTTTTCAGATGTTTTTTAAGCAAACACTGGGCTACAGAAGTGTGTTATGTCATCTGAGATGAAATGGAAAAGATGAAGGCCCATTTTGGCACTTCTATACATCTTATAAATAAGTAATAGGCATGGACATGTAGTGGTTAGTAGAGGTGGAAGCACATCAACCCCACCTCTGTTTGCATTCTACATTTTTCATAAGCCCAAGAGGGGGCTGTGAAATAAAAGGTGGCTAAACAAGGGCCCAGTCTGTTCGCTGTCATGGCAACGCTACTATTAATAATAGCAGTCCAAGTGCCCTCACCACTGACAAGGATCCCTGTTGTTTTTTTCCCCGTTGACTTCCTGGGGATGACAACTAAATTAGGCCCCTGTTGTAGCCATCACAGTCCAGCCTATGAGGGCTCTGAACAGGTCGAAGAGTGTTTGCTTTGGAAATTATCCACACTGCGTCCAATACAGTGAGCAGGTCACCACAGTCTTCAATGGGCTGACTGTGTTGTGCAGGTCTGCTAATCTTCTTCTAATGTCACACTCAATAAGTAGCAGCTTCAGATGAGATATGTGTTGAATGTCTGCCTAAATTCAAATTGACTGCAGACAAGCTAATAATGCATGGGCCAGTGCATTTTTCTTATTATTTTGCAATGTGATGCCACTATTCAGGGATATAGAAGATATAACAAGAAGACTGACTAAAAAAGTTAAGTCAGCTGACATCACAGATACCACATTCATTTATACAGTCTGTGGTAGTGACCAAGATTTCACAAGATTGTGGCCTATTTCATCTTCCTATGACCTTAATAAGCTACTGTTATTGTAAATCTTCTGCCACACTGATTTAATTTTAAATTCTTAACTTGTTGCAAATGGTGCAAAATGTTGTTTTTTGAAATTTATACAGATTACATAAATGGGGGCTGATTTTCAAAGAAGCTGCTTAAGAAGGCAAGTCTGAATTCAATCAGAAAACACAGTAAACGAAGCATAATCAGATTTTTGCAACATCAATTATATTTCATAACCTTAAATAAAAAAGTGCATGTGATTAAACTTCTTAAGACATTTATCAGCATGATTCCAGTATTTGATGATGGAGCAAATTGTCATTGGCTATCATTAGTCCAGTTTGGTATATGAGCAGGTGTATTGCGATAAATTCAAAAATAGATATTAGCTTTGAGAAAGCACCTACCCTGCCATAAAGGTCTGTACAGACCTATGTGTTTACTGTATGCAGTAGTTGCATGGTAGCCTAACAATGGGTGTATTCACACTATTCATGTTTAAAAAATGCACAAATTGGTGGCGCTCAAGGACAAATCTGTTTGTAGAAACAAAGCGGTATATGGATTATACTATCTACAAAAAGGGAGATGTTTTTGGGAGGAACGTCAGATCATATTGGATTTGATGGTGAGATTCATTCTTTTTTGCAGCAAACATTTGACAATGTGTTTATAAAATTCTGTTATTGTTAGTTTATATTTATGTAGGTTTTTTATTAATGAAATTGATTCATCAATCCCAAACTAGTGCAAAACAAAATTATGTTACAAAAAGACTTGAGATAATGACAAAAGTTTTTCTTTTAATAGACAATATGCTTATGGGATATATGCCAAAAAAATCAATAAAGCTGTATATTATGTTATAACATATATAAAATATAATCCAAAATATAATCCAACTCACAAACATCAACAAACACCAGCTCAATATGATTTAAGAACAAAATAATATTTAGTAATAGTTAGAAATTAAAAACATTTTATCCAATGTCTGTTGTCTTACGTAAGAATCGGATTTTGTATAAACCATTTCGTATCAGAAGCAATGGCTTTATTCAGTATAGGCCTATTAGAAAAATCAGAGAGAAGTCACTGTGAAAATGTGACAGATAAAATAATATGCTTTGAGAATCCATATAACACAGATCCATACCTAATGTGAAAGATGACAAGGCTAACCTCTTGGTTATAAATTTAAATGGACAAACGGTGTTCCACTGAAAGGCTTTTGGATTCCTATGAATTATGAAATCTTAAGAACAGATCCAGCTAGAGGTTTTAGGACAATTCTGAATTCTGGACCATTTGACCATTAAACTTGAATAAAAGGAAGATTCTGTTAATTCATTCATTCATTTTCCAACCCGCTTATTTCCGTTTGGGGTCACGGGGGATCTGCTGGTGCCTATCTCCAGTGCACATTTGGCGAGAAGCGGGGATACACCCTGAGCAGGTCCCCGTCCATCGCAGGGCAACATTCCCACACATTCATAACTAAGGGGAATTTAGATTATTCAATTAACATAATCGCATGTTTTTCAGGTTGTGGGGGAAACCGGAGTACCCGGTGGAAACCCAAGCAAGCACAGGGAGGACATGCAAACTCCTTCCAGGAAGGTCACCACTGAGCCTCAAACCGGCAACCTTCTAACTGGAAGGCCACAGTGCTACTCTCTGCCCCACCGTGCCGCCCAAAGATTTTGTTGATTAAATATAATTTTTTCAAGTAATATGTTTGTAATATGTATAAACCTGTAATAGTCACTTGGACCACAAACCAGTGATTATTATAAATAATTCATTCATGTAATTGTTTTTATTTTTTTGTCAATCATAAACCCACTCTTTAATAATTTACCACTTTCATGATATACTCCCCTTAGTTTCATTATATTAATATGATGCATTATTAATAATTATATACTCCCTGGAAAATCCAAGGGTTATATATAAACCGGAAAAGCTCACAACCAAGGCTCAGTCAAAGACTGTTATCTGTTGGTTATTAATCTATTGTGGTGGTGATAGTGGTAAGATTTTTCTCTTTCTTTCTGTTCTCATTTTCTCTTTTCAGCCTCTGGGTGTTTCATGGCAGCACAATCTTCATGCCCCTCTGTTGTGGTGAGCAATATTACCCAAGATAATCTTCACTCAAAGGTTACTGTGTGTCTCAGGCTATCATTTAACTGGTCGTCATCTGACATTTCCAGCTGTCAGATTATAAGCACTGTAATCCATGACCGGGTTCATCTTAAATTTGTCTAATCATGCACCATAGAACTACCCAAAGCCACCATTGTCGCATGGTTTTAATGAAGGGCCAGTGGTTAAAATTTTGATACAGTTTTCCAAATCGAGATTCCATTGTCTTCAAGTGGTCATGTGGAATAGCCTGTCCACAGTACATCCCTGCTTTCAGACAATGCGAATGTCCCCTTCAATTTTACCTTGGATTAATTTAAGTAGGTAAAAAATGAACAAAGCAAAACTAAATAAACTTTAGTTTTTCAAATTTTTTTTGCATATATATCTATTTCAGTTATTTATAACTTTAAATATTTAGTGTGAAATACAAGGACTACATCAGCATGTAACGTGTTATAGCAGATAGACATTATGCTTGCTAGAATTTGGTAGAAAAGCAGTAAAAATTAGATTTTCATGAGTGCCCATGGGTGGTCAGTGGATTGCTTGGCTGACACAATACAATCTATGCCTCTAATAACAGCAAAGGTTGGAGACATCTACCCTTTTTAGTCCAATTATGTCTACCATAGGCTACTACATGATCATGATTGCTTTTTGTTATTCTTTAACTAGAACAATGGCTTACTGTTCAACAAAATCAAATCACCGTAAAGGTCTGTAGTTCTTGGCTCTTCGCAGAGAAATAAAAAATGGGGCTACATAAATATTGTTGTTCCTAAAAAGAGTGTCAGGTTAAAGTCCACCACACACAATCCCCCCATTCAGTATGAAGCTATCAGTTTTATTTCATTACAGGGTGTTGTTATTACATGGCGAGGATCACTGCAGACTTGTGCTTAGACTCTTATGGCTAGGCGTGATTACTCTGGATAACTTACCGCAAAGATAATGAATGTGAATATGTCAAAAGTGGTTACTTGGCATTTAGCAGAGCCTTTTTATCCAGAGCCAGGGGTTAGTATCATTTTGTCAGCTTTTATTAAGTTTCTCATAATTTTGTTCGGAATCTAGTGGTTACTGGTTTGATGAATTTACATCTCAGCCTTTTATACATTTGCGGTTCTCATCAACGTTGTGTTAGGATTTTTAGAAATGGAGAATGAAGAAGTGTTGAAATTAATCCTTTTTGTGCAGTAAAGTGTGTTTATTTGTCATTAAAACACATTTGTATTCAGAATATGATCCTTGAGTTTATGGCTAATTAAATTCAATAGGTACTTGAAACTGACATAAAAATATGACAAATTCTCAAAGTTTGATGACCAGTAAAAGTCATTATCATCTCAATTTACGTTCAATTCAGTAGGTAACCATGGGTATGGGCAATAGGTTCTATTATCCAATTCTGATGCAGATGATAACAGTATATCCATTAGATTCCTAGCTCTGTACACTTGCATGAATGACCAATTGCCCAAAGAAATAACTGCTTCTAATGGAGCTTTTCCATTGCATGACACGGTACAGTTCAGTTCAGTCCACGGTGTTGTGGTCATGGAACCGACACCATTTATGAAACTCGAGGAAGTTCTAGAACCGACATCATCGCTCTGAACTGACAGCATTATCTTGATTGGGCGAGCAAGCATGATGTACGTGAGCTCTATTTGGACCAGAAGAGTCTGCATTATTTACGTGATTGAACGACGCGAAACACTGAGTTTGTTACAGGCAGATACATGAAGAAGAATTACGTCATGGAAAGCTGTGGAAAACACCCATAATCTAAGAAGCAGACAGATGGAGACAGATATTGGAAATACATAGGATATGAAGAGGAAATGGTGTAGATGAAGGCGATTGAGCCAAATGAGTTAGAGATCAGGCCAGAGTTCGGAGACTCATAGATTGTCCTAAGGAAGGGTGAGACACTTATGACGACAACTGTCGTGCATGTATCTGTGTGTGGTGCTTCACAAAACATGCGGTTAGGTTAATTAAATAATCCAAATTCTTAGGTGTCAATTTGTGTGAGTGAATGTTGGAATGTTGAATGAGTTAGTGGACTGGTGACCTGTCCAGGGTATATCTCTTGCAAAGTGTGCGCTGAAGAAAAGCACTAGCACCGTGACCCCAAAAGGGAATAAACGTGATGGAAAATAAATGAATGAATAAATATTCGGGTGGCCTCTCAAGAGGGTGTTATACGTCTGCGTCGAGTAAATATTGCTGCAATGACTCTCCCTACCTGAAGATGGCGTTACATCAGATGCACTCTGCGCCTCACGGGGAAACAGGACAGAAGAGGACTTTGACAGAGAAGAAATTTTCGAGCAGTTTATACTGTTGGTGGCTGATTACAGGGAGCTGTTTGACAAATCGAGATGAAAAGAGAGGATTTGTGGCGCGTCCTCGTGAAAAACGGATCCGATTTGGCAGAGCAAACACTCGTTCGGTCCGAAATTTACTGATATACTGAATTTGTTGTTTACATTAGTTTTCAGTCACAGCATCAAAAGAAATAAAAACTTTAAATATATGTATATGCTGTACATAAACAAATGTATACATTATACAAGTTTCGCTATTTGAAAGGAATGACTGACATAAATAATTTTTTCAAAGATAGATAGTCTAGTTATATGACCAGCACCTGTATTTTTAAGCATTTTCTTTCTATTTCTGTAATTGCAAACAATTTAATTCCCTTTGCTTTTATTAGCATTTAATTGGTCATCTTTAGTACAGCTTCTAATGTTATAATAAATGGTAAATTAGACACACATTGTTATCAGCTATAAATTATTGGCTGTTGATTCAATGACTGGAGCATTATTTCAGAAAGTGCCAACAGTGATACTACTTCAGTCTTTAGCTCCACATAAATCGCACAAGCTCAATTAAGCCCAATTACAAAAATCCCTGGACTGTTGGATAAAGCCTAGGATTACTAAATAAAGAGAAGTAAGGGTAAAATAAAAGCAGTCCTGGCAACCGAGCGAACAAAACACATTGAACAAAAAAAGCTTCTAATGTGCGAAACACATGGATTAGCAGTTTTCAAGAAACTGATGGAGAAATGTGGTTTAGTGTTTTCATGGACTCCAGCCTTGGCTTTAACCTAAGCAGAATCTCGTGGGAGGCCCAGGCATGTGTAAATTGACAACTGTATCAAAATAAGTTAACATATAGTAACCTTGTCAGGAGAATTTATTTAACTTAAGCAGACAGGTGCCTGGAGTAGTTTTCCACATTCAAGGAAGAATTAAGTAAGCAAACATGAAATATAAGCCCAACAAATCTGACATTTCAGAGGTAGTGCCAACCACATTTCTGTAAGATTTCATTATGTAAACGACAGACATGACCGGCAAAACCTTCACTTGCCAATCCATGCACTCAAACTGTATTTCCCATGGAATCCGCTGTGTCCTGCTGTACAGAGTCCTTCTGTGTTGCCATTTGGTCAACACTAGTGTAACAAATCCGGCAATATTTTCATACAGAGGAAAGATAATCTTACACTTGACTCCAAATATCGAGTCCTCATAACAGGCGCATTTGGCCCATGAATAATGCACAAGCATTCAAGCTCCTCTCTTGCCCTGAAAGGAAGTGCTTACTCCCGGCCTCAGTCACAGGATCTCAGCAGCTTATCCATAATTCAGCAGGCTTGTGCACTTGCCACTGGCCAGTGGGCCTCTTGAAGGGCCTCTTTTGATTTCCTTCCCACACTTCTCAACCTCAGCTGGCTGCACGTGTCTCCCTCAGTTCACACAACTGGTGAGGCACAGATGTCTTTGTTAACCCTGCTACAGTTGAGAGTGTGAGCATGTGCAGGGATGGCCCTCCCATTAGGCCGATTATGAAAAAGGTCAGGGGCACCACCTATTTAGGGAGTATGCACAGTTTAAACAAGAATTCATTTTTAAAAGATGTTTTGATTATTATTGTAATGGGTGTCATATAGTTGTAATTTTGCTTTAACTCTTAGAATTCTTTTCGAGCATTTTTTTTACTACTTTACATGTTTTAAATATTTTTTTAAATGATATATTTTTTAAATGTGCTTTTTCATTGATTTGAACAAAACAAACAAACAAACAAAACTGAAATTGTACAAACATTTAAAAAATAAATCAAAATATTCAATTGTGTCAAAATTGAGACTGAACAGTTGTTTTAAGTTTTATAACAAACAGTGTTTAGACAAATATTTTGTGCCATTGTGCTTTGTTGTTTGCCAAAACTTTGGAACAAAAGCCATCTCACAGGTCTTTTACTTCCAAGGGTTATCTCTTCTTTTCACCATTAGGTGGCATTAATGGAAGCAATTTCGGGTCTGTAAAACGAAACTGAAAGACGATGTGCATTTTCTCACGCTGTTCACAATGTTTATTTAAAACCAAAAAATATCAAAACTAATAAACCTACATTATGTTTGAAAGCAAAATAAAAATAATAAGTGGGTCGTGTTCCTACTTTCTACACATATTGTTAGAATTGACCTGAAACTGTGGCCAGTGGCTGGAGTAATAGCCTTGCCATGAATTGGAGTATAAACATAATTTTCCCTCGATTGGAAGCATACCGGAACTTCATCAAACATCCAGAAATCATCTGTTCTGAGAGCTAGTTGAGTTTGTATTTTTTGTTTTCTGCCTGTTGTGTGAAGGTAGAGATATGATGATCATGTCACAGATGGAGGTGGGGCAAACGTGTGTAACAAAGTTTTACATAATTGGTTCTAATTCTGTAGTGGATACAAACTTTTCACCTTTTGCTCTGCTTTTGTAGCAGTCTCAGTTAAAGTTTTATAAAAATAAAAGCAATATTTTGAGTTTTTGATGTAATGTTCCATCTCTCATGTATGTTAAAAGATCAAGCACTTTTTTTTGGTTTATTTTTTCTTACTTAATGAACTAAATCTACACATTGAACTAAATACACTTAATTATCCTCTGATTTAATAGAGCATAACTAATTAGTTCATTATCATTTCTGTCTCATTTAATACAAACATTTATTATTTAAATTGCCAAAAATGTATTAAGAAATTTAAAAAATACGTCTTATAAATCATGTAAACTTTAATTTAGCATCAAATGCTTCAATTTACTTGCCTCTGATATGTAAATATGGAACTGGACACAAAAATGTTTCAAAAGCCTCATCCTGTTGTGTTGGTTGCAAAGCAATGAATCTGCATTGGCTTCCATCTGTTCAAATGAATCACGGATTTCTTTTTCATGTACGTGCAGGATGTGGCACCAGGGCTGGTTGGTTGCCATTAAATAGTGGGATGCAACAGTGTGATCTGAATAAGAATTTAAGGTTAAACACTCACAGTAAAAACTACCAAAGACACATTTTTTGAAATATTTGTTCATTTCCGTTAATTCAGTAATTGTTCAAAATGTTAGGCTAGATGAAGACACTACATTATATTGGGTTGGTCATGGATGATGGATGAAAAAACAAATACCAACAATTTTGCAGATGATGATGTTTAATTGTCTTTTTTTTAAATATATTTATAGTTTTTTTTTCAATACAACAGACAGGACAGTAGAGAGAGACAGGAAGAAAGGCGGAGAGAGAATGGGGTGGGATGGGAAAGACAACAGGCTCAGGACTCAAACCTGTGTCGCCCTGCGCAACCACGCGTCCTGCACACCATCCACTACACCATGGGCCAGGATGTTTAAATGTCTTTTAAAACTACGTATTTCCATACAGTGGAACTTAGTGATGATACCCAGGAAATATTTTCCAAGTTTCCAAGAACCAGGGCTGATTCAAAGCCCAGAATCAGCCCTGGTCCAAAATATCTTATTGTATTCAAGTTTGGATTTTTGGAGGATAATACGTACTTTGCACTTGAACCAAGAAATTGCTAGAGTCCTCGTGCTTTCAGAGCTGACTGGAGAGTGCTCTTGCTGTGCTGAAGGGAGCTAGGGGAGAATGACGGGATACCAGATGTTCCTGGGCACAAAGTAGATCCAGAGAGATGGCACGTCTACATCCTCTCATCACACCCCACACCCTGCCCCCCTGCCTCATTCATGGCTCATTTACAACATGTTCTGGGGTGGACATCTGTCACGACATGTTTCTCACAGATACAGTAGATCTGTAATTCTATTTATTGTAAACTGAATGTAGCCATTTTTATGTAAAATGGCAACTATACCATTTGAAACAGATCCAAATGCATATGGTAAATACACAATTGAACAGAAAAACAGTCTAAACTTTTTTTTTTTTAAATTCAGGTAGATTTTTTGGGGGCAATATTTAGATTTTCTATATTATATGCATCCTGATAAAACCAATCGGAACTTTTTATTTTGGTGAAAGAATTGTGAATGTAAAATGGATTTTGACCTTGTATGATTTCTTTATTCTAAAGCAACCACCAAATATTTTTTTAACCTAACATAACTGGTTTAAACCTTAGAAGTCCGGGCCTTGCACTTTTTGTACTTTATAATTGGCTCAAAATAATTATGTTTAAAACATTTTTGTTGTGGCAATGTTTGATATATTTAAGAACAACCCCAGCTTTGTCATTACACTACGCACTACTTCTACAACAAACCTGAAACTGTAAAAAATACAATATTTTATTGTTAAAATAAAATACATTTTGACATGTTTTACTGGAAAAATCTAAAAAAAATGAGAATGAACCGTTTCGAACAGTCCCCTGAGAAAGCAAAGACAAGGTCAAAACAATGACAAAAAAACAGGCAAATCACAGGTCTTGTACTTCCACTGCTCTAGTGGTAATCCTTTTCACCCCTAGATGGCACTGATGGCACCGATTTGTGGTCTGAGAAATGAAACTGAAAGACTTGTGCATTTTCTCACATTTTAATTTGAATTACCTCGGATATTCTGTGTCATAACTCTTGTAATGTTCTGATAATATAAAATAAATTCTTAAAAACTAATAAGCTTTTGAAAACTTCACAATCTTTTTGAAATCATAATTAATCTGTTGGTCGCATCATTGCTATTTAATTTAAAACAGTCGGTGTGATTGGCCCACACACTGGTGCTAACTGGGTTGATAAAAGTTTTTTAAAAGAAATTTTTTAATCCTGCAAATTATTAGGCAAAGTTTTTATAGCAGTGAATCTTGATTATTTCCTGCATTGTCTATATAATCTGAGAGTAAGCAGAAACTCTCGCCATCCATTAATCCATACAAAACTAGCTGCATAAAGCATATGTAGGTTATCACTGGTTTACCTTCAAGTGTATGGCTGTCCTCTGTGCCATTACAAGACTATTGAAATGTGACTTCAGGGAATGTTTAATTAGAGTCTTCACAGGTTCTTGGCTGATGTGTGCTGACACTTTGTCTGACACTCTGCTTTACTCAACCTTTTGTAAGATCGGGAGTCAAATAATATTATTTCAAACATGAATCCATCCTAAAAAGTCATCTATTGATGCATTTTTTTTTTGTTTAATGGAAAATAGTGAATTATCTACACAGCTAAAAAGGTCTCTTTGGAACAAGAAAAAAAAATCAAATTTAGCTAAACTCTTTCTAGATCAAGCAAAAATATCTGCGAGAAAATTTGACTTGGGACGATTTCTTAAAATGATCAAAAATATCTAGCTGACAACAAATGCTGATGAATCTTAAAAATGAACAAAAAGTGAAACTAGAATTTTGTGTGTAATCATTGATCTAAATCTTCAGGAACCAAAATTATTTCCTTGTTTCAAGATTCTTTTTCATAAGCATTTTATTCTTGTTTCTAGAATTCAAAATTGCTCACCACATTGTCAGATTTTTTTTTTGTTTGATCAAAGAAGACTTTAACTTTATCCAAACATTTCTGTCTTGATGTTTTTTCAAAACATAACATTGATTTCTTAAAATCAGACATCCATGATATTCTTGAAGTATATATTGAGAAAAAAAATTGTATTTTAAGTTTATAGTTTAGTAAATCAAATGTTTGATACACAAATTTTCTTAATTCAACAAGTAAATGATCAGAAAAAGCATTTTTTTCAGCTTTGTAGCTTAAGATAAGGGACACCCAAACTTTCCTTCCACTAGACACTTCATCCAGTTTTCCAGAGAGTATACCTGTGGAGTCTTTCTCTGGGCATATGCCTCTCATTTAGAAGGTGATAGAAAATGAACTTGCTCCCCATATGAAAATGTATCTATAGCCTAAGTCATGAAGAACTTTACCTTCTGCATAAAGAATAACTAGAAGTTGACAAAAAAAGAATGACAAGAAGTTATTGCATGGCCCCAACAGACCCCTGAACTAAACATCATTGAGTGTGCCTGGGATATCCTGAAGAGACAGAAGGATGTGAGAAAGTCATGTGGTTAGTTCTTCACAATGTTCCCTCAAAAACACAAATGTGTCTTCTACTTTCTTCTATTGGCTCAGTGGTTGAATCAGTGGTTGGTAAGAGATTCAACATACCTGCTAAAGGCTTTCCACTAAGCATCGCGATCGTATCAATCCATCTGGTTGCTGATGTAGCAAACCTGACTAAAATCCCAACACTATTTGTAAGATTTTGAAAAAATAAATAAATAAATAAGTTTAACCCTTGCACATGCACATAAATAATAAGTCAAATCACCCTGGCTTTTTGAAGTACAACAAGAATAACTTTGCTTGGTGCATTAATGTCAAGTACTTTGATGACTGTGCTTTGCTGGGCATTACTGGTCATCCACTCAAACACATGAGAGCAGGAGATGAAGCATTCAGCTGATATGGTCTGCTGAGAGCCCCATGCTCCAGGTACATGACCACTTTAATGCCTGATTGCACTCATCGTCTCAGTGGTGGACATCAGTAAATGTGCCATTTACTCTTATGCTCATCATGCGGGGACTTTTTTTGACATCACAAAGCCCCTTTTCACCACAGGGTGGAAAACCAGGAAAAAAGTGGTGAGTCACTTGTATGTATAGAGTGGCATAATAACTCTGGCAACTCTGCAGTTGGCTTTAAGGACCTTTCATGAGTATTGTGTAGGTGAGTTTATTAACTGTTGTGTTTTTAAACATCATTTTAAAAATGGTAGACTTTTTCTTGCAAATACTAATCTCTATTTAATATATTTTCCTTTTGACAGATGGTAACTGTTGTTTTCTACCCTACCGGAAAAAATAATCCTAGCCCTCATTTTCAGAATTAAACAAACCACACAAAGGATAGGGAAATAAATGTTTATGTTGTTGATTTAATCGCATGCAAATTTGGTTTGATTGAAGAGATTAAATATTTGTGATGAGGCCTGGAAAGGAAGCATGCAGTTTCCAAGGAGATCTTCACATTCAAACACTGTCATGTCAGTCACAATAAAACTTCATCTCCAAACCAAAGAGAAGGTCTTCATTCCCTCAAAGCCTCTGATTTACCAAGTGCTCACGAGTAGGAGGATGTGCTAGTTAGATTCACATTTTATGGAGATGAACAATTCTACATGCTTTAAGGAATGTATAGTGCTACGAAATTTAATTTATCTTTTGCCTTTGGGCTAGAGCTTTGCTATATGTCTAGCAAATTCTTTCCAAATGATAGACATTTTCAAACAAAATTGCCTGAAAATCTGGGCTCACATGCATCCACCATGTGAGACGTCACTGTCAAAAATTGCTTTTAAGATTTGTATCTATGTTTTGTCTGTTTCTTGTATAAATAGATTTTTTTTTAAAGTAACTGTGGTAGACTGTGGTAAACCCAAGCTTCATTCAATGATAGGACAGGGATTCAGGAAACATAGTTAATGGTTTGCACCTTGTGTAAGATAATTGCAACTTAATTGTGATTCGTTTGTCATGACAGACGCTGGTGTGAAAGAAGATCCAAGGGCAGGGTGAAAGATTGAGACACCAGGCACCCTGGGGTGGGCGTAATGGTCTGCTCTTATTTGTGTCTCTTCCAGCAACATAGAGATCACCCTGACCGCTGACTTGCCAGGACACAGTGCTGTTGTCCTCAATATAAAGACCTTGAGGAAAGTAAGAAAGTACTATGTAATCACTGGATGAACATTTGATCAAAAATAAAACAACAATTTCAAAGCTAATCAGGTCTTGTTGAAAGTTAAATAATTAAAGATTTGGTCAATCCAACATTTGGGTCAACATTAAATAATCCTGTGTCTTTCCAAACCTTTTTACTAAGTCACAAGAATAGTTAGAATAGAGCCTTGGATCAACTGGAGAGCTCCAATGTGTCACCAGCTAAGCACTTTCCCTACTTATATGCTTACACTATAAACACTATATGTTGCCGCCCACATACACACACAAAATTGTTCATTCATGCTGAAAGTCTCAAGATGAATCTCAAAGATATAAATAATTAATGGAACATAGACAACAAACTGGTTTAGATATATCACTGAAATGCCTCATTCACAGATCTAAAAGTGAGACTCCCTGGCAAACTAATTATCAAAAGAATCAAAACCAAGTCTAATTAAGATTGTTTAAACACAAATGATGATCAATCAAAGTTGGTTTTCTTGGTTTTCAAAATCTTTCTTGCTTAAACTGTTCCCATGGTGATACTCCTAGACATGTTGGAAGGACATCAAATGAATGATATTTTAGTGACATTTTGGTTTAAGTACTTTCAGGTGATGCTGGTGTACAGATCTGGGTGACCTTAAAACTTAAAATAATGCTAAAAAGCACATGTGTACAGTGTAAAAATGACAATACTGGGGTACTGCCTGGGTAATGTCTTTAAGTTCTTGTTCATTGGCATTATACAATGCATTAGATCAGGGGTGTCAAACTCATTTTCACCGAGGGCCACATTAGCATAATGGCTGTCCTAAAAGGGCCCGATTAACTTATAAATGTAAAACAATGATATCAAATGTAATGTAAAATAAATGTAACTACTCCCTAATATTAAATAACTCATTATTTATAACTTATTCAAGTGACAATTCAGTTGCATAGAAACAATTGTATGCTTGTTGTTCTAATATATATCCTTTTGATTTTTGTTAGCTTATGAAAACCCAGATAACCCCATTAATGAAGGATCAAACTGTCCAAGTGAATAATCATCTTTTATTATCAGGCTCAAGGAACAGATCACAGACAAACTATTAGCTGTGTCCATTTCACATCTTGAAATTTATTTTAGCATGAGAAATTGGGGGTGTGGGATGAAAGATCACTCAAATGCGTGAGTCTTGCATTCAATGTGTGAGTTGGCAGCTCTGCAGTTTCACTCGTGAGTATGGATGCGGAAACACCGTTGCGGCTATAGGCATTGTGGGAAATGTAGTTTTTTCCACTCAAGACACTCAAAACTTTCACCAGCCACATTAGAATACATGGCGGGCCACATCTGGCCCGTGTGCCTTGAGTTTGACACATGTGCATTAGTTGGTAGTGAACTCTATACTGTGCATTTGTTAGAGCCTGCAACTTTGCTCACAGCAGAAATAAAGACCACCTGCAACCACTTACCTCTAGAAATACAATTCCCAACAGTTCCTTGTCCTTCGTCATTGTTTCCCCTGTTTTAATTCCTGGACTCCC
Source organism: Danionella cerebrum (assembly GCA_007224835.1). Classification (NCBI taxonomy): domain Eukaryota; kingdom Metazoa; phylum Chordata; class Actinopteri; order Cypriniformes; family Danionidae; genus Danionella; species Danionella cerebrum. Next base: position 390,856 of record SRMA01023911.1, read on the forward strand.
TTCGTGACTTACTACTATTATCTTCTTACTTGTGCTTCACTGAACCCTCAGATCCAGAAGACCCCTCATTGTTTCCTGTTGGTCTCCACCATCGGCTTGGTCCCCGAGGGTGCATCCTAGCTGGTGTGCTCCCTCACTCACACCCGGTAGTGCATGCAAAACCTTGAATACTCCCCTACTGCGTACCACTCATCTGAACAGCCTCCAGTTCCCACAAGTGACACCTCACCTCTAAATATCTCTGCAAAAGAGAAGTGTAAAGATTATTATTGTATTATTCAAGTGTATGTGTGAGAGCTCTTCCATGCATGTATGATATTTCCCTATTGTGGATTAAGGTGAATTATTTAATGTTATTAATTAGTGCATGCAGTGCTTACCTTGTGGTGGTTCCTTCCGCTCTTGGTTTTGTACATTAAAGGCCTGTGGTCAGGATCCTTAGTAGGCAGGGCAGGGGCGTGCACAGGGGCATCTTGAGAGTGTATAGCTTCATGCTACAGCTTAAGGCTGCTACTCAACTCTCGCTGAGAGAGTTTGACAGACACTAGCCCTGGTGTTTGAACTCAGAGACTCTGAACAGTACTTATGTCTGGTCTACGATGTGTCGAAGACTCAAATAAGAGGCATTCCCAGCAATGTACGTAGTTGAAACGCTACTTGGCTAGTGTAAGCCAGTGTTAGAGCTTGTAGGCACCATTTTTGTTAACTAGCCTCAGGTTTCTATAACAACATCTTACTTATATTAATTTTGTGAACATCACCGTGGATTGCAGCTGAAAGAGGCTGTTCAGCATGTGAGTGTGACACCTTTGATGATTTGTGTAGATGCCATTGCTCACTGACAACAGTCAGATACATGCTTTGGCCCAAAACAGGCCCACTCTAAATTTTATGCTACATTAGCTACCACTACTGATTCTGAAGGCTCCAGAAAGATTAGATGGAGGAGGGAGCACATCAAGGCTGAATTCTGATTGAACAAAAATATCAGCCACATATCTATTCGGGAAGGATTTTAGCTAAAATAAAGTATATGAACAATAGACAATAGATTGTTTGGGATACCGTTTTAATGTTTACATGTACAATTGCTAATGAAGCCAGTGCAATCGCTGATTGTTATACAAAGTGTCAACTTTCTGGATGGATTTTTTGATGATTACAAGACCGTTTTAGAATGTTCTTAGAAGATGTTAAGTTTGAAGGACGAATATTAGCTAATATTAGGAACTCACCAATTGAAAAGCTATATAATGTATTATAATATTTTTTCTTATAGAGTAGAAGCTGAAAATTGTTATACACTTTTGACTTCTGAATGAACCGAGTCTAAAAAAAATATCAGACACTTCAGACATTGAACAAGAGCATGGCCCTGTGAATCACAAGGTGCACCCTTTGTCCGCTGTTGCAAACAGTCAGTGTCTTTGCTTGTCTCTGACCAAAAGAAAGACTCTTTCAGAATGTGCCAAATTTTTGGTGAATTTTGCTCTTGTTCTGTCAGTGACATTGGAACCAACGAAAGACAGGGTCCTTAAAAACAGCTTTCTCTCGCATGGACATGAAGCACAATTATCTCTGCGCTTGCTTCAGCCAAGATCTAACCGTGCCATTGAGTGGGAGCGTGAGGCAGTGGGCGGCCGTCACCGGAAGGTCAGAGAGCCCATCTTGAAGCCAGACATCTCCATGGCTGCTGCGTGTGCTTTTGAGCATAGTGAGAACAAGAGATTTCTGACCATCTGCCTTAGCGAGAGATACATCGGTTTCCTGCTAAGGTGCCAAAATCTGTCATACAGACACAAACTCACAGCAGCTGTTGCAGGAACTTGCCATTTCTTATGTTATACCAGAGGATTGATATACTTTAATCTGACATGAACGTCACAAGATTAAATACAAAACAGCGTAAAATCATCCAAACTACTTCTTACTTTTTAGAAACTACATGGCAGTGTCCAATAGTAAATAACAAGTGACATTGTGGATTCTTGGTGTGAACAGATTTGAAAGTTTTACACCTTTTTAAATAATATTTTTGCTTTTTAAGTTAATCTGTAAGAGCCATCTTTACGTCTAATTTTCTTCCTGACCACTTGATGCAGCGATACCACATAAATACTTGCTCTGTCAGAGAACAAGCAAGGAATTGGTAATGGCGGTAAATGGTTTTGTCTTTTTTGTAGCAGCTAACCTATAAGCTGTTTGGGATGTGGTATATTTAATTAGGTCAAGAACGCGGAAAACTATTTTCTTTAGTAGGAGTATAGAGCTCACTGTTTCATGAGTACTGGGTCTATCTGCTCAAAATCTATATATATTTTATACAACCCCAATTTTTTTTATTACATTGCACAATAATTCCACAAAAGTCCCCCCAAAATGTAAAGACAATGTATCATAACAAAACAATGTATCATAAGTCTGATTCCCAAGTGCATCACAACTATACATCTATATATATATATACCAACAGAAAATCAAATACAGTTGTATCAACACAGTCCATTGTTGAGCTTTGGTGGATGGTAATAACCTAAAAACACTCCTTAAAAAATGAGATAATAGATGAGATAAAACTTAGATAATGCTTTACATGACAAACCATTTAATGTTTGAGTGCTAGAAAGGATCTTAAACTAAAAATTTTTGAGCTACTAGGTTTCCACAATAGTTAGAGTCTTAATGCTGGGGTTTATAGATTAAAGCCATTAATTCAGCAATTATTCTGTTCAAAACAAGGTCTGTGAATGTCAAAAGCACACAAGCTATGGAAAGCATTTTTCAGACAGCTCACAGCTGGTTGTTAATACAACTAAATTATCAAATTATTTAAAAAAAAAATCATACGGACAAAAACTAGGCCAAGACTCTCTATCTGTCTTTCCCTCTCTCTAACACACAAACAAGCACACGCACAAGGACACACACACACGCACACACATACACAGTCTTTGTCTGCAGAGCAGCATCAAGTTGTTCAGCCCAGCTGCTCTGTACCCTGCTCTTAACTGCTCGCGCCTGGTCGCACTGGGCTGAACCCTGCATGGCGTTCATCAACACGTCTCTCGGGAGCTAAGAGGACGCCTGTGTTATTAGCACATAGCACATTGAGATGTATGTATTATCTGCTGTGCCACGGTCTCTGGGGGACCAGGGGTCTCATAGAGGTGCGTGTCAGATCCCACTATGCACACAATGAAAAGTCTGTCCCAAGCCTGCAGGGAATGGGTAGAGGCAGAGTCACTGGTGTCAACTTAGCACCCGCCCTGGCCTCCAAATCTGAGCATCTTGTCAAACCCCACCTGGAAGAGGCTTCTGATAAACATGCTCCCTGCTACCGGTCTCCTGAGGAGCGAGTGTACAGTAATCACCATTATTTCTGTCTTGAACATGTGTAATCAGCTATTCAGGCTGGATACAGTGGCTTTAATGCCTGTCTGATATTGTTTCCCGAGGACGCCTCAGAAGTTTTCTGCAGAGTTTCTGGATTTTCCAGGTTATAGGGAAAATTAAGTCAATTATTTTTATTTCTGCTACTGCTACATGAGATAAATGTGTTGTAACACAGTAAGAACATATTTTCAGCAATAACTTACTTCAAATAATTTTATTTTATCACATAATATTGTATGTGTGCAGCCTTATTGAATTTCATTTTATAAATAATGTTATCAAGGGATGTTTTCTCTTTTTTACACGACACAGAAAAGTCAAAAGGTCATTTTGTGAGGTAGCACATTCATCCTGGCTCAGAGGAGTGCCATTTTTCTATGTAAACACTGGCAGTAGTTGAAAAGGTCACTGTCTTGCCTCTCGGATGTGAATCCACAAAGGAAAGGCAGCATGAATGCATGTACACCACTAATTTCCCACACATGTATTGAGACATCAACAAGAGTAGCACCGGCTCGTACAGTATGCTTCGACACATGCTGTGTTGTAGACTCCTTGTCGAGCAGAATGATTTCTCAAAGGCATTGAACAGTCTTGTTTCATTGTGCTCACAACCTTTGAACAGAATGAACCCATTAAACTGACGCTAATATGCTTTGGAAAGATACATTGTTGGACTACACATTTAATGGAAGTAATTCAAACTCTTTTGACACATTTTGACATGTTATTTATTTGACATGTAATTGTTACATCTGACCACATTTTAGCATGATTTACCTTACCTATGATGTTTTACATTAAGGGTGAAACATTATATCGTGACACAATATCTAGGAGTTACAAAAAAAGAGTTGAAAAACTCTATGAAAAACTACATATATGCTCCCTCTCTCTCACTCAAAATCCGCACAACACTGGTTGTCATCTGTTTCAATTCGGTGTTGAATAAAATAAACAATGACAGAAAGAAATGTAATGCTCTGCAGTTATTTAATCAATTTGTGGTGCGTTACATTTTAATATAGCAATGTTAACCTTTGGAACTGTTATCTCAGCTCTTTTGAGCTCTTTGTGTGTAGTTCTAGGACAGTCAAATCTCTTACAGGAGGCCTTGTACGGTTATGGGAGATTTTATTAATTACACTAGTGTTCTCACCAATCTCTTTAGCAATTGACTTGTAGCCCATCTTAAACTTGTGGAGGTCTACCATTTTTTCCTTGGTGTCCATAGAGAGCTCTTTGGTTTTGCTCATAGTAGAGAGCATGTTAAGTGTGCAAACACGTATCTTTTGTGCAGGCAATGATCATCTGAGATGATGAGTGAAGGATGGAAGGTTTTTTATAGGAGGTTTTTTGATCAGCAATGGCTCCCCATGGAAGAGAAATGTGAGAAAGGAAATAATTTCTTTACACAAAAACGTGAGGACTACAAGAAGATCAGCCAAGCTTTACATATTAGAAAAATACCATAGCAGAAGTGATCCAGCATCCAGAGACATTTTTTCATTACAGAATTCTTTACAGGAGCCCCTCTTAAAGCCAATGCAAAAAAAGCATGCCCTGCTAAAACAAACGACAGTTGGTACTCTGTGATCTGGAGTGATGAAACGAAGATCATCATTTTGGAAGGATTTAAAGTAAAAATGCATAGTGCCCTCAGTGAAACATGGTGGTGGCAGTGTCCTTATGTGGGGCCGTATGAGTACTGCAGGTGTTGGGGAGCGGCATTTCATTGATGTTGTCATGAACTCAACAATGTCCAGCTCTATATTGAAGGAGAAGATACTGCCATCACTCTGTGCACTTGGTCATTGTGTCATATTCAGTTAATGGAGTAATTTTATGTACACGTGAATAATTTGTTCATTAGAAAATTTACCCTGCCTTTCAAACAATGTGAGACTTGCACCAGAAAAACCCTCTGACCCTAACCAAGACTGAACAAAGAAAGAAGATGAATCCGTGGTAAAAGAAAAAAAAAACAATAGATCCATCCTTAGATTTGCTCTTTGCACCATTTTAATCCCAGACATGTTGATGAGTTCACTTTCTAACCAGACGATCATTGGCCTTTACCCAGTTCAGAGAAGAAATGTCAAGTGGATTTGTGTGAAGACCTTATCATCAGAGATGAACAGAGGAAAAAAAATCATTGCACAGCCTTAAGACTAACACGATGAATCACTCAAATGAACCAATTATAATTCCATTCAAGGATCAGCTTGATATATCTCCCAACAATCACCATGTTACTTAGTCACCATCTGTCGGATTGAATTTAACTTGCTTGAAGAAAGTGTGTTCAATAAGCATCCTCGTACTAAACTGTCCTATTTACATGCCAAAAATGAGCTCTTACTTTTTACTGAAGTTCAGCCAACAGTTTACCTGAGATCCACCAAGTGTGTAATGTTCAGGACAGGAAATGATTGCATGCATATAATGTGATTTGTCTTTTAAGTGCAGGTGTTCTCAAATTCATCATAATCTACCGTGATGATCCAAATGCCTCTCAAATATACTGATTTTACAAGCACTCAAACAATTTTTAGTAAACAGCCCTTTGGATTTTAACTTTGCTGCCCCCTCAGCTGTAGTAATTTGTTATGTTCTGAAACAGCTAATAGCTTTAATTTGCAAAAACCTGTTACAAACCTGTCAATGGAATGAGCTGAGATGTTTTGAGCTGCTTATGAGGCTTATTTTCTCATAGGAATGTTTTTCAGAGATGACAGTCTATTCATCCACCCACGTGCCGATCTCATACCACCCACCACACAATCTGAGTCACCTAGCCACATCCATACACACACACACACCCTGTCTTTGACATGCTACAGCTCTGTATCGCAACAGATACAAGTTTAAATGGGTCTAGGTGGCGTAGAAGGTCTTATAATTGCTGTAGCTAACATCAAATTCCCAAATGGGCCACAATTCTTACTTATCTGTTTATCAGGTGCCTTCTGCTTTCAGGAATTTTGGCTTGATTCCATGTTGCTGATGAGATAAATGCTCCTAGTGAAATAAAGAAGAATTATCCTGCAAGAGACAAATAGAGCAAAGAGGAAAAAAAGACTTCTGTGTGTAAAAAATCTTCAAAAAAATTGATTAAGTTAACGGTTGTGGGTTTGAATGAAATGTAGTTGTTTATAATAGCAATCTAAAGTAAAAGCAAAAATGTTCATTAATAAAGAAAAATATAGGTGTTTTAATAATATATTTCAAATGTACATATACGGTAGTTTAGACATCCACATCACATACATATATTTTAGTACTGAATTCAAACATGTATTAAATAGCAAACATATATATGTATGTATATAAACTGCATATGTTTTTTATCTTTAAATGATTAAAATGATTTTATTTATTTTTTTAATTGGCACAAGAATGCATTATTCAATTTGTTAGTGGATGATAGTTTTCACTGCCCATTGCTAAAGACTTGACTTTTAATTTCTTTTCTTGTTTATTTTGTCTGTTCAATTGGGGAATGTTGGAGTGCATCTTGGACCGGTAGATAGACATTCACAATCCATCAGATATAGAACTTTTTACATTTATAGATCTATTTAGAAAAAATTCTCTCTCTCTCTCTCACACACACACACACACACACACACACACGCACACACACACACACGCGCACACACACACACGCACACACACACGCACACATGCGCGTTTGCAATTTCCATTTTTCAATCCTAATTCCAAAGTTTAAAATGTGAACTTGTTTTTCAAGTACCAGCACACGCACTGTTTCAGGAACTTGACATTACAGACGTCTAGCAATTGCTGAACTTCAAAACTGCAGAAAGAAATTAGAATAAAAATCTAGAAGCAAGTGCTGCCTTTGTCCTCCACGCTAGTCATCATACACTGTCAGATAATGAGCTCCAACCGTTGCTCCACTTGCCCTTCGTCATACAACTACAACCACAAAATGACTTCCTGCTGCCACTTGATCTTTACCACCCAGGGTTCAGCACCTTGGAGTCTCTCTCAGTATCTGTGATACTCTCTTAATTGCCTTTCTCTGGCTCCTGCTCTCGCCACTGTTCCCTGCTCTCTCGAACTCATTACCAATACCCTGCTCACAGCAAGGGGTTCTCTTCACCTCTCCCCTGCGAGACTAACTCACAGCGGGCAGCACCAGGGCAGCTCTGTACCTCTGCAGTCTGCAGAAGTGGTGGGGTTCAAGCCGGTGCTCCTCCATGTTCTTTGATCAGCTGGGTCGTGTGCTGAATGACCCGAGCACATTCATTGGGCTGGTGCACTTTTATTTTGTGCCAGAGTCACAAAGGATGATCATGCGTTTCTTTCAGCCACCATATGTGAGTTGGTCAAGGAAAACTATTTTTAAGTCTCATCTGTGGTAGTTGACCTATTTTGTCAGGCTCATTTCATTTAAAAACTGTGTGAGTTTGAATGTTGGAAATGTAGTTGCTGTTAGAAAAACTGACAGGGCCCATATGAAGAGGTCTATATCTGTTTACCTTAAGAAATTTTAACAAATCGGGAGGCACAGTGGCCTTCCAGTTAGAAGGTTGCCAGTTCGAGGCTCGCCGGTGACCTTCCTGGAAGGAGTTTGCATGTTCTCACCGCGCTTGCGCCGATTTCCTCCAGGTACTCTGGTTACCCCCACAATCCCCCCAAAAAAACATTGCAGTTAGGTTAATTGAAAAATCTAAATTCCCCTTAGGTGTGAATGTGTGAGTGAATGTTGCCCTATGATAGACTGGTGACCTGTCCAGGGTGTACCCCCACCTCTCGCTGGCACTGGCAGACCTCTTTGACCCCAAAAAGGGAATAAGCGGGTTGGAAAATGATTGAATGAATTTTAACAAAACATCCATTTAAGTGCTAAAATCCATTAAATGCATGTCTTTAAACAAAACAAGTAAAAATCCACATAAAAGTTTTTCATAAAAATCCGTAAATTCATGATTTTTTTTGTTCAGTGTACTGTGTGTAGCCTATTCCAAGTTGGAGGCCATGTCCACATGTACCCGGGTTTTTTTTGAAGAAGAAGAAACTGTTGTGTTTTTTGTCTCACATTGTGTACAAAAAAAATATGCATCTACATCTATCTGTTTAAAAAAATGCATCCACACAGACACTCCAATAAACCATTTTACCAAATACGATTCACCTTGGCCAGCATTTTAAAAATGTGCAATTACATGAAAACAGTGCTGCGTTTATATGTGGATGGACAACGATGGACATTGGGGTGTAGATTGTAAATCAAGTCAGTAACTTACGATGTTCACAGCAACCAGTCAAGCTGTGTTCAGACTGCAATTTTTTACCATATGTAAAAGCTCAACACTAATTTCCAGCAAATGTTGCATTTTTTTTTTACAATGTGACGTCCATCTGAATAGTAATCTCACATTCATCCTATATTTAAATCATTGAACATCATTTGGAAAAGGCTCTAAACAAACACCATCCCACTGCTAGTCTTGCATACACATCATGTGTTTTTGTGCTCCCTTCTGGTGAGGGCCATCTCCACGTGTATTGATGGAGAGAGGGACTCTGTTGGCAGACATTGTACAGCTGCGGGTTGGATGACACCCAACTCCTTTGCCAGGTTCTATAACCTGGGAATTGAATAAATCTCTTGTGGAGTGGTGATTGCTTCCATTCTCCCACGTGTCTTGTCTTTGTAGTCATAGGGCCATGCAGGGCTGTGCCCCTTTAGGTGGAGTATTTCTGACCAGTAGGCCCCCCTAGTTTTTGGCATCTTTCATGTTTTACCTCCCCTGAGAAGTAGTGGTAGCCACTTTGGCCATGAGCGTTCACTTACTGACAACACAATTTATTCTATTGACATACCTTTGGGTCTAGTATGGTTTCTGTGCACCCCTCTCTAAAACAGTCAAGGGGTGCCGTCTTTCTTTCTAGGGTCGCCTCAAGTTTCTTAAGTACTGATTCGTGTCTCCAGGTGAAACATCCTTGCAAGAGGCTTTGCACCATGTGAATATATGAGTGTTGATATCAAGGGGCATGATGTATCTTCACAGCGTCATTGTTTGAGGGCATGAGGGGTTGAAAGGACATCATAGGTGTCTCGATTAAGGAACCTGATGCTGCTTGTTAGCATTGCCCACATACCCTCCCAACTGATTTTTCACTTTTTTGTGTTCTCCTATTTGAACCCGTTGACCCTGTTTGGCCTGTAAAACAGCTTTGGCAAACCTGCTCTCCTCCTCATGTCTTCCATTAGACATTGGGCTGAGGATTCCTTGATCCAGCAGGCCTGACCGTTGCTGAAACCCAAATCCAATCTCCATTCAATTTGGCCTACACTATTCTTGTGGTGGTGTGTATTGTTTGTCTTTTGGATAGAATTGTTTTATAAGTTTGCTGGAATTTGTCCTTGGCTGTGATTTAACACTAGGCAAGCATAAGAATATATATATATATATTCACACACATACTCACACCTAAGGGGGATTTAGATTATTCAATTAACCTAACCGCATGTTTTTGGGATTGTGGGGGAAACCGGAGTACCTGGAGGGAACCCATGCAAGCACGGGGAGAACATGTAAACTCCTTCGAGCCTCGAACCGGCAAACTTCTAACTGGAAGGCCACAGTGCTACCCACTGTGCTGGGTGGTATCAGTTTTCCTTGCTATGCTCATAAAGAGCAATGGAGAGTATGCACCACAGTGGAGCTGCAGAAACCCTAGGAACTGCACCACCTACCAGACCTTCAATGATATCGCTGGGCCCGCCAGTTGGGACCCGCTCCTTGAGAGAATGTGCTGAGCGTTAGGCCACCCACATTCTGGATAGAGTTGATACAGTGGGATCCGGACCCAATCAGCTTGGAGCCTGGTGATCGCGTACGGAGCCAGATGCCAAGAATCTGCGCATCCAGCCCGGGAATTCAGCCGCCATGGGGCTCCGTCCCGAGCAGCAAGAAACAAGTGACTCTCCATTTAAACTATTTATCATGTGGCCACTTTTTAAATAAAGAAAATGCCCTGAGTGTGTGTGTGCCCATGTCTCTCTCGCCACCCGCTATAATAACTATATTTGTAGAAAGTACAGTTTCATTATGAACATGGTAATTGTTTTCTTAATGTTGAATTGAAATGGAATATCTCAATAATAGAGCAGTTTAATGTTGTCTACCATATTTTGTCCTTGGTGACCAATCTTCTATGTGCATGCTGTGGTTCATGAGCTTTCAGTATAGGTGTGTGTCTGGTGGTACAAGAGAACCGGCAGTCAGCAGAGGAAAAGCGATGACTGTGCTTAAATTAATGAGATTAATGTTCCAGCAACTTCCTCTCTACACTTTTGGCCTCAGATCTGCTCCTCTGAGGCTAGTGAGCTCATACACCACTCAACCCTTCTCCTTAAGCCCGTAACCCAGGCATCAGGATTACTCCCCCTCAGAGAAACGAGATGAGAGAGAGAGCTCTAACCAGTACTTCTTGCTCGTCTGATGCTGTTTGTTTTATCAGTGTGACTGTGGCGCTGTGGGAGCGGAGCTGAATGACAGCCGGTGGCCACAGCTTTTCCTTCTGAGGGCTCGGGTGATGAATGTGCACAGGCAATCTAGGACACTGCTACGGAAGCACCATAAATTCTCCCGTGCTTTCAGAAATCAAGTGGGAAGGCTGTCGCGGGAGTGTGTGTATGTGAATAGTTTAAACGTTAGTGCATTTAATAAAGAATTTAGCAGTAGTCCTTATTGTTGAATTTCTTGCAAGCAGATCATTATGTGTTCATTGATAGTTTTTACATCCTTGTTCCCAAGGAGATAAGAATGACAGTCGCTTGAGCCCCTGCTGTGTGTTTGTGTCTTTGTGTGTGAATTTGTGTACATGGTAAACGTCTAGGGAAAGGTTACAGGATTACAGCTGTCTTTGGCCTGTGGGAAGTGCCATTGCATTCCTTCCCATTTATTGTTCCCACGGACCTGAGTTTTTGCAACAGGGCGTTCTGGGAGGTCACACCAGGGACTTTCTGTATATCACTGTGGTGGCAGATTGAGACAAATTGCCAGGCGTATATCAACAGGTTGTGAGTATTTAAGAGATGCCAGGCGTACAGAGCTCAGAGGCTAATTGGCAGTCAGAATGCTTTTTCAAATCCAGCCAAGACTTGACGTTCTGGGCTGGTCAGAGTGGCAAACTAATTCACAGTAATTCTTTCACTTGCTTTTATCAGAGTCTTGTAACTGAAACCACTGTAGTAATCATGTTGAAATGCTGGTTCTTTGGCTTGAAAGTTTTAAAGTAGTCTGAATACCTCAGTGTTGCCAACTCCAGTTATTCGCCGCCCCCTAATGTTTTTTTTTTTTTTTTGTTTTTTTTTTTGCCAACAGAAAAAGTATTGCATTCACACTTGTTTCACATCATTATTAAATTAACACACATGGGGTTATAAAACAAGCATGTAATGCTAAATAAAATTAAATTATAATTAAAACAATGAGAACGGGGTGTGTTTTTTTTGTCACTGTTTGAAAAAAAAAAATTCTTGCAATACATGCAATATGCCCTTGAATCATCCCCGAAAAAGGATTTACCAACCCTTGAACTCAGGGTATGATTCCCACTCGTTTCTGAACCGTTGTGTGTAAAGTTGGACATAATGCTAGCCAAAGCTAAGTGTGATGTTGTCACGGAGGATCACACGCAGGCTAAGCGAGTGTCTGTTGCTGAGCCTGTGACTGTGTGAGTGATTAATTATTTACCGTTAAAAAAATAAATAAATAAATAAGACACAATTCGTGAGCCAAAAAAAAAAAAGTTGCAGAACACCAGGAAAAGTCGCTAGATTTGTTGCTAGGATTAAAAAAAGTTGCTAAAGGTATCAAAAAAGTTGCTAAGTTGGCTTCTGATTATATTTACATTCGATTATTCACTGTGACGAAAAGTGTGTATTCTTTCTTAAAGTACATTGAAGTCCTATTTCTGTAGAAAATGTGGATGTTCTTCTTATGCTTGGATTTAGTTCTTCAAGACACCTGGCTTTTTTATGAACATACCACATAAACAGAATTATTAGTGGAGAAGAGACAAAAATTATGATGTTTAGCAGATTAGGATTTTTATGAGGTTATCATGGAAAACCAGAGTACATTACCATTTTTATGGAAATTTTAAGTTTCTAGAACATAGACAGAACCAGACAATGTCTCCATTGGTGTTGAGAACAGGCTAATAGTTCCAAGATGTTCATAATGTGATGACAATGCAGAGGCAGTATTGTTATAAACACGACACAGAAGACATGGGGCATACATCATTTGTAGGAATTTAAAGGTTGCTAGCTTGGTCGTGATGTGTCAATCATGGCCAATGTGCGGCATTTGGTCCAGTTACATATTTACTTACACAAACCAGTCTAGTATTTTGAGTAAATATGGTGAGTTCAGGGAAAGCATACTTTTTTTTTTTTTTTTTTTTTTTTTTTTCCTTGTCCTGTCCTGCTCAAAAGCCATCACATGGGGGAGTACATGCCTTGCTGAGTTGGACAGTTTTGCTTTCTCCAGAGGAGTAAAACACCTGGTGTGGTGTTTTCTCCTCTGGATTGGAAAATTGAATGTATTTATTAAATATTTATTAGTTGTGGTTCCCGCAAGTCAGTTTATAATAGTTGTGTCAGGACAAGACAGTGCCGAACCGAAAGGGGGAGTGGACAAAGGATTAGGGAAGGGTAAAGGTACACAAGTGAAAATGAAAGAAAGGAAGAGGAAAAGACGAAGAGAGGAAAATAATAATAATAATAATAATAATAATAATAATAATAATAATAATAATAATAATAATAATAATAATAATTTAGAAGTGAAGAAAAAAAGAATTACAAATGAATAAAAAATAAAATAAATAAATACCTACCTGAACATGACGCATAAGTCCTAGTTACAGTTCATTTTGTCCATGTCCGTTTGTTATTGTTCATGTAAAACAGTTATTGCAGTTTGTATATTCAGGCACACATACACACATGTTTAAATATACATACATACACAGACAATATCTTAAGTGAGGTGATAATAATGTTGTATGCTTTAAAAAGCAACTCAGCTACATGGGAGGGAAAATACATAACTTACCAAAGATCACAAACAGTCAGTTGGGCGAACCACACATATCTAACAAACAAACAATTGCAGCACACGGTGCCCAGGGACAGCAGACCCAACCCACCAGTGGCCGACCAACTTCCCACGAATCACCCTCACTCCTCTATGCCCGAGTGCGCTGCGAGGTCCGACACAGAACCGGCTCTGCAATCAGACCGAAGTAACCTGGTGGATCGTTCCACCCCCCATGGGCCGATATGACCGGGGCCCCGGGCTCCCGAGCCAGAGCATCCCACCCCACCCCACCGGGAACTGTCAGCACCCCCATAGAGAAATGCCCCGCGCCCGGAAGCGAGACAGCGGGGATGCGCCCGCCACAGCAGGGGGGCAGCCCACCCGACAGCGGCCAGGCCGGCCCCCCCGACAGCACAGGGAGGCCCCAGCAGACCCCACCCGCGACCACCACCACCCGCACAGCCCCCGGCGGCAATGCCCCCGGACCCGGGCCCGGCCGCGGCCCCACCAGGGAGGCGGGGGGGTGAGGAGGGGGAGGAGACCAGGAGACCAGAAGAGGGCAGAGAGGGAGACCGCACCAGGCGCAGCGGAGCCACCCCCCAGCCACAACCCGGCCCTGCACCCACCACGACCAGCAGCCTCAGACCCCTCCCCCAGTCATCCATCCATTCATCAATCATTCCATCCATACGCCCATTCATACTCGAAGGGCGGTCAGTCACCGTCCAGTGGATCCGCGCCCACCCGGGGATCCCACGAGCCCGTGCTGACGGAGGGCATATACCCACCCCGGACGGAAGACAGAGACGGCCGCCCACCCACTGCCCATCTTCTGCCCCCAGTTGGAGTGTAGTGTATGTGTTTGTGTATATGTTGAAGAGATAAGTTGCATTAAAACTAGGGAGTGATGTCCTGGAGCGTCACCGTTGGTTGACAGCTGACGTCCAGGCACCACCCCCCATTCCCTGCGTGTCTAATATGTATGTAAAATAAAAGGGCCGTCATCTCCACCCTAGAATTTTGGGGGGGGCACAAATCTGCAGCCCCACCCATCAGATGTGGACGGAGAGACTAGCCCTCCAATCCTAAATGTAGTGTGTCCTTGCAAGTGATATTTGGGGCACCGGGAGGGAGACCGGCTCCCGAAGCGGGTCAGTGCCAGATGTTATTGGTTCTCTGACCGCTTCAGGAGGCAGGCCCCTCTCCAGTGCGCTGGAGATGTTGAGTGTCTAACTGAATTAAAACTGGGGGTCCCCTGGCCTGGAGTATGCCGGGGGGGCTGATCCGTGATAGGCCGACCCCCCCCAATCCCCCACAGAGACTGAGACCCCCGGGATCCTATGTGTGGGGGTGGAGGAAATGTACCAGGAGCCGATGCGGGCACCATGCCGACGAGCCGACCGCCCCCCACCCAGGGGTGGCCTCGCCCCCCGCCCCGGGGGACACGGTAGAGTCACCAAGGGGGGGACGCGGGAAACCAGGCGGCAGCTGCCCCCCTTCGGGTCCCATCCATACTCATTCGTTCACACTCATCCACCCCTATGCCCACCTACACACGCATTCACCCAAACACACCCCCCTCTACATGCACACTCACACACACACACACACACACACACACACACACACACACACACACCCCCATACACGTCCAAGAGCTGCTGGTCGCGTGCGCACAGAGTCAGCAGTACCTGAGTAGGAGACCCCGCCACACCCAGCCCGGCCAACCCCCACAGCCCCCAACCGGTCCCCGAGCCACCACCCCCCACCACACCCCCAACCCCCACCCGGCGGGCCCCGGCCGCAGCACGGGCGCGGACAGGCCCACCACCAGGCGGCTGCAAAGGCAGCGGTACCTGCGAGCACGGACCCCAGAGGCCCCCCCACACCGCCCAGGAGGCCACCCGGCCACACCGAGCACACCACTCCCCCCGCCGCCCGGGCACAGCCGCCACCCCCCCACCCCTGGACCACAGAGCCCCCCGTCCCTGCAGGAGCAGCCGGCACCCGGCGAGGCAAGAGCAGTAGCACCCCCGGAGACGGGTCCACAAACTACATGTCGTCCCAGAGGAGGGGGCAGTCCCACCTGAAGCACACCCATCCGAGAGCAGGAACCGGTGATCTGTTCAGATCCTCTAACTAAAATTCAGAGGAATAGGGGCATTAATAAGAAGTGACAAAAAAAAACTATTTATGTGAAGGCAGACAACATTTCCGGGGTGAGATAGTTTAATAACATGTTGTTATATTGAGTGATGCTTAGTTTCTTTTTCGTTTTCCAGTTCATAAGAATGGTTTTCTTTGCTACAAGCATAACAGTGAGAATTAATAGTGAGGTGTTAGCCTCGAGTTCTAACTGTGTACTGTCTAGGTCACCCAATAAGCACAGTGCTGGAGTTGGTAAAATGAGGTGGTTAACCCATGATGTTAGCTGACAGCAGACTTCTTGCCAGAATTTTTGCACTGGTGTACAGGACCAAAGAGCATGTAGATAGTGGTCAACTGTATTGTTAGTGCAGTGTTGGCAAATGTTAGTGTCTGAGAGACCCATCTGGAACAATCTTTGACCTGTGTAGTGAGTTCGGTGAAGTATTTTATACTGTATTAGTTGCAAATTTGGGTTTGTAGATGCTTTAAACATGTTTAAGCATATCCGGTTCCAGAATGGTTGATTTCCATTTACAGATAACTCTTCGTTCCATTTAGTAGTGGGGAGACATACAATATTGTCTGTTTTTAACAGTAATTTATCGATTTTGGATATTAACCTCGGGGTTTTCAACCCAATTAATTGTTCAATTACTGTGGGTAGCTGCAGAGTCATGTGCTCTTTGCATGTTGAAAGAATGATAGATTTGAGCTGTTGATATTCTAAAAATTTGTTAGTTGGTAATCCATATTTAAGAACCAAATCTTCAAATGAAATTATTTTGTTGTTGACAATTATATGTCTAAGATGTGTTATTCCATTATTTTGCCAATTTGGAAAATATACTGCCCTTTTGTTTAGTAAGAAGTCTGGGTTGTTTCAAATTGGTGTGTGCTGGCAAGGAGCAAGCGGTGAGCCCGTTATCTTAAGAAATTCCCACCAGGCTGTCAGTGAAGTACGTATGCTGATATTCTGAAAGCAGTTGTGATGTTTAATCTTAGAGCTTATAAACGGTAAATCTGCTATCTTAATTTCTTTGCAAAATGTCTGTTCAATGTCGAGCCAGGTGAGTTCAGTCGAATTAGAATTAATCCATTGGTACAAGTGAAGCACTCTATGGCATAGGAAATAATGGTATACGTTTGGGAGCTCCAGGCCACCGCAGTCTTTGGATTTCCTAAGCTTGTGCAAGCTAATGCGTGGAGGTTTGCCTTTCCATAGAAATCTGGAGAAATGAGAGTCCAATGATTTGAACCAATCCCAGGACGGCTGGTTGGGAATCATTGATAACAGATAAATAATTCTGGGCATGACCATCATTTTAATGCTGGCAACCCTTCCCATAAGTGAAATTGGTAAGTGTTGCCATCTTTTGAGGTCATCCTCTATTCTTTTAAGTAGTGGTGAGTAATTTAGTTGTACCAGATCCGACAGCGTCGGTGAGAATTCAATGCCAAGATATTTAATATTCCCAGAATTAAAAGTGGTGGAGAAGGAAGGGTTCTGAAGAACCGTGTTGAGTGGCATAACTGTTGATTTCCCCCAGTTTACAGAGTATTCAGAGACAGCTGAAAATGATTCAATAACAGTAATAGCTGCTGGAAGAGAGAGGTGTGGATGAAGGAGAAATAATAACACATCATCTGCATAAAGACTTATTTTGTGATGTATATTTTTTGTACTTATTCCAGTAATTTTAATGTTTTGCCTAATTGCTTGCGCCAGTGGTTCAATGAAAATAGCAAATAGTGAGGGAGAGAGTGGGCAGCCTTGTCTGGTTCCTCTTTGAAGGTTAAATCTAGATGAAGTTTGTTCATTTGTTCTAACTGGCGCATTCGCAGAGCTATATAGAATTTGGATCCATTCTATAAAAGAGTTACCGAATCCAAATTTACGAAGTGTTGCCATTAGAAATTTCCAGTTAACTCTATCAAAAGCTTTTTCTGCATCTAGAGAGATAATGGCAGATTCTAGACTCGTGTGGTTCGCTAGATCAATCAGGTTAATTAGTCTGTACATGTTATTTGTTGAGTGTCTACCCTTGATAAAACCTGTTTGGTCTGCATGAATAATATGAGGGGTAATTTTTTCCAGCTTTTTAGCGATAGCTTTGCAAATTATTTTTAAGTCTACATTTATAAGAGAAATTGGTCTATAGCTTGATGGCAGTGTGGGGTCCTTCCCTGGTTTTAGGAGTAAACTTATGAAAGCTGAGTTCATGTTTGATGGTATTTTTCCTTCAGACTTAATCTCAACTACCATTCTGCTAAAGGTAGGTTCCAGCACTTGCCAAAACTCTCTGTAGAACTCTGCTGGATAACCATCTGGCCCTGGTGCTTTTTTATTTGGCATTTGTAGTAGAGCCTCGTGGAGTTCTGTAGAAGATATTGGTGATTCTAAATTTCCTATCTGTTCGTTTGATAGTTTTGGTAATTCCAGATTCTTTAAGAATAATTCAATTTCAGTTGGCGATGGGTTAATTTGAGATGTATATAAATTTTTATAAAATTCCCTGAAAGTATTATTAATGTCTTGGGGGTCGTGGACAAGTTGTCCATTTTTGTTAATTACTGATGAGATAGTTTGTTTTTCCTTGTTATTTTTTAGTAGACCTGCTAAAAACTTGCCACACCTGTTAACATGTTTGAGGTTATCCAGCCGTAGTATTTCAATTTGAAATTGAGTTTTTTTATTGATTAGGATATTCAGTTCTAATTTAGTTTGCCTTAAATCTTTCAGGATGTTTTCTTGGGGGTTGTCTGTATAAGCAGTTTCGAGGGATTTAATTTTTAATTCTAATTCCTGCTCTTTCCTAGTTTCTTGTTTTTTCTTTAATGATGAGAATGAAATTATTCTACCTCGCATTACTACTTTTGCAGTCTCCCATAAAATACACGCTGAAATTCCTGGGGTTTCATTAATTTCCATAAAGGTTTCCCATTCTTTTTTAAAATAATTTATAAATTCCTGGTCTTTAAGCAATGATGTGTTAAGTCTCCAGTTTCTCCTAGGTTGTGAAACATTTGTGGTTATGGAGAAAGAGACTGGTGCATGATCGCTAATTAATATAGAATGAATGCTCGTAAGAGTAATATCTGACAGAACTGAGTTATTTACTAAGAAGTAATCTAGACGTGACTGTGAGTGATGAACCGATGAGAAATATGTGTACTCCCCTAAAGTTGGATAAAAAGATCTCCAGGCATCACAAAGACCAAAATCAATCATATATTGTTTGAGAATTCTTGCTGATTGAGAATCTTTACAATTAGCAGCTGTACTCAGCCTGTCCAGTTCTGGGTTAAGTACCAGGTTAAAATCCCCACCTATTATGAGCTTGGAATCCGAGGGCGTAGATAGAGCTGTGAAAAGGTTGTGAAAGAAAGAGGGGTCATCAACATTGGGTCCATAAATACTTGCGATGCAGTATTCTATGTTTGATATGGTTATGTTAACTATAATAAATCTCCCTTCAGGATCTGCAATAGTATTATTATGAATAAAGGTTATATTTTTACTTATGACTATGGCGACCCCTCTTTGCTTGGAATTGTAACAGGCTGAGTACGCGTAGGGAAACAGTGGTGAATACACTGTGTTACCTATTGATTTGGGGAAGTGAGTTTCCTGTAGTAATACTATGTCTGCCTTTAACTTATGTAAATGGTTTAAAACTTTAATTCTCTTATCTTCCTTATTAATGCCACGCACATTCCAAGTGACAAACCTCAGTGATGTCATAGTTAGTTGATTGGCTGGTTTGTGTTAGCAGAGCTTGTGTACATGTTAATCTGGGCATTCATGCAAGTACACAGGGCTAGTGCTGGCATGAACCGAAATACATGCGTGTTTGTTAGCTGCTTTTCATGAAGTGAGTCTATATTAGTAACTAGGTGAGTTATGGAGTATCTGTTTATCAGTGCTCGAGGATAGTATAGATTAATAAATTGTGTATTTATCAGGCAGAGAAAAAACGAAATAAGTGTAAGGAAGTGTGTGATGGAAGGGAAAGGGTTTTTGAGAGTGCCAAAAATGAAGAAAAGAGTGAAGGAGAGAACAAAAGCACAAAAGGAGTGACGAACATCCTGTATGCTCATTATTAATAGTAAGGACATAAACAGCTCTTACCTGTGAAACGGTGCATTGTCGTGTTGATACAGAGGTGAAAATGACATTATTATTAATAAATCTGACCACCTGAAATTAGTAGAGCCACGGGGTAGCTTCTTTGTCGCGGTATAGCTGGTTGTTGACGTATAAACGGTCCACGCTTATCACAGCTTTACATCCCTGGTCCAGGAACCTTCTTCTCAATGGAAAGAGACGCTTTCTCCTGTCCAGGATCTCCCGGGGGTACTGGTCGTTGACGCTGAAGTTCGTGCCTTTTAATTCACGACCGTGTGACTTTAAAAGCACTTTCTGCTTGAAATCAGCGAACTTTACCACGATGGGTCGTGGTCGCTGATCATCCGCTCTTTTTCCCCCCAGGCGATGAGCGCGGTGAATTTTGATACGTCCAACAACTTCTTCTTTTATCTTCAGCTTGTCTTTTATGAACTGTTGGATTGTTTCTTCCACGTTCTCCTCCGGTTTCTCCGCGATCCCCATGAAGACGAGATTGTCGCGCATGCTGCGCGCTTGTAGGTCCAGCATGGTCTCTTTAATATGTTTATTCTCTCCATGTAGACGGGCTACATCTTCAGAGAGAGTATTTACGTGTGTCTTCAGGGCTTCGTTCGCTTTAGAGAGTTCTACAACCTGTTGCTGACTGAATTCCAGCGATTCGCGGATCACTGTGAACTCCCGGTGCAGAACTTCGACTAATGCCAAACGGGCGTCAAAGCTAGCCAGACGCAGCTCAATTGACTCCAGGATTTCCCTCAGTCCTCCGTCAGGTTGGGAGTCTCCAGGTGAATCCGAGGGACGCAGTCGTTTGCTTGATGGCGTCGTGTTTGTAGCAGAAGCTGCCGGGCTAGCTTTCTTCTTTGATCTGCCCATCGCGTATTGATCAAAACAATCGTCGATGTATTCCTCCAAGTTATCCAGAGTGGTGCGGTAAGTGTTTTAAATTTTACAAGTTGTTTAAATTAAATATTTACGCAACCTCGTGCAAATTTTGGGGGCGGAAAACTGTGTTAATCTATTTGTTAGAATTTTTTAACGTGCCGCCATGAAACTCTGCACCTATTCCGCTTCGTACGTCACAGGAAGTCCATCCTCCTTTACATTTTTTTAATAAAAACACAACTAGAAAAACTCTACAATGATAAAACTCTTTGCCAAGACTTTGAATCCTTTAAAAACTTATAGTTTTTGTCTTTTTTTAAATAAAAACTCAAAGAGCAAAACTCTAGAATTAAAAAAATCCTTTCAAGGAATGTGCATCTTTTAAAAAAAGTAAGTAACTTTTACATTTTTTAAATAAAAACACAACTAGAAAAACTCTAAAATGATAAAACTCTTTGACAAGACTTTGAATCCTTTAAAAACTTATAGTTTTTGTCTTTTTTAAAATAAAAACACAAAAAGCAAAACTCTAGAATTAAAATAATCCTTTTAAATGATGCACATTCCTTGAAAAGAATTATTTTAATTCTAGAGTTTTGCTTTTGGTGTTTTTATTTAAAAAAAGAAAAAAACTTTAAGTTTTTAAAGGATTCAATGTAAAACCAATCTGGGTTTATTTAAAAAAAAAAAAAGGAAGAAGCTGATTGGCTATTGGTGCCCATGTGACACCTCTGCATGACCAGGTGTCTCATTAACGAGCATCAGGGTTTTGGTCTGTAAAAAAGAAACCAAACAATGCAGAAAGAAATCCAGCAGCAAATAGAGGAGAGACCAACGCTCACAGCTTGAGGAGGACCACTGGTAGGAAAGAGACTTTTAAATATGTGGATGCTCTTTGTTTCTTTGTTTGTTTGTAAAATTTATTGTCATGTTTGTTTGTTTAGGTTTATAACCTAAGCCCTGGCATGTCCCAGTAACAAAAAACTAATTCTTGTGGAAACCAGAGCTTTGAGTTGAAACTTTTTAAATTCTCGAGATGTGAAGGCCCTTTTCAAGTTCGGCCAGTTTGGTCAAAGTCCTTGAAGAACTTGACATTCAAAGTCTTGGCAAAGAGTTTATCATTTTATAGTTTTTCTAGTTGTGTTTTTATTTAAAAAATGTAAAAGTTACTTAATTTTTTTAAATGATGCACATTCCTTGAAAAGGATTATTTTAATTCTAGAGTTTTGCTTTTTGAGTTTTTATTTAAAAAAAGACAAAAACTATAAGTTTTTAAAGGATTCAAAGTCTTGTCAAAGAGTTTTATCATTTTAGAGTTTTTCTAGTTGTGTTTTTATTTAAAAAATGTAAAAGTGAATTACTTTTTTAAAATCTGCACATTCCTTGCAAAGGATTTTTTTAATTCTAGGGTTTTTCTTTTTGTGTTTTTTTTTTAAAATAGAAAAAAACACAATTTTTTTAAAGGATTCAAAGTCTTGTCAAAGAGTTTTATCATTTTAGAGTTTTTCTAGTTGTGTTTTTATTTAAAAAAAGACAAAAACTATCATTTTTTAAAGGATTCAAAGTCTTGGCAATGATTTTTATCATTGTAGAGTTTTTCTAGTTGTGTTTTTATTTAAAAAATGTAAAAGTTACTTACTTTTTTTAAATGATGCACATTCCTTGAAAAGGACTATTTTAATTCTAGAGTTTTGCTTTTTGTGTTTTTATTTAAAGAAGACAAAAACTATAAGTTTTCAAAGGATTCAAAGTCTTGGCAAAGAGTTTTACCATTTTAGAGTTTTTCTAGTTGTGTTTTTATTTAAAAAATGTAAAAGTTACTTACTTTTTTTAAATGATGCTCATTCCTTGAAAAGGTTTTTTTTTAATTCTCGAGTTTTGCTTTTTGTGTTTTTATTTAAAAAAAGACAAAAACTATCATTTTTAAAGGATTCAAAGTCTTGGCAAAGAGTTTTATCATTTTAGAGTTTTTCTAGTTGTGTTTTTATTTAAAAAATGTAAAAGTTACTTACTTTTTTTAAATGATGCACATTCCCTGAAAAGGATTTTTTTAATTCTAGAGTTTGCTCTTTGAGTTTTTATTTAAAAAAAGACAAAAACTATAAGTTTTTAAAGGATTCAAAGTCTTGGCAAAGAGTTTTATCATTTTTGAGTTTTTCTAGTGGTGTTTTTATTTAAAAAATGTAAAAGTTACTTACTTTTTTTAAATGATGCACATTCCTTGAAAAGGATTATTTTAATTTTAGAGTTTTGCTCTTTGTGTTTTTATTTTAAAAAAGACAAAACTATCATTTTTTAAAGGATTCAAAGTCTTGTCAAAGAGTTTTATCATTTTAGAGTTTTTCTAGTTGTGTTTTTATTTAAAAATGTAAAAGTTACTTACTTTTTTTAATGATGCACATTCCTTGAAAAGGATTATTTTAATTCTACAGTTTTGCTTTTTGTGTTTTTATTTAAAAAAAAGACAAAAACTATCATTTTTTAAAGGATTCAAAGTCTTAGCAATGATTTTTATCATTGTAGAGTTTTTCTTGTTGTGTTTTTATTTAAAAAATGTAAAAGTTACTTACTTTTTTTATATGATGCACATTCCTTGAAAAAAATTATTTTAATTCTAGAGTTTTGCTTTTTGTGTTTTTATTTAAAAAAAGACAAAAACTTTAAGTTTTTAAAGGATTCAAAGTCTTGGTAAAGAGTTTTATCATTTTAGAGTTTTTCTAGTTGTGTTTTTATTTAAAATGTAAAAGTTACTTACTTTTTTTAAATGATGCACATTCCTTAAAAAGGATTATTTAAATTCTAGAGTTTTGCTTTTTGTGTTTTTATTTAAAAAAAGACAAAAACTATCATTTTTTAAAGGATTCAAAGTCTTGTCAAAGAGTTTTATCATTTTAGAGTTTTTCTAGTTGTGTTTTTATTTAAAAAATGTAAAAGTTACTTACTTTTTTTTAATGATGCACTTTTCTTGAAAAGAATTATTTTAATTCTAGAGTTTTGCTTTTTGTGTTTTTATTTTAAAAAAGACAAAAACTATTATTTTTAAAGGATTCAAAGTCTTGGCAATGATTTTTATCATTGTAGAGTTTTTCTAGTTGTGTTTTTATTTAAAAAATGTAAAAGTTACTTACTTTTTTAAAATGATGCACATTCCTTGAAAAGAATTATTTTAATTCTAGAGTTTTGCTTTTTGTGTTTTTATTTTAAAAAAGACAAAAACTATAAGTTTTTAAAGGATTCAAAGTCTTGTCAAAGAGTTTTATCATTTTAGAGTTTTTCTAGTTGTTTTTTTATTTAAAAAATGTAAAAGTTACTTACTTTTTTTTTTTTTAATGATGCACTTTTCTTGAAAAGAATTATTTTAATTCTAGAGTTTTGCTTTTTGTGTTTTTATTTTAAAAAAGACAAAAACTATTATTTTTTAAAGGATTCAAAGTCTTGGCAATGATTTTTATCATTGTAGAGTTTTTCTAGTTGTGTTTTTATTTAAAAAAAGGAAAAGTTACTTACTTTTTTTAAATGATGCACATTCCTTGAAAAGGATTATTTTAATTCTAGAGTTTTGCTTTTTGTGTTTTTTTTTTTTAAAAGACAAAAACTATAGGTTTTTAAAGGATTCAAAGTCTTGTCAAAGAGTTTAATAATTTTAGAGTTTTTCTAGTTGTGTTTTTATTTAAAAAATGTAAAAGTTACTTAATTTTTTGAAATGATGCACATTCAATGAAATGGACTTTTTTTCATTCTAGAGTTTTGCTTTTTGTGTTTTTATTTAAAAAAAAGACAAAAACTTTAAGTTTTAAAGGATTCAAAGTCTTGGCAAAGAGTTTTATCATTGTAGAGTTTTTCTAGTTGTGTTTTTATTTAAAAAAACTTTAAGTTTTTAAAGGATTCAATGTAAAACCAATCTGGGTTTATTTAAAAAAAAAAAAAAAAAGGAAGAAGCTGATTGGCTATTGGTGCCCATGTGACACCTCTGCATGACCAGGTGTCTCATTAACGAGCATCAGGGGTTTGGTCTGTAAAAAAAAAACCAAACAATGCAGAAAGAAATCCAGCAGCAAATAGAGGAGAGACCAAAGCTCACAGCTTGAGGAGGACCACTGGTAGGAAAGAGACTTTTAAATATGTGGATGCTCTTTGTTTCTTTGTTTGTAAAATTTATTGTCATGTTTGTTTGTTTAGGTTTATAACCTAAGCCCTGGCATGTCCCAGTAACAAAAAAACTAATTCTTGTGGAAACCAGAGCTTTGAGTTGAAACTTTTTAAATTCTCGAGATGTGAAGGCCCTTTTCAAGTTCGGCCAGTTTGGTCAAAGTCCTTGAAGAACTTGACATTCAAAGTCTTGGCAAAGAGTTTATCATTTTATAGTTTTTCTAGTTGTGTTTTTATTTAAAAATGTAAAAGTTACTTACTTTTTTTAAATGATGCACATTCATGAAAAGGATTATTTTAATTCTAGAGTTTTGCTTTTTGTGTTTTTATTTAAAAAAAGACAAAAACTTTAAGTTTTTAAAGGATTCAAAGTCTTGGCAAAGAGTTTTATAATTTTAGAGTTTTTCTAGTTGTGTTTTTATTTAAAAATTGTAAAAGTGAATTACTTTTTTAAAATCTGCACATTCCTTGCAAAGGATTTTTTTAATTCTAGGGTTTTTCTTTTTGTGTTTTTTTTAAAATAGAAAAAAACACAATTTTTTTAAAGGATTCAAAGTCTTGGCAATGATTTTTATCATTGTAGAGTTTTTCTAGTTGTGTTTTTATTTGAAAAAAAGACAAAAACTATCATTTTTTAAAGGATTCAAAGTCTTGGCAAAGAGTTTTATCATTGTAGAGTTTTTCTAGTTGTGTTTTTATTTAAAAAATGTAAAAGTTACTTACTTTTTTTAAATGTTGCACATTCCTTGAAAAGGACCATTTTAATTCTAGAGTTTTGCTTTTTGTGTTTTTATTTAAAGAAGACAAAAACTATAAGTTTTCAAAGGATTCAAAGTCTTGGCAAAGAGTTTTATCATTTTAGAGTTTTTCTAGTTGTGTTTTTATTTAAAAAATGTAAAAGTTACTTACTTTTTTTAAAATGCACATTCCTTGAAAAGGATTATTTTAATTCTAGAGTTTTGCTTTTTGTGTTTTATTTTAAAAAAAGACAAAAACTATCATTTTTTAAAGGATTCAAAGTCTTGGCAATGATTTTTATCATTGTAGAGTTTTTCTAGTTGTGTTTTTATTTAAAAAATGTAAAAGTTACTTACTTTTTTTAAATGATGCACATTCCTTGAAAAGGATTATTTTAATTCTAGAGTTTTGCTTTTTGTGTTTTTATTTAAAAAAAAGACAAAGACTATCATTTTTTAAAGGATTCAAAGTCTTGGCATTGTTTTTATCATTGTAGAGTTTTTCTAGTTATGTTTTTATTTAAAAAATGTAAAAGTTACTTACTTTTTTTAAATGATGCATTCCTTGAAAAGGATTATTTTAATTCTAGAGTTTTGCTTTTTGTGTTTTTATTTTAAAAAAGACAAAACTATAAGTTTTTAAAGGATTCAAAGTCTTGTCAAAGAGTTTTATCATTTTAGAGTTTTTGTAGTTGTGTTTTTTTTAAAAAATGTAAAAGTTTCTTACTTTTTTTAAATGATGCACATTCCTTGAAAAGGATTATTTTAATTCTAGAGTTTTGCTTTTTGTGGTTTTATTTTAAAAAGACAAAAACTATAAGTTTTTAAAGGATTCAAAGTCTTGTCAAAGAGTTTTATCATTTTAGAGTTTTTCTAGTTGTGTTTTTATTTAAAAAATGTAAAAGTTACTTACTTTTTTAAAGGATGCACATTCCTTGAAAAGGATTATTTTAATTCTAGAGTTTTGCTTTTTGTGTTTTTATTTTAAAAAAGACAAAAACTATCATTTTTTAAAGGATTCAAAGTCTTGGCAAAGAGTTTTATCATTGTAGAGTTTTTCTAGTTGTGTTTTTATTTAAAAAATGTAAAAGTTACTTACTTTTTTTTAAATGATGCACATTCCTTGAAAAGGATTATTTTAATTCTAGAGTTTTGCTTTTTGTGTTTTTATTTAAAAAAAGACAAAAACTATCATTTTTTAAAGGATTCAAAGTCTTGTCAAAGACTTTTATCATTTTAGAGTTTTTCTAGTTGTGTTTTTATTTAAAAAATGTAAAAGTTACTTAATTTTTTAAATGATGCACATTCCTTGAAAAGGATTTTTTTAATTCTAGAGTTTTGCTCTTTGAGTTTTCATTTAAAAAAAGACAAAAACTATAAGTTTTAAAAAGGATTCAAAGTCTTGTCAAAGAGTTTTATCATTTTAGAGTTTTTCTAGTTGTGTTTTTATTTAAAAAATGTAAAAGTTACTTACTTTTTTAAATGATGCACATTCCTTGAAAAGGATTATTTTAATTCTAGAGTTTTGCTTTTTGTGTTTTTATTTTAAAAAAGACAAAAACTATAAGTTTTTAAAGGATTCAAAGTCTTGTCAAAGAGTTTTATCATTTTAGAGTTTTTCTAGTTGTGTTT
>SRMA01023912.1:0-81091 GCA_007224835.1 Danionella cerebrum
ATTAGGGTAACCTTCAATACACTTGCTTGCCCACGTAACCTCCATCAGTGGCTCGGGAACAAAAATGTTTGCACTCTATAATGTTCCCATACGCACAACGCTCCCGTTTGCCGCCATTACTGGCATCACATCTCCCAGTTCTGACGTGTGGTCTACTCAGGCCAAAGTAGTACATTGGACCTGGGAGGGAGACGTCAAACGGAACATAAATTGGCCAGACCTGTGGACCAAACCTATTGCACATCCTGCCAGATGCTGAATGAATGTAGTAATTGTGAGAAACTGAAAATTGTGAGGAATACCGAATTTGTCAAGGGGGGGGGGGGGGAGTGTTGAGTAGCTTCAGTTTCCCACCATGACTGCCGTCTTATCTCGCTGTCATGACATAGAGGGAAACCTACGATACACTTCCATGTCCACACAACCTCCATCAGTGGCTGGGAAACGAAGAAGTTTGCACACTCTGTAATGCTACCAATGCAAGTCTACTGTGCATCCTGCCAGGTGCTGAAAGAATGTGGAACCGAATATCAAAGCCATGCGGGAATGGTAATCTCAACATATAGCTCCAGTTTCCCACAATGACGGCTTCACTGTCCTAACATAGTGTGGTCTATGCAAGCCAAAGTAGTACACCTCATTGTACCAACGTTTTCATTGAAGGAGGAAGTGCAGGGTGCTGTTGAGTACAAGATGGCTGCTGAGTGCAGAGAGGCAGAGTGGAAGACTATGGAGTCTTCCAGTGGAGGTAGGATGTTGAGCCATTGTGGGCCGGTCAACAACACACTTCTAGAGGCAAGTAGAGTTTGGCACTGAAGAATCTTGCAAAGGAGACAGAAAAGGGGTCTGACTAAGGAGGCAACCCAGGATCTGGGGAAACAACACTTAACCCCACGCAGCTGATGGGAGGGTTGGCTGCAGGGGGTTACAGGGAGATGTCCTTGATGATGCTACGCCACCAGGAGATGTTCTAGGGTGAAGGGGCAAAACATTGATGAATGTTTCCTGGCTGAAGACCCTGTAGCCATCGTGCCAGCTACCTGTACATTAATGAGTCTCTAAAGTAAATACTAATATAACAACATGATATTTTAATTATTATATCATGTAAATATACTAAGGGCAAAGACAAAAGCAACTGCAAGCAACTGATTCACTTTTGTCTCTCACTGTACATGGAAGTACACACATCATTGGAAGAACATACAACTAGGAAAAAGAACCATGAAGGGAAAACCAGAGTGGGGGGTAGAAATTAACAATTTAAGATCTACCCAGGGAAAAAATGTCAGACATCAAATAAAACATGAAAGGCAAAAAACGGGAGATAAGATGCTTTTGATGTGGGATGCCCGTGGGCCACTGCTTCACCAAAACTGTGAGGCCAGACAGGGAGAAGGAAATAAAAACTCTTATTTACGCAAACCACCTCTGCTTTTTACCAATATAGAAAGTTGTCGCTCAGACAGACTAAGCTCTTCAGATCTTAAATGTCAGTGGTCAAAATAGAAGGCTAGTGTTTTCTTTCTGAGGTAGTGAGTTAAAAACCCCACTGCATCTTCAGAGCAGAGAGAAAGTGAGAGAGAAAGTGAGAGAGAGAGAGATAGAGAGAGAGAGAGAGAGAGAGAGAGAGAGAGAGAAAGAAGGAGGGGGGGTGGAGCAAGCAAGAGACGTCACTTATACCTCTCCTCCTTGCTTTTCGGTATGGGTTGAACATCTGAGATATCCAAGCTTTTACTAAAAACAGATTTACTACAGAAAAAGAAAGTAATGTTATGGTAAATTTGGAATCCTAATCAGGCTGAACCATAGCATCTTTACAGGGAAAGAACACAGGGATGATGAAATGGAAAACAATGAAAGGCAACACATGTGATAGATGTTATAGTCAAATAAAAATGAAATGTAATCATATTGTTCCCTCAAAACACATCTGAGAAGTCGAAACATCTTAAACTCACTAAAACATTTATGTTGAAATACTTTTACACCTTTCATAAAATTAGCCAAGCTCAATAATACTTTTAGAGCATTTTAAAACTAATTTCAAATCTGGTTTACAGTGTAGGTTTATGTAATTTTATGCGATTTTTATTTACTTAAGGCTTTTTCTCATTTTGAAGTTTGGTGAGTACAGGCTACACTTATGAATCTTAAGATTGAACTTAATGCCTTTCAAGACTTTTAAAAGAAGCTTTTCAATTATATTTCAGATAATCCAGAGATTATTAATTAAATTACATATATTTCTTACTGAAGAGGAGAGAATAATTTCCATTATTCTGTTGTTTTAATTATGACTGAACAAAACAAAACTGAGAAGGAACCTTTGTTATCCACAATTGTAGCTAGAGGACTAATAGACAGAGTGCACAAGGATGTTTCTCATGGAAACAGTCAACTTTTTTATTGAAAAAGCTCCATCAGCAACACCCCCAAAGTCAACTTGTGTTTTAGCTATAGTCCAGATCCCAGTTTAAGCTTAGAATAGTTTATTGAAGCTGATTACACTGGAACAAAAGTGGGTAGGGAACTTTGTTATCAACAACTGTGGCTGGATTACTAATAAATAGAGCGCACAATGAAGTTTCTCAAGATTTTTTTATGAAAAGCCAATTTGTGTTTTAGCTGTTCTCTAGATCACAGTTTAAGCTTAGAATGGATTATTAAAACCAATTACACCAGATTAATTTCATTTTAATTCAACACAAGACTGCTCCATGCTTAACTACTGTGGCAAGTAAATGAAGTTTCTAGGCCGATTTGTGGGTGAGGAGCGCAAGCCTGGTGCATATATTGAAACATTGTCCTTATTTATATTTCTCATATTTTGGCATGAGATTAAAAATTGTAACACCAGGGCAGTCACATTTTTGTTGACTTTGGGTTTTCAGTGGATTTTTTTAATATATTTGCCATTTTTAATACTCTTTAAGAAACTTAATGTCCTCAAAGCTGATTTATCATAGATACTCTCAAGTAACTGTGAGAGCATTATTGTACTATACCTCTGGCCATGCTGTGCCATGTCGATGGCTCGCCTCACAGGTACAGGAGAACCACCTTCAGTCACACTCAGCACCTCCATAGACTTTCGCTCTGGCCTCCTCTTGTTGTGCCGGGTCAAGAGCGGAGAGTCCACTCGCTTCTTTGGAGGATCTGAAGACATCAGCAACCACATCTCACAATTGAAAATCAGCAACTTGAGCTTCTAGCATTCACAAGAGATTAGAATGAGTATTAACACAATGACTTGAAGAGCTCTGGGAATTTAAATGAATATTTCAATTCAGAAATTAGCACTTTGTTCATAAAAGCCTTATGAAATTGACAAGGTGTATGCTTGTTTGAGCAAAGCTACCCTTTTAGCTTTAAACTTAGCAGAGTCATGGTGGTTAGCTGTAGATATTAACAGTTTTCATCTTTAACACTAGAATTGGCCACTTTATTAGGCACACCTGTTCAATGGCTAGCTAATGCAAATTTCCAATCGCATTGCAGCAACTCGATGCATTTAAGACATGTACACATGGTCAATACAATCAGATGCAGTCCAACCCAAGCATCCGAATGGGGAAAAAGGTGATTTAAGTGACTTTTGAATGTGGCATGATTGTTGGTGCCAGTGTGAGTATTTCAGAAACTGCTGACCTTGTATCAATGGTTCAAGCTGGTGGTGGTTGTGTAATGTTGTGGGTTATTTTTTGGGCTATTGCTGCTGGTATGGCAATACCTGCATGACAACAGTGTACCTGTCTTCTAGAGGCTACTACCGACTCGGTACTTGCAAGGTGTACCTATTAAAGTGGCCAGTGAGTGTATTTCTTTTTTTTACATTCTCTGATTAACTAAATTGAATAGAGAGGCTCCTGTCAATCAAGAGACAAGTTTAATTGTGTTATTGCTTTTATGATGAAACACAGAACAAGTGCATTGGTAATTCTTACCAATCTCATTCCTAGGTGGTAGATTCTGATCTTCATGACTGGGGTATCTCTCCTTCCGGTCCAGCAAGAGGAAGTAGATCATCTTTTCCTGGTTATCTCTGGAGGTGGAAAGGTAACAAAAAGGGTATGTGGTCAAGCAGATTAGTGAAATACAGGCCTGTATCAGCAGCACTTGAATAATCCTCAGCTCAGGCTAATGAACTTCATTAGCTAAAGAGCAAAGAGCAGCAAGCGTCTCATTCCCTGAAAGCTAAAAGACATCCTGCTGAGATCACAGGATATCACTTATTTCATTAATGATGCAGGAAGACATAAAATATCCGACAGGAGTGCGAGCGAGTTCAAGAAGTCTTCAAATTTACACAGCGAGAGTTCTGTTGCTGAGTATCTCTGCCCCAGACCACACAGCGGGAGGTAAATAGGACCAGTCTCGTCTACTGGCATCATCTGTGCTCAAACACTGGGCAAGGCAAGGGAGGAGACTCATTTGTGTTTTAGGAGGGAACCCCAACGTCATCTATTAGGGGGTTAAAGAGGTGTTGGCGTCCAGTCTGTGGCTTGTAATTTTACCAGTACAGTAAAAGACAGATGAGATGGAGAGAATGGGTTTTTCTAATAGCCTGCAGCCAAGATGTGGTGCAATGTGTTATTAACCTTCAGAAACAAGCATGCAGACATTATAACATGATCAAGGGCTACAAGCATTTGGTATAATGGGAAACCACAGAAGCATGTCTCTCCTTTTTAGTGACTCACTCGTCGGAAAGCAGGTCTTTCGTCAGTTTGTTCTTGTCTCGGAAGCAGCCCAGTGAGTGCATGCTTTCCAGCACGTCTGGATCGATGTCCTCTGTGGAGGGCAGTGTGCGGATCGCCACTTTCC
Organism: Danionella cerebrum; assembly: GCA_007224835.1. Classification (NCBI taxonomy): domain Eukaryota; kingdom Metazoa; phylum Chordata; class Actinopteri; order Cypriniformes; family Danionidae; genus Danionella; species Danionella cerebrum. The sequence goes on from SRMA01023912.1 coordinate 4,828, forward strand.
GTGGCACTGGCTGTTCCGGTTCTGGCTCGTTCTTTCCCCCTCTGTGAAGACATTCATTGATGTGCACACGATCAGTGGTACATCGCAAAAACATTTCCAGCAAAGAGGCTCTATGTTAAATAGGTCACTGAAAGCATAAAAATGTACCAATTTAACTTTCCTACTGGTCTTTATTTTGCAGAGTGAGGAACATTAAGATACGCATTCTGGCTTGAAAACCTAAAAATATATTTTAGTTTGGATGAACAGTAATTTGTTGGGTGCTCATCAGTACTGATCATCACCTAGTGTACTGTATAAAGAAAGAAATGTCTGGTTTAATTTCTGGAGTTCACTTACATGAGCTGGTCTACTACAGTGACAATATAATGTCTCTCATGTCAACATGACTAAAATTAACCATCCCCCATGGTGATATGATTGTCCAAAGCTGAGATAAAGACATGCCAAATCAGCTGCTAATAAACAGTCTGGTTGCAATGAAGGGGTCAGTGACGTAATATAATGTTCCCTGTGTCAATATGAGTAAAAAGCACCTATTGCTCTATGATTTTTCTAAGCTGAGATAAGTATATGCAATATTAGTTGCTATGGTAAACAGTCTGGTAGCTAGCTATGGAGGGGTCAGTAACATATCATAATGTTCCACGTAAATATAAGTAAAATTAGCCAAAAAACTGGAGGAATACACATTAAAAATTATTTGTATTGTGCAAAAAATCGAGGGAAGGTCTGCTGGAGCTTAAGGCTCTCGTCTAAACAGATACAAATGAAGTCTTCTCAGTGTTGAACTAAGTGTTGTCATCCTCATGATGCTATGCCACAGCTGTTTCTCAGTTTATTCAACCAGAACCTTGCTACTTTCACAGAAGTTGAGTAAAAGCAGAGACAAAACAAAAGTGAAATATATATATACTCACATGTACCACGTGTGCTTCTGTATCTGTTCTAACTGCAAACAGAGAAAGGGAGAGAGAAACAACACATGAGCCAAACCATGTCCCGAGGCAGCAGGCAGTCCAGTCAGTTTCCTGCTGGCCACCTCTAATCTCTCTCGGATTGCACTCTCTGATCTCACCACCAGGTTTAGGTTTAAGTGCAGAAGATATAAAGATGTGCACATCAAACGTGAACTAATCAAGCCGTGGCCCACAGAACAAGAACACACTGCTCATGTTTAGACCTTCTTTCTGTTGATATAAATGCAAGAAGAATAAATTTAGGATGTACTGTTGTTAGCAACCGAATCAACAAAAAATGTGACCCGTCAAGAGCTATAAACATTCAGCACTTGATCCGATCCAGAAACAATGAGGTTTTTTATGACTTGACGTTATCAGCTGATTTAAATAAGGACATATATGTAAGAGGACAGTAAAGAGTGACTAATTTAACAAATGCTATCATCCAATATGACTTACAAATGAAGGAAAATAACAAAAATGGTAATTAAAACATTTATGTAAAGCAAAAACCTAAGAAAATTTTGTTGATAAACCATTTTTTTAAATGACCATTTCTTCTATAAGAATTATTCAGAAATTGGTCTAAACATTATTTGGCTTGTCATGTCCTATTTGCATATTTTACTAGCATTAAAGTCTGAATGAATTGAAAATGTTCAGTATGTCTATAATACATTTAGAACTTCTTGTTGGATTTAAAAAAAAGTGGTAATATTTTAGATGATAATAAGACAGCCTTATCACTCAGATCTCTTTGATATAACTGTCAGACAAACTGTGACAATTTAAAATGAATTAGTCAAACCTCTTGCCACTCAAGCATTCCAAGGGGGGAAAGATGAAATAAGTGGATGTGAGAAAAAATGTATATAGGGGAACATAACTAGAGAGAATGTAGTGTTTGGAAGCTCATGAGTGAGGTCTAGAGTGAGGCAAGCTGGTCATGAGCTCAAATAACAGCAGCAGTAACATGTAACAGTTGTTTCATAGAAAGCAGCTTACTAGTGTTAACATCACTGAACTTCAACAACCAGCGACTGTAATGAAACTGTACACTATAGACCCCAAAATATTCACAACACTCAAAACGTTTGTGGAAATAATTACCTCAAATATTTGAGTTGGAGAACACTCACTGGCCACTTCATTAGGTACACATTACTAGTTCTTGGTTGTGAAACCAGTCTGGTCTTTCTCCTCTGACCCACAGAACTATAGTACACTGGATATTTTTTCTTTTTCTGACTATTCTCTTTAAACCCAAGAGAAGGTTGTTAAAATCCCAGTAGATCAACAGTTTTTGATATACTCAGACCACCCCATCTTTAAAGGGGTGCATTATATGCTTTTCAGGGATATGGTGTCGTTTTATAGCACACTCAAGTAACAATTTGTCATAAACAACCTCATAGAAATCACCTGTCTCTTTAAGAGCCCCCTCCTTCTTCCCGACCTGCCCCCTTCAGTGCGTCATACTTTATGCGCACTGCCACCATTTGTTTTCATTTTCCGAGCGCCGCTACATTTTCATAATAAAAACATTATTGCATGGCAACGGAGGATATTGTACAAGCCTATGCACACGATCCTACGTCGGACCCAGAAAGTGAGTTTTCGGCGGAACCGGAGCAAGTACAGAGACTTTTTCAAGACGTGTCTGCTTGGTAAATATCCTCTTGTAAATTTACACCATTTTGTGGCAGCATTTTACTAGGAAATTAAAAATATGTTTTGCTCTGAAATAATACATAAGCTTTTTAACCATTTTTGACGAAGCGGGTCATCCTTGGGAAGCGTAAAGAGAGGGCTCTCTCGTTGGCATCCAAACATACATCTCCTTGTAGAAGTCATTTTGTAATCCGGATAACTGTAGAGAAAAGCACTCTGAACGAGGAGCTTCGTTGACACGTAGTGAGACCAGCTGTTGCTAACAGTAGCTCCCTCAGCCGTAGACGTGAGTGTTTGCCGGAGCTGGAGGGGGAGGAGCAGTGCAGCAGCAGACGGGGGACAGAGGCGGAGCTACGCAAAAGGGCCAGGGCTTCGCGAAATAGAGCGTTTTAGCACCTCACAATGTCTACCGCAGGAGATTCAACGATTACTCAAATATGCATGAATGATTCAAAGTCACGATTCAGGTGCGTTTTTAATGAGGGACACACATTATAACACAACATAAAGCTCAATAAAGTAGATTTTGCAAAAACCCCCCTTTAAAGTCACTTAAATCACCTTTCGTCCCCATTCTGAACTGCAGAAGATCATCTTGACTATGGCTACATGCCATAGAGTTGTTGCATGTGCGTGACAGATTAGAAATTTGCTTTAATAAGCAGTTGAAAATGTGTACCTAATAAAGTGGCCGGTGAGTGTACGTAGTATAATGTACTTTTTAAGCAAACTATACAAAAAAAATAAACAGTTTTTTTTCCAGCAAACATCTAATATGCCTTCATCACTTTTGGAAAAAGTAGTAGTTGCTATAGATATTTATTTTGTTGCTATGTTTTAAAGGTGGTGGTTTAAAATGAGTTGCAGACTGACCGTTAGACGTTTGGTTGCATCCACCTCTATCATACCCCTCAGCAAGTTCTGGCAGTCCGGGGGAATGAAATGGGGCATGTGAAAGACTCCTAGCTTCACTTTTTCCAGCAGGTTTCTCAGATTATCGTCATCAAAGGGCAAAGCACCCTAAGAAAGGAGAAATAAAGTGCATGAGACTGAATGAAACAGAAGAAGCAGTTCATTGATGGCTTAGCCCCACCCTTCGCCTCACTGTTTAGCATTTAGGAAGAATTTTAATGCATTGGAGTTGATAGCATGATACTTATAAACATTATATTTTGACACTTTTGTCTGAAAATAAGATAGAGAATTGTTTGCTTTGGGAGTTGTGTGGTGGTCCACTCAGCCGACTAAACATCCAGGAGATCATCAAGAATGTTAGCACTGCAATTATGAGCATTTTAAGTTTGAATAATGAGATCTTTAAGAATAAGATCTTCTTTAATTTTTTTAGAATTTAGTTAAAACGCATTTAAATACACATAAACATCTGAACACAATGTACAGTCATGATCTCTATCCAGATCCTCACAGCTACATATAAAAGTGTATGCAATGGCAAAGCCCATCCACAGCGCCCAAGGCCAGAATGCAAGGGAAAGATAACTAAGAGCCGACATAGATTTGAGCCAACATCGCTTACCCTACCATATATGGGTGAAACGAAACTGTATCCCACACACCGACCTGTTCAAAGAGTATAAAAAGGCTGTGGAAACAGTCAATAAACCGTAGCTCTGGTGAACGCGTGAACTCTGTGTCTGTGTTTTCTTTCCTCGCTACCCTGAGATCTCAGAAGAGACTTAGACTCTCAGGAGGGAAACGAATGATCTTTCTACAACACATGCTAAAATATCAATGCTACAAATATTTAGCAAATATAGTTGCTAATTTCAATGTACACAGGCATCTTCTGCAGAGTATTCTGCAAAGGACAGGGACACACAGGCATTCTTAATTTATATATTTAAACATTATATTCTTTCTTATATGTGATTTCAACACAGTTTTATGATTTATTCAGAACACATTTTGACAACAAAATGAACATTTTGAACAAATCAGCTTGAATGTTTTTCAGGAGTCAAATGCATTTTTCACATTTTTGTGTTTATATGATCAGAAACTGAATAAAGGCAGCTGATGTTGGACTAATGAAAAATGAAGGTAATAAACAGCAACATATGGCTTCTCTATTCTTGAAACCTCAAGAGCATTAAAATTACAGAGAGGAATGGATGTTTATCAAAATATATATGGGTAAAATTGAAGCAACAGGAGTGATGAATCCTTTATCTAAAAATCTGCATTGGAAGTATGGGGCAGAAAAAGCCTGGTACTGCAGGATGATTGCGCTTTGCTAATTAGCTTTGTTTTGCAAAAGATACACTTCATCATTTTTGCATCAGAGAGAACCATCAGGGCTCCTGACACGACTGAGATGTCAGCGCTTGATAAATAACATGGAAAACTCAGAAGCGTGACTGACGACAGGATCATGTAATAGATGATACAATCAAGCTAAAGCTACCAAACTAGTGAAAAAATAAATGAAAAAGGATGCAGATTGCATCGATAAGAAAGGGTCTTTGTGGAAAGAAAAACCATAGGAAAGGTGCTCGGGATATACAGGAATAATTGGGTTGGTTGTGGAGGAGAATACAGTTATAATGGAGCACTCGGACACAAAAGAAAACTGGAAATCAATTGGCTTTTCAATTTCTCTGAAGCAAGTGCTGCTTCTGCTCTGGGATTGTGTGGAGCTCAAGGTCTTGAACAGTAATTACTCTCGGACCAGCTTGATTATCCTGACTCAAAGCAAGCCGTCTGTTGTCAGAGAGTCGCAGGACTTGTCTGCTTTGAGAGTGATTTCATTATAAGCTACTGCTATTTGTCTCAGCTGTTTGATAAAACAAAATGAAGCAAGCGCAGATAAGAGAGTTCTAATGTTGATAAACAGCTTGTCAGTGCCCGCTGGTGCAGAATTAAACAAAAAAAGACTCTCTCCAAATATTTTTTTCTCTACTATCGTTGAATGGCACGGAAACATCTAAGGGTGCTTTCACATCTCTGGTTCATTTCATTTGGTCCGGACCAAGAGATTCAACTGATACATTGTTACAAATGTCAGCTGGTTTAGACCTAATTCACACCACACAGATCACTTAGATCCGCACTAGTTGAAAATATGTGACATCAAACGGGCCACTCATTGGTCACATACATAATCATATGCGTTATATCAACTGCTTACTATATAATTTATGTGAATCTCTTATTATGGACGATACACGGATTAAAAATAAACTAAAAAGGAACTCTAAATTAAACAAATTAAACATAACTAAACTAAGTCTGGTGTGAAAGGCCCCTTAAAAAAGTAACGAGGTTTGGCCGCAGAATTACTCTGCAAAAGTTGTTCTATGATAAAACATCTAGATTTTAGGCACAACACTCAGTTGCTCTCAGTCTGGTTCCTCCCCAAAATTAACCTGAGTGGACTCATGTTTAGCAATATTGTGCCTAAACCCTTTATTTTTCTGAAAAGCTTTTTTATATAAAATTCTTACTAAAGTTCAAAATTCAACCAACCAGCCAATCAAACAACCATTCGATCAAGCAGCCAAACAAACAACCAAAAAACCATTCACCTATCCAACCAACCAACTGACCAACCGCCAAACCTACCAACCAATCTACCCGCTGACCAACCGACCAACCTACCTTCCTACCAACCAACCAACTGATTGCCCGAACTACCAATGAACTGAGGAAATGACTGACCATCCAACCAACCAACCAACCAACCACCCATACAACCAACAAACCAACCCCCAAACCAACCTGCCAACCAACTAACCAAACAACCAACCAACCCCCAACTGACCAACCAACCAACAACATAAAGTATAATAGGGAAAGCAAAATAGATAGCTAACTTATTTTAAGTGGAATATTGTCTTTTTGCTGTTTTTGACCGAAATGTGTATTGCTAGAAATAATGAAAAGCTACAGAAAATAAAGCTCTCTTATGAGTTAGAAATATAATACATCTTTTTATAAATGTAACTGCTAATATTAAATCTTACCAAGGCTAAATCTGAACAAAGCAGAATACAAAAATGTAGAACACAAAACTCCCACCTGCAAGCTCTCTTAAAATCCTTCAGACTAAGCAGGTGTGAGTCAGAAGGTGAAGAAGATTCATGAAACATGAATGAAAAGAGCTGATCCCTCACATGTCTGATAGAAAGATGATTCCCAGGGAGAAGGGAGGAAAGTCGTTGAGCTTTGGTGTTGTCAAACCTTTAAGCTCTGACTATACAGCTGGTTACACGTTGATTCTTGTAAAAAGACAGCTCTTGGTTGGCTGATTAGACTAGTATGGAATTTCCTAGCTTGAATTCTCCCTCTGATTATTTCTCAAGCAGGTACAGGGGGTTTCTCTCCTCCATTAAATTCTGAGACTCTGCAGCTCAAAATTTGTCATTAGAGCCGAGGGCTGTACAACAGTTGAATCATGTGACATAAAATGAAATCTCTGCCACAAAAAGCATTCACTCACCACCAAAAGTGCGAAGAGAATAACTCCGCAGCTCCATACGTCAGCTTTCCTGCCATCGTATTTCTCCCCCTGTCAAAAAGAGAGAGGAGTTAGCAGTGGAAAGAGAAAGATTCAGAGGAATAACGAGAGATTCCACAGAGAGGGGAGCATACACTTACCCTTATAACCTCTGGACAGGCATAGTGTGGGGATCTGAAAGAAAATAAAACATTATCTTAACATCTTTCTTCCCTGGACTGTGCAAAAACACCAGCTTTAACACAAGGAAACATGCACCATGCTAATCCAGTCATTTTTCTTTGTAATTTGCATGAGGATTCTTGTCTGTCTCAACACCCTGTACGTGCTGTTGTGAAATGAACCAATAATATAAAATTTAGTTTTAATGACTTTCTGCTGGCAGTGTGTATAGCAGGTTTGTAATTGTTTGAAGCATGTGATGCGTTTTAACAGCATGGGACGTCCCCATAAGCAGCTATCATTTATTAAAACCAATTTTCTATTAATGTTCATAATCTTTCATTTGGTACTAGTGCCATCTAGAAAGATGGAGAGCAAGCGAGGACTGAGAGTGAGTATGTTTAATGTTTCACTCTTTTCAATAAAAATAAAAAGTACCCCCTTTAAGCAAACAGTATTCACGTTTATCATACATTAAAACCAGTTTGCGCCCATTTTACACATTGTTGGATAACCAAAAGTGAAGGGTGAAGAAAAAGCACGCTCATTACATTTTACATGACCTGCCCATACCTGCACGGGACAACAAAAATGTTCAGGGATTGTGATCCCAGAAAATAACTTTTTCACCTACAAAAATAAGCAAGGGGTGAAGTGTAATGGTGGAACCCTTAATGACCTCATTTTCCATTAAATGAAGTATACTGTTGTTTAAACCCCTTCCACAAAGTTGTGCAACAATGTGTTGTAACTGTAACGGGAGGAGGTTTCAGGGCATGGAAGGGGAGGGGGCACAAAGAAGTCCAAGGAGGGGAGGTGGGGGTAGGCAATGAAGAACAAAGTCTGTAAGTGGCTTTCCATGAGGAAAAGTTCTGGCAGATTCCCTCAAAGATGAAGGATCCTGGTTAGCTCAGAGGGACATCGTAGACTCGAGGTCCTGATGGGTCAGAGGAGTAGCTGCTGGCCACTTCAGAGCCGTGTGTGCCCTTTGATATGACGATCAGGGGAGGTACTCCACCAAGCTATTTAGATTGTGCGGACATGCACTTGCGCAGGAGTACAAGCACAAGAGAGGCAGGTGCAGTGTGTGGCAAGTGGATACAGTAAGTGGTCACTAGATCAGCTTGTGGCAGGTGTAGCCACCTTCTTCGACAACTCATCTTGGCTATGTAGACCGCAAAGACCCCCAACCTGGCCTCTCCAGGGGTCAATAGATCACAGTGTAAATGGGTGGTACATCATCACCTAGAGCCGGTGACATTTGGCTCCTATGTTGGTGCCTCCTGGATATCAATAGCAACCTCAGGAATAGGTGCCTCTGGAAGAAGAAGGAACTGGCACCTCAAGGGCAGAAACAAGCACCCCAGAGGCAAGAACAGGCCCTCAAGAACAGCAATAGGCACCTCAGGGGCAGAAACAGGCACCCTAGAGGCAAGAACAGGTCTCACAGACACTGCAAGAGTAGATTTGACTACACTACAGAGATGACTCCCACCAGAGATGGTGCCCACAAACCAGGGAGCCGCAGAGCAACCTTCAAAAAGACTTCACTTATTGCTGTGATTTAGACCTTAAAATTGTTTGTAGCAACACATTTAGAAACTCATGTAATGCTCTTTAAATTGATACTTTTCATCTTATTACCTTGCACACTCCACTATAATAGCATTTTCAGCACTGGAATGAGAATACTAGAGTAGAAGCCTGATGTCACTTTGTGTGTTATGGATATCCCCATGATAGGAGCATGAGGGAGGATTGATACGGGCAATCAAGGAAGCCATGGGAGGTGATTAAGCTGTTGTGAGAAGACTCTTATGGAGAGAAATTACCCACAGAGACAAAAAAAGTGGATCATGGTTTTAAAAATAGATTTTTTTTTGTTTCTTTCATGTCAAATTCTTCTGGTCTGTTTGAGGAAAGTGGGTCAAAGTGTGAAAAATATACAAAATAAAACATCCGTTAGGATTGTTTTCACCTAAGCAAACTTTGGAAAAAAATTAACAAAAAGCAAAAGTGTTAAGTGATTCATTCATTCATTTTTCAACCCGCTTATTCCCTTTCGGGGTCATGGGGGTGTGCCGGTGCACATTTGGCGAGAGCCGGGGGTACACCCTAGACAGGTCTCTAGTCCATCGTAGGGCAACATTCAAGCGCACATTCACACCCATGGGGAATTTAGATTATTCAATTAACCTAACCACATGGATTGTGGGGGAAACTGGAGTAAGAAACCCGCGAAAGCACGGGGAGAGCATGAAAACTCCTTCCAAGAAGGTCACCGGTAAGCCTCAAATAGGCAACCTTCTAACTGGAAGGGCATCTACCCACTGTGCCACTGTGTTAAATGATATTATAGCTGGTGTTGATTATTGTTGCAAAAAACATCAAATATGATTCACAACAACATGAATTGTGGCCCAATCACTCACTAAAAATTCATCAATATAGAACATGTGCTCCTCACACGCTTATCAACATTGCTACGCAAACAGAAGAAAGGGATAAAATGGTTGTTTTGATTGACTGTCTGTGTAAAGGTCCAGGGTTTCTGGGGCAATGGGGGTGGAGAAAGCACAAGCAGATTAACATTGGGACTGAGTCTGTCAAGTGGTTTGACATTATTGTTTTTGAGAAGGATAATATTTCCTGATTCTGATATGGTTTTGACATTTTTGCAAGTAATAGATGGAACAAAACTCTGATAGTGAGCAATTTTCTTATATCTTATTTTTTTTTTTTACAATTTTTAATGTACAATTATTACAAATAACAAACAAATAGGTATAATAGTTAAAAAAATACATTTTTCATTACTCAATGATACCACAACAGATCTGAAATTGTAAAAAAAAAATACAATTCTGAAAATGTAATTTTGTCATTTTTTCCACTGCAAAATTCGAAAAGTTTTTATTTCTTTATATCAAAAGTCAAAAGTGTTGGGACAAAGTAAAGCAGTGACAAAGGGAAAAACAATTTGAACATTGCATAAAAATAGACAAATAAAAACACTGTTCCAAGCACTTTTTATGTCATTGTGATTTTTGTGCCAAAACTTTGAAAAACACAAGCCATCACACAGGTCTTGTGCTTCCTTCTTTTCACCATGAGATGACACTGATTTGGGGCCTGTAAAATAAAACTGCAAGATGATCCTGCATTGTCATAACTCTTGTAATGTTCATTTGAAACCTGCACATTATATTAATTTCTACTTAACTCAAAACAGCCGCTGAGATTGGCACACACACACACACACACACACGCACTTCTAACGGTTAAGTGGGCATTTGGTAGTTATAAGGTAGTGAATAAATCTTTCTTTGTTGTAACTGTCCATCTTGAGAGACTTAAAAAAGGGTCCGAAGTTATATTATGGAATTTTAAAATCTATTATGAAGTGGTGTCAAATTAACTTTTCCTAAATTCAGTGCAGCTTTAAAAACATATTCTTTACACAAAATTGCCCCACGGTAGGTTGTTGCCATGATGTTACTGAAGCTTGATATAGAAATGTTACTGGGGTATTTCAGACGATGAGGGCTGAACTAGAGTCCATTACTGCAGTAAACAGAATACATTTGTGTCAACCAGACAACATGCGAAAGGGCTAAAGATTAATGTGTTTAATTAAAAACTGTCATATCTGTGCCTCAAAATGGAAAAGTCACAATCAATAATTGCACTGTGGCACCATTGACGGAAATCGTTAAAGCGGTGGGAACCTTTTAGTTACTCACTGTGGCTCAAGCTGAAGAACACGGTGTTGATAATGCAACTGTTTCGGGTTACATTCCTAACAAAATCAAGAACTTACACTCATTTCAGCCAAATGTAACCATTTTGAGTATCTATAGATATAACAAGAGCAGTAGTACAAAGACTGCTCACCGAGGCTCTATCCTCCTGATAATCTTTATCTGTGATAATTACCTCTGTCCTGTGGCACCTTACCCTCTCCTTGTCATTGATAATAGTTCCTCTAATGGCATGCATTACACATTCACAGGGGATTTAAAACCTCATGACATCCGCTTCATGCTTTTACTAATAGAAGACGTTCAGGAAGTGCCTCAGAGCTAGAGTTCGGAGATAGCTGTTATTAATACAAAGGGAGGGAAACAGCCAAGAATCATGTTTTTGCTAAAATGGTCGATATCCAAAAAATATACCTCATCAGGGCAACACTCTCTCTTTTCATAAAGTGTAAGCGCGAAAAGAATGCCTTCTAGTACAATCAATAATAAATGTGTACTAAACTTCATTCATTCATTCATTTTATTTACCACTTCTTTCTTATCAGTTTCGCTGGGTTCTGCTGGCACCTATCTCTAGTGTACTTTGATTGCAAATGTAGATTTTTTTTACCAAACGTGGAAAAAACTGTAAATGGTCTCAGAAAGACCATTTTTGTCTTGTTTATTTTTGTAAGTTTATAAAAAGAAAAAAATCTTAATGAAATCAGCAGTTGGTGTTACTAACATTTTCCTTTAACCCTTAGAAATCTCTGCAAGCACTGATGCATGTGCCCATCACTCTGGATGTTTTGAATTAAGTAGGAATGATGTGACCCACCTGTTGATTAATTTTAATTTCATATATAATGTGTAGGTTTCAAAAAGGTTATTAGATTTGATAGTTTTATGTTTTAAATGGACGTTAAAGGAGTTGTGACATAATTTGCAAGGTAATTCAAATTAATGAAAATGTGCAATCGTTTCATTTTACAGAGCCAAAATTGGTGCCATTTATTGGTGAAAAGAAGGGATAACCATTGTAAGTACAATACCTGTCATATGGCTTGTGATATGTAATTTTCACATTGTTTTGACCATGATATTCGTTATATAACAAAAACTGTTTTTATAGTAAAAATACTTGTATTTTTTTAACAATTTCAGGTTTGCTGTAGAATTATCATGTAATGTAATGGGAAAATATTAAAAAGGCTGGGGTTGTACCCATAATTTATAACAATCATCGCCACAAAACATGTTTGAAATATAATTTATTCGAAAAATAAAGTAAAGTAGTAAAAAAACACTCAAAACGTCCCAATAGACTTCAAAGAGTTAAAACAGCATCGGTTCTTATACTTTTGCAAAAAGTCAGCGATTTTGTTAAATTTTTGACAATCAATACAGGTGCTCATAGTCATCACACACAGCTTGAAACCCAGTCATGAACTGAAACAGAGACACCTGTGTCAGAGGCTTAAAACTTGGCAAGAAACAACCAAACTCTGCTACTACGATTGAGCAAAGTAACAAGACATAAGGTAGTTATACTGCATCAACAAGATCTCTCACAGGCAAAGATTTTAAAGTTGAAATCATGGAGGATTGTAGATGCAGTGGTTGGCTGAATATACTTGTGCAGATTCAAGAGGCAGAAGGATGTGAGAAAGCTAGCTCTCGTTTAGAAAAATCTAACATCACAGTTCCTTCAAAAAGCAAAAAGACAAATGGTGGTCCCACCAGATATTGATTTTGTCTTTTGTTCATTGAGGAAAATAATTAAAGCAATCTCTTTGAAAGCATTCACCATTTTTTTCACACCTGCCTAAAACTATTTAACGGGGAAGTCGTACTCACCCACAGCTGGTTTCTAAGAGACTGTCTCCAACCTGCAGAGAAGCCATGCCAAAGTCTGCTATCCTGATGTTATTCTTCTCGTCCAGCAGCAGGTTCTCAGGCTTCAGGTCTCTGTGGCTGTAAAACATGCACCAAAACACACTTAACTTCTCATTTTCTTATGTGTGCAAATTCATTCCTTCATTTTCAAACCCACTAATTCCCTTTTGGGGTCACGGGGGTTTCCGGTGCCTATATCCAGCACACATTGGGCGAGAGGCGGGGGTACACCCTGGACAGGTCGCCAGTCCACCACAGATGTGTGCAAATGATACTTATAAATAAAATTTAGGCGTCTTCGCCAACACGCTAGGCTGATCTTTTGATTACATTAAAAGTTTAGACTTCAATAATGATCTTTTTGCAACTATAAGGTTCTATCAGACTTTGTAATTGCAACATATTTATATTTTGCGATGTGTTTGGTTTTATTTTTATTCTGTCTGCACATTCAAACTCGATCTTGGTATTAGGATGTTCTATCTGAAGAGGCTCTAGTACCTTACTTATGCAAGGTAATTAAAAAAAAAATGTGAGAAAATTCATTTTACAGACCCCTAATTGGTGCCATTTCATCTACTGGTGAAAAGATTGGATAACCATTGGAAGTACAATATCTGTGATATGGCTTGTATTTTTCAAAGCTTTGGCATAAAAAGTGGTTGGAACAGTGTAAAAGGTTTAGAAAGCGTTGGCCTATATACACGCACACACTCATACATTGGGGGGGGGTTATGAATACACTTTGACACTTTTGATTTTTATATATATATAGTAAAGAGCAGAGGTGAAAGAGCATATATATATAGTTATAAGATATAAGTTGGAAGTGGCAGCATATATATATATATAAAACATGAAGCAAACTTTTTTTGAAAAGTATTTACTACTACTCAGAATAGTAGTACAATATCAATATCAAGTTTGTTGTGGAATTATTGTGTATTGTAATGAAAAGAAAATGAAAAGAAAACCCGGACTTCTAAGGGTAAATCTGATTGGTTAGGAGCATAAAATGGCCCCTTAAAGGCATAAAAAAAGAAAGTGTGCTTAGTTACTAATGTTTTAAAGAAATAAAAAAAAATAAGCTTTTGTTCTACTCCATTGATTAATAACTTACTGAATGGAGCCAATGACACTAACAGAAAGTGACTTCTCAGAGTTAAAAATTCTAATTAAAAACAGTAAAATTCAGAATTTATTTTAGAGAGAGAGTTGCATCCTGATTAGTTTTGGCTACAAGAGGAGCAAAACCCTTAAATCCCAAAACTTCAAAACCACTCAGGGCGCAGCTAAAACCTAATCATTCCCAGCGGACGACTCGGTATTCGATTGAATCATCGTGACTGCGCATAGAATTATTTCTAAAAGATGGCAGTTTCAGATTTAGGGCCAAATCTCTTGATCAGACTTCATGCGAAACATCTTGATTTCTTGTACTATAGTGAAATCCTCTGATCTGAAGATAAAACCAGAGCCTTTCCTCCCAGTGTCAGGAAGAAAAGCCTCTTTCATCCTGAGCGACTAAGTGATTGAGGAACACAAGGACATTTTAGGTCCAAGAGATCAAAAGCAGCTTGTACATTTCAAGTGTCTTTCAGAGAGACGGCTGATCATGACCCGTGAGCCGAAAAGCATTTATTGGGGGCTGATCATCCGAGATGGTTTGTCACCAAGAAGCCAATAAACGTTGGGGACTGGAAGCGTGACTTGAAGCAGAAATACAGTCCTCACTTTTTGTCACAACAATTACAGCAGGCAGAAAAGAACAAAAAATGTTCAATCTTCAAAATGCCACAGCTCTGTTTCTAAAAGGCTGCGTGTGATGAAGTAGTCGCAGCATTAGAAACGGGCGAAAAAGCTGGTATCTCCTCGCCCAGCGGTAGCTGAGCTATTGCACAAGTTAAACACAGACTAGCAATAAAGATTTTTTTACTGCAGGGATTGATTCATGGTTCTCATGCCAAGGCAACCAAGGGGAAGGAGAAGCTGCAGGTAATGGAAAGATAGCATGGGGGTTCCAGTCGATACTGCAGTGTGTTTACTGAGAGGCTTTTCTGATTAGCTGCCAGCTAGAGACTGATTGGCTGAAGATGTACCCACTGAATGATCTTGGGGCAAGAGCTGTGAACATCACCCAGATATAATCATAAACATCCTTTGAAATAAACTCATCACACAGGAACTGTATGACTCCAGTCTTCAAATATGAAGCAAAACCTTCCACTAGAAGAGTTTCGGGAGCTGATCTACAATGCTGGTTTTTATCCTTTAAATCCTTTAAAATTTCAAAACGGATTAGAAATTAATTTCATGGCATTCAAATTGTGCTACGCCTATAAAGCAAATGGCAGAGTTGTCTAGTGTGATTGGTTTAGGAGCTTCCAGTGGTCAACCCTGCTCCCTGGTCAATGGACTCTTCCCCCCTCGCGGGATGCACGTGGCATTTAACAGCTGAGTGGTTTGTGGTAGCGGAAGGTTCCAGATGAGCTTTAATTTTACACACTTTGTCTAATTATCTCTCTTTCCACAGAACAGGTCCAGTGGAGGTGTTCTATAGAGCTGTGTGAAGTAAATGCTCATTATCTTTGTTGATAAAGCAGATGTTCGGGGAACAAATAAACATAATCTCTCTGTGAGGAAAACACCAGTGCCCTGCTGTGAGCTCACTGTAGCTACAAATGTTTCCTTCAGATGCATCACAGATCATTTAGACACATCTGAAATGACAAATGACGAAAGCGTCTGAAAAAAGAATGATAAATACTGGAATGAATGGGGTAAAACAGACCATTCCTTGTTATAATCTGAATATGTACCATTGTTTTTAACCCAGTCATAGTAATTTGCTACTGTATTTAAGCATATTTTGGATGCCTTATACAAATTTTACTACATTCTGATCCGAGATGGCTTCTCGGCAGAAGAAATATTGATGCAATGACACTCTCTGCCTGAAGATGGAGTTTACACAGGGAAACGAAGAAGATGACGACAGAGAAGAAATCAAAGAAAACATTGAAAAACTTGGTGAAAAATACTGTTGGTGTTGAGAGAATTTGAGAGAATTTGTGGCACAATATTTATTTATTTATTTATTTTGGTTACTGTACAGAGCGGCTTAAAACGGATCCAAAATGGGAATTAAAACTCTTTTTGGTTGGCACCACTCATTCGGCCAGATGTGTGGCGTGTTGTAGCCATAAATTTTAAACTGAAAACAAGGATCGGTGTGTAGGCCTTTATACTTCTTTCTAATTCAACTCTGCAATATATATCTATATAATCTATCTTTTACTCAGATACATTTTTGCTGAGAATGTTCGTTGTTTCTGTAAAATAAAATAAAGGGGGACAGCTAACCATTTGGGGAACCACCTTTTTGTTGCTGTTATCAAACTACACATTTATTTGATAAATTAAGAATGCACTTCCTGTCTCTAGCTATAGCAAATGTTTAAAGTTTAATTTCTTTCCTGAACACAAAAAATTATTTTTGTCCAAAACTTTAACCCGTGTGATGAAAGGATTTAAATGTGTCCAGTCTGTTCAGAGCGCATATATAAAAAAAAAGATAGATTGCACACAATTCTGATATTGGCTTGTATAATAAACTATTTTTAAAAATGTGCCCCTTTGTGGCTAGAAGTGATCTAAACATTACCCCATTTATCACAGATTTTACTGAGCTGAGTTTTTTTTAGTTGCTGGGGTAAACATTCTGGTTGCTAGGGAGAAATCAATGATGTTATTAAAAGCTGAGAGATATTTACCAAACCTTGTGTTCCTAGCAGTTTCTGAAGCTGAGATATAGAACTGCTGATTTGGTTGCTAGGGTAAAAGAGTAAGTGACTTATTATGTTCCCTGTGTCACTAATCGTAAAATAAACTAACACCCGTGTCTCTATTATTTTCCTAAGCTGAGATATGCTAAAATGGTTGCTAGGGTAAACAGACTGATTGTATGGGATGGTCAGTGACAATGTTCCCTGTGTCCCTAGTCACTATTAGTTATATATAGGACAACCCCCATGTTTCTATAATTTACCAAAACTGAAAATGTGGTTGCTGGGGAGCTGTTAGTGATGTTATAAAAAATTAAGTTGTCACTATGTTTTTTTTTCTTGGATATATTTTCATTGCCTTTTCTATTTATTGGCCATTATACATCAACTGTCTGTCATCAATCTTTAACTCCTTATAAAGCATAGGTTTTAAATATTTTCAGTTTTTCAAATTTGATCCCATGTTAAGTCAATGGAAAATGTATAAAGCAAAAATAAATAAAGGATGAATAAAGATAGATTGCCTTTTACAAGCAAACATAATAATATGCTTTAATCTAAGCAATACAGGAAGGAGTTACCAGTCCAAAAAAAAGTATGCCCTCTCAATAGCAGTTAGCAGTCGGTTTGATCATTTTTCCCAGTTCTTTCATGACTAGTCTTCTCATTAAATTCAGCCCGAGTATGCACTCTCTGTGGCAGTGCTCATATCTCAATATTCCATTAAAGAATGGAAAACAGCATAAATGTATCCAATTATCCAATAAACTCTCACAAATTCAACAGTATTACAAGGTTCCTTTGCGAACACGTACTCCTTCTTATTTAACATATGGTTGAAACCAGACTTGGTATTCCCCAAAGGAGACTCTTCTTCCTCTCTAACCATCTCATGAACTAGACTGAAAATCTGAAGAATCTGACAGTTTCAATCAAACTTTAGTCCTCACAGTGGGACAAAGAAGCGCTCACACAAACCCAATGGATGTAGTGATGGCAGAAGAATATTATCAGTTAGAAAAGCTGTAGTGGAAACTGACTATGAAGCAGCCGAGCAGAGCTGTGAGTGATGCTTCCTTGCTTCTCTGTTTACACAGTGTTTTCCATTAGCTATGGAGAAAGGCCTTCAAAGCATCCATCAGTGTGTTGAGCTTTGCTGGAAGCATATGACAGTCTTCATTAGCTTATGCGCGCCTGCTGAAGCGAATGGTAAACAGATGCAAATATTCTGCTAATGGCCGGCCCTTCGCCGTTTTAGCATATTAGCATATGAAGAGGTTATGATCCTGACAATTTCAAGGGAACCATTATTGGAATTAGCCATAGCTCAAAAAGTTCTGAGATGAAGAGCATGTGAGGATTCTTTTTTACCTCCTTAATACTTGTGTTAAATAGACAGCCACAGAGAAGATGCAATTATTAGTTGACAATTTTTATTATTTTTATTATTTTGGTCTTGGTTCCCTGGAGTTCTTACTACAAATCAATGAAACAGAAACTTTAATTAGCCAACAGGCTAATGTTTGTACACAAACTTTGATGTTGGTTTGTAACAACTGCAGTTTAAAAATGTTTTTAAAATGTTCTTGTTGTAATAAAAAGCAAACCCTGTCTCTAAGACCTTCCTAAGCTGGGATATAGATTCGGCAAATTGGTTGCTAGGGTAAACAGTTTGGTTGCTATGGGGGGGGGGGGGGGTTGTGACATTATATAATCTTCTACACTTCACTATAGGTGAAATGCATCAGCCTCCATGTCACAATGATTTTCCTAAGCTGAGATAGAGATTGGTAAAATTGGTTGCTAGGGGTAAACAGTTTGGTTGCTATGGAGGGGTCAATGACATTATATAATGTTCTGCATCTCACTTTGAGTGAAAAATGTCCCTCCATGTCACAATGATTTTACTAAGCTGAGCTGGAGATATGCTGAAATGGTTGCTAGGGTAAACAGTTTGGTTGCTAGGGAGCTTGGTTGCATGGATTAACATAAACAAACCCCCATTTCTCTATGATTTCCAATTGTCAAATTTGACCACATAACATAGTCTTGTCATACTCCACAGAAATGCAAAGTATGTGCTGGATACCTTTCAATGATACTTATTCCAAGGGGAGAGCAAATGTCTCTCTGATGCTGATTTTGGGAAGAAAACCCACATTTTTAAAATTTT
This sequence comes from Danionella cerebrum, assembly GCA_007224835.1. Classification (NCBI taxonomy): domain Eukaryota; kingdom Metazoa; phylum Chordata; class Actinopteri; order Cypriniformes; family Danionidae; genus Danionella; species Danionella cerebrum. The sequence goes on from SRMA01023912.1 coordinate 23,694, forward strand.
ATTTTTAAAAGTTTTAGTCATTTTTTTTAAATATTCCAAAGTGAAATAAAATGGCAAATGGTTGCATTACTTCGGATGCATAATTGAAAGTAAAAAGTTATTCGCTCTTTTTTAAATCAGGATTGCATGGTAGACAGCATAAGGTTGAGTATGTCCACCACCTGCACTTAATATCTCCTGCTTATCTTCTGGGACATTTATGAAGCAGATTTCTTACTTTTATCTTGTCTGAGTTTATTTTTGTGGTCAACAGGCTGGACATGATGCAGTGAGGACTACCTGAATGCATTGAGCTAGGAGTGAAGTATCTAGCTATCATCACATAGACGATGGACTTTTTGAGTCACTAGGCTTCACTTTTTTAACTTGTTTTCACTCGAGCTGGCACCAAAAAAACTTTACCTGTGCTTATTTGTCAAAAAAAATTACCCATCAAATATGACCGATGAAAAAGGAAAAAAAAATGCAAACAATGCTTTCATAAGCATTCAAATTCTATGTTTAACCATTATTTTTGGAATTTTTATATTATTGTTATTGTTTTTTTTTCTATTGGTCATTTGTCATAAACTGAAATTATACAATATACAATTTGGCCAGATGGACTATGAAAATCTGATTAAGGCAAGAGCACATTTATTTACAACTTATTCAAGCTGTTATTTATCCATACAATTTATTTAAGCTATTTGTTTGCATGTAAGACTGCTAAAATGCTCTATGTTTCCTGATGTCATACAACCTAATGAATCCCAGTAATGTCAGGGAGCAAGACTTTAAAAACCATTTGAGAATGTCTCACATTTACATATCAAACATCGAGAAAACACTCAGAGATTAAAAAAAGAAAATTCTCAACTGAAGGAGAGCAATCAATCTTCGATGCGGAAATTGTCTCTGGGCATTGAGCTTGCAAATGTGCACAACAGTATAATCTCCGTATGATTTTGTTTCTCATTCAGAACAATGCTTTGCAATGACTGGGAAATGCTTCACTTGAGGTGGCTTTCACCATACATAATAGATGAGACAACAGCAGTACAACAAACTGGACAACAGCCGCTGGCAAGTGACTACATGATGTATGAAAGCAGACAGGAAAAATGTTAGCAACAAAAACACATTTGACTTCCATGTACCAATCTAATAAATAAGTGGCTTGCCTTAACTGATCCAAATGAAAGATTTCACAAAATAAAGATATAATACATAATTTGTACCATATGGAGTGGCTGTGGCAAAAGTCCAACGCTGAGATGATCTGTCGGAAAAATTTGCGCGCCTCTTTTGGCGTTAACCTGCCCTTCTTTACCAGATAGTCGAAGAGCTCTCCACCGGACACATGCTCTAGAACCAAATATCTGTAAAAAGCAGAAGATCAACAGAATTGCATTAAAAGTTGACATTTAAAGGAAAAGAAATGAATGTTCTGGACAATTTTAAATGCACTATGGTTGTCCCAGCCATATTACCCTGCAGACCAAGACTGGTTTACCTATGAAACTAGGGTTGGTTAGTACATGGAAGAGAAACCAAATGGAAATCTGTGTTGTGCTAGAGACTGTTGTGCTACTTAATATATGGACAACAAACGTAGTTCAAATCAAGTGCAATACTTAACACTTAGAAGTCTCTGCATGCACCGGTCACAACATCTGTTTTGCAACACAAACAATGCAACCCAGATGTTATTTAATTTTGATTTAAAATATAATGTTTAGGTTTCCAAAGGGATTTTATTTTTGATATTTTGTGTTTTAAACAAACATTACAAGAATTATGACATAATTTAAAAGGCAATTCAAATTAAAATGAGAAAAAAGTGCAACAGTTTCTTTCAGTTTCGTTCTTTAGACCCCAAATTGGTGCCATAAGCTCTATCTAGTGGTGAAAGCACAGGATAACCACTGGAAGTACAAGATCTGTGAAATGACTTGTGTTTTTCAAGATTATGGCATAAAACAAAACACCATGGCACAAAAGTGCTTGGAAAAGTCTCTAATTTTCACTTGTTTTGACCTTGTCTCTGATTTTTTGGGGGGATTTATGAATTTTTGTTTTTGTATCATTTTATTTTCATTTTATATGAATACTTTTGATATTTTTGCACTAAAAATTAAAACTCGGAATTGTATTTTTTTTTTTTTTTTTGTTCAAAAAATTTTGGGGGGGGGGGATTATTTTCTAATGCAATGAAAAAATATTTGTAAAATAAAGAGAACGTATTAAAAATGTTGCTAAAAAATGCTCAAAAGGCTCTAGACTTCTAAGGAATGGCTTGTAGACCCATTACTGTGCATTATTAGTGAATTTCTATGACTTACTGTTAGGTTGGAAAACAGCACAGGAACAGCCCCCTCTTTTATCATCATCACTTGCCTTGTCTGATATCAGCTGACAGCACACGGCAGTGTTTCTTTTAACAAATGTTCACATCTCACATTGACAGTGAATCAATTTTATCTTTTAGGAAATGGTGAAACTCTCACTTGAATAGAACTCCACAGTCATCGTGCACTTAGGCACACGGGTTTTCGGACAAAGGCTTGTCTAAAATACCTTCACAGATAAAAATGTAATAAATGAGGTAACATGAACCGAAAATAACATTTAGCATTGCAATGGGGCAGTGACGAACGCAAGTAGTTATCCAAGCTTCCATTGGTCCCATTGTGTTTAAGCCACTGTGTTAAACAATTTTGAGTTGATTCCAACTCAGAATGACTTCTAGCAAATTCCGAGTCAAGTGGTGCTCTACACGTGGGTTGTTTCACAGACTTGATTCAAAGGTGTTCATTTACGAGATGTGATTACAGATTGATAAACTCTGTTAATTCAATGTTTAACTATTTCCAGTGAGGTGAGTTTTTTTTTTTTTGTCACAGAACAGTAAGAGGCAAGTCGTCTCGGTGGATGCTGCACACTGATGGCAAATAAAGAGAACCTGTTTAAAATGTAAAACTTACTTGAAATTTTGTTGTTATTATTATTATTATTATTATTATTATTATTATTATTATTTAAAAAAAGTGAAGCAAACTCCATTGATCACTTCAGTTCTTTCTTCCCCATGAGTTCAAACATATGATCTTCGCATTGCCACTGAAAACCAACATATAAACTATTTATGAACACAATTTATTTCATAAACATACGAAAGTTGAAATAGACTCACCGGCCACTTTATTAGGGACACCTGTCCGACTGCCAGTTCATGCAAATTTCTGATCAGCCAATCACATTGCAGCGACTCAATGCATTTAGGCATGTAGACATGGCCAAGACCATCTGCAGCAGTTCAAGCCGAGCATCAAAATATGGAAGAACGGTGATTAAGGTGAATGTGGCATGGTGTTGATGCCAGACGGGCTGGTCTGAGTATTTTTGCGCAAACTTTCTCTAGGCTTGACAGAGAATGGTCAGAAAAACAGATATATTCATTACTGTGGCGTTATTGATGCCAGAGGTCCTATGAAAATGGCCAGACTGGTTGAAGATGAATGAAAGGTAACAGTAGCTCAGATAACCACTCAATACAATTGAGGCTGATGGGCTACAGTAACAGAAGACCACACTAGGTGCCACTCCTGCAGCTAAAAACAGGAAACTGAGGCTCAAGTTTGCACAGGTTTACTGAAATTGGACAATAGAAGATTAGAAAAACGTTGCCTGGTCTGATGAGTCTCGATTTCTGCTGGAGCCAACAACAAGAAAGCATGGATTCATCCTGGGCCAAACTGTCTGAAGAATATTTCCAGTACCTTGTAGAATCTATGCAATGAAGGATTGTTTTGAAGGCAAAGGGGGTTCAATCAGGTACTAGCAAGGTGTACCTAAAAAAGTGGCCGGTGTAAAGTGTATTATTATTAGCAGTATTAATAAAAATTTTGTAAATTCTTTTTAAAATGTGTCATTCTTTATTTGGACCAAGTATTAAATATACTTATGTTCCATACAATACTAGACCAAACTGCGTCTTTAGAAAATGTATGCAAGCCCGTTCCTGTAATCAGGCTCTCTGATTGGCAACCACATTTACAGTATGTCACACTCACCCATTCATGAGATACACGCTGGATTCCACTTGTATCTGAATGTACGAGCTCACTCACTGACACATCAGACGACTGATTTATTAGTCGATTAAAGGATTTTCTCATGCGATTACCTGTCAGCAGCTATTTAAATTAAGGATGGGTTCAAACTTGATTTGTGTGCATCTAAAAGGTTCCTGGGCAAATACTTCATAAGCACGTAGGTAATAAATCTGCGTCATCTGAATATTAAAAACCAACAATATCTCGGCTGCATCCATGTTGGCTCCTTCATCAATTACAGAAAAGTACATTAAGTCTAGGCAGGGAACCATGGATGTGTATCCCAGGACATCAGTGTGTCTGCTCTTGCGTACAGATACAGAGGATGCCCATCGCTAATGCACACTCTCAGCATGCCTGGAATGGCGCTTGATCAAACAGAGGTTGGGTGTACTCACAAATATTTCTTATTTTCATACACGTCATGCAACTTCAATACATGAGGGTGTTCTATGAGCTTCAGAATTGCAATTTCTCTCTCCACCTGCAGAAACACAAAATGAAAACAAACTGTTAGAAAAGTTACGTTTATAGCAAGCAGCATGACTCGGATTGATTTTTATTTGTACGGCACATTTATACACAACCTGCTTATTTAAAAATAGCATAAAGGTTTAAAACACACAAAAGACATGAAGAACAGATCACGGAAAATTTGAGCAATACAACGTTAAACCAAAAACGCAGTGTCAGCCAATACTTATAGAAACAGATAAAAGCTGAACAGATGGGTTTTCAGCTTGCTTTTAAAAAGTGATAAGCTGGTGCTAGCCCTTTAAGTTCTAATGGAAGCATGTTCTAGAGTCTAGGACCAGCTTTACTAAAAGACCGTTCCCCAAACTGCTTGTTGTAGTAGATAGGTTTGTAAAATTAAAACAATTCGCACAAATAGCGCGAAGCTAGTCAATTAATGCTGCAAGCAGTGATCGAAGGGCTCGGTGGGCTTAGTGGCCAGTTTTTTGAACTATGAACTTTGTTCTATCCTAATTTAAGAAATATATTCAAGGAACAAGGAAAAATGTAGGCAAATTAAATAATAAAAACTACTATATAAAGTTTCTGACCTCCAAGGGGCTCTATGAATGAGTTTGAATAATTTTCTGGTTTATTTTTTGAGACAATATTCTTGTAACAAATAGTAAATGTTTCAATAGTAAATGTTGCATTTGCTGTTCCCACCTGGTGGCGCTATAACACGGGGTGTATTTTGTAGATGTGTTCAGACATTAACTAAATTTGGGTCAGACTAATATGGCTGAGCTATAACAACTTCCTGTTTATGGTGAAATTTCGACTTTTGACTACCATTAAAGTTTAACGAAGTAATTTGAATGTAATATTTTATTTTACTTCTGGTAAGACTGATGGAGTTTGAAGATGAACAGATAAAATCTCTAGGAGGAGTTTGTTAAAGAGTGAGGGGAGGACGGATCGTGCAGCGTATCGGTCTGTCATGGTGAAGAGGGAGCAGAGCCAAAGGCAAAGCTAATGATTTACCGGCCAATCTACGTTCCTACTTTTACCTATGAGCTTTGAGTCATGACCGAAAGGATAAGATCCCGGATACAAGCTGCCAAAATGAGTTTCCTCTGCAGGGTGGCTGGGCGGTCCCTCAGAGATAGGGTGAAAAGCTCCGTCAACCGGGAGGAGCTCAGAGTAGAGCCGCTGTTCCTCCATATTGAGAAGAGTCAGCTAAGGTGGCTCTGGCATCTGTTCCGGATGCCTCCTGAATGCCATTTTCTGGGCATATCCCACTGCGAGGCGGCACCGGGGAAGACCCAGGACACGCTGGAAGAACTATGTCTCCCGGCTGGCCTGGGAACGACTCGGTGTCCCTCCTGAAGAGCTGGAACAAGTGTCTCTGGAGAGGGAAGTCTGGGTGTCCCTGCTTAGACTGCTGCCCCCGCGACCCAACCCCGGAAAAGCGGGAGAAGATGGATGGATGGAGTTTGTAAGTATGAGACATGCAAAAGTGGAAATGGAAATGCAAACTATATTAGTTTTTTGTAGGTTTTGCTATTCTACACGTTTGCCAAATTTCATTTGCCTATGACAAACTGACAAGCTGAAACATATTAGGTGGCGCTATAGAGCCACTTTTCAACACTCCCAATCATACATAAATTTTCACATTTAGAAGCACCTCCATTGTTTTCAACATTTCATAATAGCATCCTTGAGTGTTTAATTATTCTGCATTTTAAATAAAACAGCTTGAGGTCAGAGTAGAAAACAAAGACACCGATAAAGACAAGCAAGGGTTAGTGTGTGAAAACAGAACGCCGTACCATATTATCTTGCCTAGTCAATGACTAATTAGCATGTTACCACTTCCATTATGTGGTTACCCCATTAATCACATTTTGGCAAGCAGAAAACAAACAAGAAGACAACAGCTGGCAGAAAAAACACCACTGAATCGGCCTGGCCTTTTAACAACTTGTCTAAGATGAAGAATTCATTTAAATTAGAAGAATTGCATTAGCCTCAAGAAAGGGGCAAAAACGCAGTGCTGCCAGGAACTGACCCATGCTAGACATTGAGAGGTGGTAATTAGCAAGTGGAGAGTCTTTTACCAATGTGTTGACACATCTTGTGTTGTTTCAAGGGTGTTGCCGTTCAATAAAAATCCCCCTCTTGTTGCCCTGGGGGAGTCCCAGAAATAATTAGACTTCATGATCATTGGGAATAGGGGTGGTTCTTATAAGGATTATCCCTCTACATGAAGTCTCCCGTCATACACCTGCTCTGAGAGTGAACTTGTAATGGGTCCAAACAAGCCACAGTCCTATTAGATACAATCGCTTCTCATTTGTACTCAGCCAATCAGAGCTACCGTGAGGAGCCAAACAATTAGAGAAGCAGTGTTGACGGAAATGAAAGAGGAAATCTATTGTCTGCTTGGGTGGATTCGTAGACTTGTGTATTACTTTGTTCAAGTCGATACCAACAACGTCTAATCCCATCAAGTGTTCCTGGTGAACACTTTCCACTAGTTGAGTTCTTTCACAGACACAATGATTTCTGGTATTGTCACTGGCAAAAGTTATGTTTATTGAAAAGTAAAAAAAAAAAAAAAAATGCAGGTGCACACAGTTAGCTTTAAAATGAACTTAAGTCTTCTTTTCAGACACTTCAGGGTGATTTTAGTATAAATTTGGCTTGACATTTTTCTCTATTTCATCAAATTGAATGATTTATTTGCAACAAATCTTATTTTTACCACAAATTTTAGGAAAATGCTTTTCAGTTAAAAAATAAAAATGAAAAAATGCAATCTAAATTAAACTGCTGTAATCTATCAGTTGAATTTATGGGGCATAAATCTCTTTATATACCTCAGCTCTAACAGTAAAAATCTAACATTTATCATTTTTCAACAGGAAAATTGTTTCAAAGGTGAAAAAAATTTCAAAGGTGCATGATTATTTGGTGTCATGGCTTTGCAATCAAAAAAGGTTGCTATTATGAAAGTCAATGGGGCGTGAAAAATAAATGATGGGGAAAAAAATATCTGGTGTTACAATGCCAATGTTGTTATTAATGTTTGACTGAGATGAAATGTAAAAAACGCAGGCAACAATCATTATTCATATTGAAAATAAGACTTTTTTCATGTAAGTTCTTGGTAATTAAAGGGTAAAAATCAGAATAAAAATAGTTTTGATTAAAGCTGAGGTAGATAAAGAGATAAAGAGTTTTATGCAACCAGTTTTATCACCAATGTTAGCTTAGTAATGATGGCATAGTGCTAAACATGATCAAATATTTCCTTTGCATCGACTCTTTATTGCATCTGTATGAATCTGTACTAAGATTAAATAACCTTAAGTTTTCCTAAAAGTTTTTGGATATTTTCATGTCAATGCCTGCTTATAAATGGAATTTATTAATGAATAACCGAGAAAAAGTTCATTTTGGTTATTGTTTAATTTAAAAATAGGGTTGGTCATATCAAATGTTTTGAGGCATTGTTTTGAGATCTATCTATATAAATTCCAAAATGCTGATGAAACAGTGAATATATATATATATATATATATATATATATATATATATATATATATATATATATATATATATATATATATATATAATATATATATATATATATATATATATATATATATGGCCACTTTATTAGGTACACCTCTCACATGCCAGCATCAAAATGCATTTAGGCATGTGTAAATGGTCTTGACAATCTGCTGCAGTTCAAACCGAGCATCAGAATGGGGAAAATCACAATGGGTGCCAATACAATACACACAAGCTTGCGAATGGAAAAACATTGGAAAAACGTTTTCTGTTCTGATAAGCCTCGATTTCTACTGCGACACTCCGAAGGTAGGGTCACATGAAAGAATAGATCCATCCTGCCTTGTAACGGTTAAAGTTAATCATGGTGGTGTAATGGTGTGGGGGATATTTTCTTGGCACACTTTGGGTCCACAATATCATTTAAGCATTGTGTCAAAACCACAACCATGTTGCTGACCACCTTGTATGAACATCCCATGTACCCATATTCTGTACACAGTGTACCCATATTATGAAGGCTACTTCCAGCTGGATAACAGGCCTTGAACATGACAATGAGTTCACTGTACTCAAATGGCCTCCACAGTCCCCAGATCTCAAACAAACAGAGCATATTTTGCAGTCGATAAATGTACAGCAACCTTGTGATGCCATACTATCAATATAAACGAAACTCTCTGAGATACTTCCTCTCTGAGTTTCCAGTACCTTGTAGAATCTATGCCATGAAGGATCATGGCAGTTCTAAAAGGTTACAGGTGGTCTAACCTTGAACTAGCAAGGTGTACCTAATAAAGTGGCTGGTGAATGTATTTTACCTAATCCCACAAGCATAAAAATACAGAATACATTTTGTATAGATCAAGAGAACCATACCACAAAACAAATCCAGACCCCAAACTGGTGGGCAAGTTAAATACCATCTAAAAATTTGATATTAGAGATAGGGTTATGATCAGATGAAAGCAGAAGCAAAAACATAATCACTATCTTCCAAGCACACGCTATCATTCCTGCAATGGGGCTGCAGCCTTTCTTCCTCTCATCCTTTATGTCAATCCAAAACCAGAGCACAGCCAACCAGAGCAAAGAGAGATGGAGAGAGTTGTCAATATATGAGCATCAAAGCCCCAGTTCTTCAAAGGTCTATCACCTGGACCCCTGCTACAGAACAGGAAAAGCTAAATAAATAATGAAATATTTCCTTCTTTAATCTACGTCTCTCTGACTACCTTGTGTATCAACGCCTGTCAAGGCAACAGTTCTCTGAGCTTCTCACCTTCTTTTTTTCCTCATCAAGCAGATGGCTTTGAGCTCGGCTTTCACAAACTACAGAGACCTTCTCCCTGATCTTTCACACTACATGATCTTTCTCATTGGCTTTACACACTCGGTGTAATCATTGAGGAGCAGGGTGCTTGTTTTTGCTCCGGGCAGTCTCTTTGATTATTCCCTGTGCTCTCCCAGCTAGCCTCACCAGAATTATTTGTCCTTCCCAATGACTCCCAACTGCTTATAAAGCATCTTCTGCGGTGAGACACGTAATGAATGTGTGCTTGAACTGACCACAATGCCAGAGAAGCTTAATGATCAGTCTGAATTAAATAGAACTCTGTCCAATCAGGCTTACCCCGCAGGCTTGGTGTCAGAACCCCTTTGTCAAATGGTAATGTTGGAATATACTCATCTAAATGTAACCTTTAGAATGTAATAGATTGACCTTTTCTAACTAAGTAAGTGGTGAGCGGTGAGCAGCAAATGAGGAACAATGACAGACATCAAGCCAGTGTGTGTTTGAATTTAATAATATTTCACTTTTGACCTGATGACATTTTTAAAGCCTCACAATCATTTAACATAAACTTTGTTAACAGGAATGGTACAGTATGCATATCTCCAGATATGATATGTTGATTTTACATGTACGAAAGGGTGAACCTCTAGTGGGGGATTGCTCAGTGGTTGCTCACATCCGCCACTAGTTGAAAATACAGTCATGTGACATCATACAGGCCACTCATTGGTCACATACATCATCATAGGTGTTTCCTCGATTGCTTTTTGATTGGTTAGAATAATGTGCACACAGAATTAAACAATGTCTGAAGACAGGAACAACGTGGACAGATTTGCTGGTTGATTTTAACCCTTAGCATTTGTGTTAATCGCTTGCAAATTGAAAATGATGTTCAGATTACAAACTACTCCAAGTTTGACCACGAGCTACACAGCTTTGTAAACAAAAATTCGCCAACACATAATGCCACGCGTTAGTGAGTACGGTGGCTGTATTAATTCAAAAAACATGTTTTTGTGGAATTCATTTGTTTTTAGTTCGGATCAGATTTCGATCTTACCACAAACGAACCACTGTAGAGGTTGAGGTCGAACAGCATTGCTTTTAAATCCACTTTTTAGTTCAGTTGTTGCTTTCTCACCTCCGCAAATGAACTAGCATAAAAGTGAACACTAGTTCGAATGAATCAAAGTCACCAGTGCCATCTTTTGGGGTTGTGTTGAAAGACCTGTTTGCCTCCATCCCCAACCCCTCAAACAGATATATGATAATTATGGATGAACCGATAGCAATACTGGTACTCATGTACTCGTATTAAAAAAATACTCTGATACCAAAGACTCTGGTTTCCCCCAAAATCCCAAAAACATGCGGTTAGTTTAATTGAATAATCTAAATTCCCCTCAGGTGTGAATGTATGAGTGAATGTTGCCCTGTGATGGACTGGCGACCTGTCCAGGGTGCACCCCAGTCTCTCGCCCAATGTGCGCTGGAGATAGGCTGTGGCAGATCTCCGTGACCCTAAAAAGGGAATAAGCAGGCTGGAAAATGAATGAATGAATGAACCCACAGGATGGCAGACGTGTTCAGAAAATATCAAGGGGAGGTACAGTAAGCAGTACTTGTAATACGAGTAATATGATAAAATATCTGAAACGAAACACAAAAGTGAGAATGGAGAAGGTGCTGCTAACAGTAACTTTCAGCAGCCAACTGGGAGAAACGGCAAAAGACAAACATGAGAGCCAAACAAATAACCGCGGTGCTTACCTAATTCATTGTTTTTAACAGCCAACCACTTTCAGATGTTGTCACCTTCTTAATATTTTGGAACCCAAATATGTCGCAGTCATGTCACTGATGGGGCATTACTACAAATACATGATAAGGGCATCTGTATCGTTTTGTCGATACCTGGAAAACTGGAATTGGCATCGGCAAGTACCAGAAAAAAAATATTGGTTAATACTGCAATATATGAGTTACATTTTGTACAACTGTTTAGGAAGCAGTGTTGTGTTAAGAAGCTGCACTTTTGAGTTATACATTATTCCTCTGAGGTCTGGCTATTTTCTTTTAGGTCAAATTGCATTAAATTAACTTGATGTGGGAGATCCAAAGGCACAGGGAACTTGCTCAAAACCGATGGGAAAATGAAAATGGATGTTACTGGACATTCCAACATGACAACGATCCAAAACACAAGGCCATGTCCACTTGCCATTGCTTACACCAGAACAAACTGAAGGATCTGGAGTGGCCATCTCAGTCTCCTGACAGCGCCAGAATTTACAAGAACTGGAGCCATTTTGCCAAGAAGAATGGGCTGCTGTACCAAGAGAGAAGATAATGAACCTCATCAACAACTACCTCAAGTGTCTTCAGGCTGTCATCAACTCTAAAAAATATTTAGAGTTGGGGTATGTAAAAAATAAAAGCATACACCCAACCACTATCTATGAGTGGGAAAATAGGTTTTATTGTTATTCATATTTTCTGGAAAAAAAAAGACGAAAAAACATTTTGTAACATTTTATGAGCAATCTTTATAACACTATTTATTGAAAAACATAAAACTGTTCCAATTTTAAAATTGAACCTTTTGAAATAGTAAGACCACAACAAGCCTGTCATTGAAAAAAAAATTAATTCAAAGTCCTGAAGAGCAGCCTAAACGTTTGTGATGTTTGTAAGTGCATGTAAATTTAAAGAAGAAGGCATTTCTTGTACTCTGAGTGTGAAAAAGCTTATTTTGTTAAATTTGTTTTCTAACATCCCACTTGTTCATGAATCCTGTTGTGTTTTTATTTTCACAACCTAAAGAAGATTCAGAGACGAACCTGTTGCAGAAAATATTAATTTTGGCAATGGTTAGACATTTTTTGGCTCATTGTGAGAAAAAAATAAAACATTTATAATAATCTGTAATTTTGGTGACTTTTTAGGGACCCCACATAAAATTCAGTTTAGGGCACTCTGAAACCTTGTGCCGGCTCTGATCACTGCTATAGAAACTTTTTACTCATGAAAGTAAAAAATTAATTTCCCTCGATAGGATTATTGCTGTCTCAGTATGGCATGTCATTGCAAGGTTAAAAGTCCACAAGTCTATGTTATTATTGAAAAAGTGGCACTGATTAATTTATGTCTAATGGATGAATGGGCGAGAAGCTTGACACGAGAAAGAGATTTGATTCGGCAGAAGTAAAAATGAATGACTTCCTTGAATACTGACAGGGCAAATGGAATAGAAAAAGAATGAGGGAAAATGAATTTTGTGAGAGTACTTTCCACCATGTAATTGAGATTTAATTAAGAACATTATTATTTAAAGCAAGATATTTAACAGTGTATAATTCAGCACATTCTAAACAAACAGCTTTCAACCTCTGCTTTTGTTAATGGGTTTAACATCATTTATTATGCTCAATTATTGTGTGATTTCGGTTTGCAGATGGTGTACTGACGCATGCTAATAAAAGTGCACTTGTGGGGACGGTCACACAATACACAGAGAATAAAAGATGGCAGAGCGGGATCATACTCTCACAGCTGGGACTGCCACACCATCCCCATATAATGGAGAGCTGTGAAATTTTCCTAAATAACAGTAAATTTAATCAACCACACAGCTGTCTGTTTGGTGCATTTAAAGGTTTGGTCGAGTTTTATGTGAGTTTGATGGGTTTGCCCATTTCTGAAATGTGTTTGTGTGTGGAGAGCTCAGGATGAGATAGAAGAGGAAGTGTTTGTCACTGTTCTGCAGAGATTTGGAAATTATGTTGTGATTACTCTGTCCAAACTCTGGCTAAAAGCTGAGAAGCCCTGGAACGCATGCAGACACATACACCCCCACAAGCAGGCACACACACAATAAACATTAACCAGGCATTAACAATGTGTTTCGTGAGGATGTGATAAAAAGAATGACAAAAAACTGTCAAGAATAAATAAGCAGGTCTAGCTAACAAAAGCTAAAACAAGAACCAAACAATAATGCTAAAAAAGAAAAGAAAGCCAAAACAATAAAAAAGCAAAACAGGGTTAGGATTGAGAAAACAAGTAGAGACAAAAGGAAAGGTGAGCTAGAAAAAGGAAAGAAAAGAAAAGAAAAGAAAACCAGAAAAGATAAGGACAATACATTTAAAAAGCAAAACACAGTATGAATGAGAAAACGACAAAAAATACATTAGAAAGCAAAAAATGAGAATGAGAAAACAAGAAAAGATAAAAGCAAACCAAAGTAAAAGAGGTAAAGGAAAATAAAAGAAAGCAAAAACTTCAAAAAAGCAAAGGAAAGAGTAAAAGAGAACAGACAAAAGCAAGCTAATTAATAAAAAAGGTAAGAAAAAGAAAGGGAAACAAAGTATAGAGATTACAAAAGCAAAACCAGTTAGGAATGAGAAAATGAAAAAAGACAAAGGCAAAGCTAAGAAAAAAGTAAAACTAAAGCAAAACAAGGTAGGTAAGGACAAAAAAACAGAAAAGACAAAAGTAAAGCTGACCGAAAAGAAAAGATAAGAAAAGAAAAGAAAAGAAAAGAAAAGAAAAGAAAAGAAAAGAAAAGAAAAGAAAAGAAAAGAAAAGAAAAGAAAAGAAAAAGAAAGACAATATTTTTGAAAAGCAAAACATAGAAGGAACGAGAAAAGACAAAAGCAAAGCTAGGCAAAAAAGTTGAGGAAAAGAAAAAATAAACAGTTAAAAGGTAAAACAGCGTGGAAATAAGAAAACGAGAAAACAAAAAACAAAGGTAAGAACAAAAAGGTTAAGGAAAAGAAAGAGAAAGAAAGCATAAACATTAAAAAGCAAAAAAGGGTAGGAAAGAGAAAATGAGTAAAGACAAAAGCGAAGGTGAGTAAAAGACAGTTAATGAAAAGAAAAGACAATGAAAAACATAACTGGATAGGAAATCCAAGCAAAAAAAGCAAGAAAAAGAAAATACAATCAAAACAAGTTCGGACAAGACTAAAGCTAATAGCGAAATTAAAAATCCCCACTAAACAAAGAAAACAGTATAGTGCAGAATAAATCACAACACAACGACTTGTTTAAGCGGTATGCTTGAAATCAAGAAGTGTAGTTATCTGAAGTCTAAGCCCTGTGAAACAGACAGGAAGATCCTACATAAAACATTTAGAAACTCGTGTAGGAACAGACATAATCGACCGAGAGACAAGCATTCCTCCAGGGTCTAGGTTTAACCAGTGTCAATGCGAGCGTGACTTTACACGTTCCACTCCATCACCCCTCCTCCTGCCATCCTCATCTTTTTATCATTGATGCCCATGTCTTCCAATTGAACTAAAATTCAGAAGTTTCCCACAACTTCCAATGAAAAAGGAAACATTAAAAATGCTGAAACCCTACTTCTATAGTAAAGACGGAGGTGGATTAGAAACATGGACCTCATGGGATCTGCAGTGGCTTTGTAACTAATTAACTCAAACACATGTGGAAACAGACACTTGAGCGCATGGGGAAGGAGGGGTGGTGTGGGGAGGGGGTTTATGCAGCAGACCTCAACATTTCACTGAAGACCTACGTGAGGAGTGCTGGAGGCCATATCCTGGCTTAATGTATTCCTCCAGAGACACACAGTGCTGGATATTGGTTGAAATTAAACACAATTGCTATCCCTTGGTGATGGCCAATCCAACTACACCAAGAAACCGGCAGCTGAGGCTCCTATTGGTTCTATGAGCTTTGGAAATGCTTGGATGGCTAATGAGTGAAAGCTCAGTGGAAAGGAGAACAATGGGGAGAGAGGGAAAGAGAATTACAGATCACTTCTGGAATAATCCTTAATAATAGACTCACATAGAAAATAAAACCTGTCTATGGGTCTAACCATGATTCATATCCAGTGGGTGGTGCTGGGTGGTATTTTCAAGCTGGAAAAAAAATGGTAAGCTGCTAGTGTTTTATCGGTCAGCTTATTAGAAGTGTCCAGGTGGTTTATAATACGGCATTCCAGGGACTGGTGCTAAAAGGTTAACACTTGACAGCATCACAAGATCCAACATTGGCCTGAGCATTGACTCTTCCCAAAGAGGTGACCACATTTTGTAATGGTTTTGTTATTAAACCAAAACTGAGGTTTTTTTCCAAATTCTCAATGAGCACTTTTTACCAGATCGCGTCAACATTAAAACCTTATAGCCTTTTTACAGAAATCTAGGCATGATGTCACTGACTCTACACCCTCTTATATGGTCTATGGTCAATGAACAGTCATTAGTCTCAAAGCGCACATGTAGTCAAAACTGATGAGGTAGTTGTTGAAGAGGTTCTTTATCTTCTCTGTTGATAAAGCAGCCCAATTTGGATTTTCCTCAGAGTGGTTCACTGGTATTGAGGATTCAATGGTCCCAATAAAGGGTGATTTCAATGAATGCATTGCCAATCTAACTAGCAGAAAAAAATGTATACCATAGTCTGTCTTGATCTAGTTTGGAGGTCTTTGTAAAGTGACTAGGCTCGAACTTCTCAAAGAGAGGCAGGGTCATGTTTCCTAATAGTCGCATTACATCAGGTTTTTTCAGTATGCTAATGACCACAATCATCCCAGTAATGGAGTGTGCAATCTTATTTAACAAAGGAAATGATCAGTTTCCAATGTGTCCTGAAGAATACACAAGCGATACACATAAAATAAAAACATATTCTTCACCTTGGGATCTGTGAAAAAGCACTCCACTAAAAGTTTGTTTTTCTTACCCATTTTAAACAACTCGGCCATGAGTTCGTGAAGCGTGATTGGCAGGCGTATGAGCCATTTTTAACAAACACTATACTAGCTATGACGAATGATTTGCAAGGTAATTAAAATTTTAATGTGAGATAATTGGTTAACTCTCTTTTATTTTAATTTTACAGACCCCAACACTGCCATCTGGGGGGAAAAGAAGGGATAACCCCCTGGAAGTACAAGATCTGTGATGTGGCTTGTGTTTTTCAAAGTTCTGGGACAAAAAAAAGCAAAATAGCACAAAAGGGTTTGGTAAAGTGTAGGTGCTCTAGGATAGGTTTGCCTGGATTTGCCTGGTTTCAATCTTGTATTTGATTTATGAATTTTAGATTTCGTTTTTTTTTTAGATTTTAACACTTTTGATTTTTGTTATAAAACAGTATAAAATGCCTAAAAATAGTAATCGAAATGTAATTTTTTCAGGTTTCAGGATTGACTGGGATTTTTTGTTTAATGTAATAAAATAACATTTGTGAAACATGTAAAACAAAAAAAAAAACAAAAACAAAACAAAAGCTGGTTTAAAAAAAACATATTTTATTAAAGCTGATATTAAAGTAGCGCATTTAAATAATCAAAAAGTTAAAACTAGTAACGACAAACTAATTTTTTTAATTCAAATGATTCAATTCCCTTCTCCTTGTGTATCTCTGTCTTCGATCACGTGATTATGTTTCTTACGTCACATATCTGAGCTTTTGATTACTCTCTCCTTGTGCTCGTCTTCCTACTTACCTGTCTATTCTACTTATCTCTCCCTGGTGTTCCTTATATTTCCCCTTTTTGGTTGCACTTATATTTCAAATTTAAGTTTATATGTTTCTCTCACTCCGCATCTTTAGAAAAGAATAGTTATCTTGTTGCAGAAGTTTGAATTTTGAAAGGTTTTTTTCCACATTGTGGACATTTTTTTTTGTTCTCTGCTTATTTGTGAATAAATCTTTTGAACATCAGCTTTGAGTTCTGTTAGCTGATAATGACACCATTATCCTTCAAATGTTCTCCCTCACCTCGCTTCCCGTTACTCTTCTCTGTTCTGTCTGTTAATAATAAAGGCTCCGGCAAAAAATTACAATCTATAAAGTAATTATTCCAAACTCATACTTTTTTAACTTTAGGGTACAGTAGGGTTTGTCAACTCAAATGTTTTGAAGTAATCAAAAGTTTTGCAAATGGTTTTACTTTGTACCAATAGAAAATGAAAAAAAATATATTTTCATAGAGTACCGTAAAATGTTTTGGGACTCCAAAGTCTGTTTTTATCAGAGGCCGTGTGAGTGTGACACATGGTGCTATCAGCAAAAATCCAATATCCTACAACCCTACTGTAAATTGAGGCTGTGCCACAAATTTTATTCCTTTAGACTAGCACTTTCCAGTCTAAAGGGGCACCTGAGTGACCTACTAAACCAACACTGCTGGCATCCAAGAGATCTCAGCCACTGATTTCAGCTTAAAGTTTGAACAAGCAAAATGCTTCCTCATGCAATCCTATTGGTCTTGCTCCGTCCTTTCGTCTGGTCCAGGCAGATAACCACAGCTCCCAACAAAATCTCCTGCTGTGTACATCCAGTCTGCTTCTTGACCCACAAGATACACAGAGTGTTTAGCCTCATGATGTTGAAGCCACTCCCATAAAGCCACGCAAGTCTTAGAAATAAAACAAAGTTTGCTCAAAGCCACACAGACAAATCTGATTATGAATATTTCTGAATAAAATGTTGAATTTTATCTGAAAATTGCTTCAGGAAATCTATTTTGGAGGCTTGTGATTAGCATTCCTGTTACCAACAAATTGAGGTGCACTGAGGCAGACCTGGATGGTGGGTTGGAGGATGCATTCGCTAGTTCCAGTGCAGATGACTTTCGATAGCGTTCCATGCTCGCATCCCGAATGGAAAATTCCATAAAGCATAAAGTGGCTGAGCTGAAAGGTAAACATGACCTCCGTCCATGTTGAGCATGGTGCAATAAAGTTGTTTCCCTGAAGGAAACTTAACAGATGATCTCTTAAAAGCCAATGTCAAAACAAGAATTACAGCTCGTTGTGAATTCAAATTTATGCAGACGCATTAGCATAGGAATATTAGGTGCTTTAAGAGCATCAGTAAACAACTGCTTTGATGCCTTTTGACCTTCCAGAAATTACTTGCCCTGGGTTCAATGAAAAATGAATATGAAAAATAACTGATTAAAATACTAAAGGGATGTGTATTTTTTTATCAAAACTTTTTAAATGAGTGGGTCTTCTTTGAAAAACGTTCTACTCATTAATGTTTTTCCCACTTGAAACCTTATAATAACACGTTGTTCACACTTCTTACACCAAACTTGGGGTTTTAAATGAACATTACAAGAATTAGGACACATCATTTCCAAATTATGAAAATAATTATGAAAGCGGACAACCTTTTCGAAGTACAAGACCTGTGTTATGGCTTGTATTTTTCAAAGATCTGGTCCAAAAAAAGCAAATCAGGCGGTTTGTCTGATTTTTGATACCTTTTTCATATTGTTTTGACTTAATCTTTGCTTTGTTTTTCATTTTTTATTTTGTCTTAACACTTCTGATTTTTGTTTAAAAACAATTCATGAGTTCACCACCAGGGCCTCCCCTGTAGTGGGAGCATGATGTGGGGAAAACTAAGTACAAGACAAGCTGTTCGGATATGGATGTTATCCATATTATACCCCCCAGTGAAGAGTTCTGGCTAAATAGATATATAGGAAACAGATGTAGTGCCCTGGTTGCTTCTCCTGAAATTCATTATTTAGATTTTTACAGTGAAAAATAATACTCAGAGTTATATTTTTGTACAGTTTTAGGTTTGCTGTGGAATTGTTCTGGAATTTATTGAAAAAAAAAGAAGCCTGTGTATGCAACCTGTTCACCTGTTTTTTGGGATGTGACAAGTTTTCCAAGAAAATTACACAGTGAAACTAATTTTAAGACGGCCCTATCATGTATTTGTAGTAACACCCCATCACTTTCTTGACAGCTACTTTAATCTCATATTTTAATTCCAAAATGTTAAGAAGGTGACAATATCCCACGTTCTTCATTCTCACTTTTGTGCTTTAGTTTCAGATATTTTATCATATTACTCATATTATAAGTTTTGTACTGCTTTTTGTACATCATTAATTCTGAAATATTTAAACACCGCTGAGCCTGACATTCCGTTGATGCTCTGAGCACTGAAAGTTCTGTCGATGACGTCGTAGAGTATACGTCTTTAGTATCGGAGTGGTTTCACAAATACGAGAATGAGTACATGAGCTCAGTATCACACTCGATACCAGTATGCATCTCGGCTTAGTATGCATCGATGCATCCCTACTCAGAAATTATGAATCGTTCCCAAAAGTCATCACTGGTGGCGTCTCATTGTGCATTTCCGAATGCCACAAATTTCATTTATGAACTTAGTAAACACTTTGAAAGACCATATTCACGAGACACAACTTCCTGTTTGTGACTTGACGTAATCCTGATTTCTGATTGGCTGTCTGAACAGCAAACAGTGCTCCGTTACACACAGAACAAACTATTGTGGTGCTAACCCTGGTCCTGGGATTTGAACATGGCACGAACACTGCATTCAAACGGATATTTACCCGGGTTTAAAACCAGTGTTTAGAATGCTGATTACCCCGGGTTAGGCGCAGTGTGACGAGCCCTTATCAGAATACTCTAGATTTAAAGATTATAGTTTTAAACACAATTAACTCCTGAAGCAAGCAGTAGCACCAATCCATGTTTTTCCCTCAATATTTTGCAATCTTGAAATAATTTCCAGGAAGTATCTGTTGTTCAGTTGAACATTGATGTAACAAGACTTTTTCAGATAATGGAATGATAAGAACAGCTCACTAGACAGATGACAAAAAGCATTATAGTCGTGCTGTCTTGAGCAGAGCACACAGATGCTAAAACGCTCCAGGGCTCCTCAAGAAAAGTAATTATAATCTTTTACATCACTCATTCATCGTGGAAAGCCTGTCCAATCCTGGACATCTATAATAGCCATGCATTTCAATCAATAGTGGAATAGTGCAACACAAGAGTCAGTTTTGTGCTGTGTGGTCGGGACCAGATTTATTATTGTACAAGAAAAAAAAAACTACCTGCTGACTCCACTCCTGCTCCAAAAAACTCCAGGGCTGAAGAAATGCTTAGATATTCCATAAATCATGGCTTGCTCATGATTCAGTGTATTCGAAACTTGCAATAGTGCACCACCCAAGGGAAAAGTAGCTATTATTACTGAGAGGATTTCATCAGGCTTCACTTTTTTGGCAAAGTGCATTATATCCAAAGAGCTTTGTTTCACTTGGATGAAGGGGGGAAATGTAGCTGGATATTACAAGAACAAGAAGAGGGCACCCTCCTTTCCTTAACTATAGCAGTAAAGTAATAGTTTGTGGTTCATCTGGTAACATATTTCTATGTATTGTTAAATAAAAATACTACATTGTTTCAAGGCCAGAGAGTGATCTTCCTGAGAGGAGTGTATATCTTTTCTTGGGGTGTAACAGTATATTATGGTACAATATATTACGAGTGTGTAACTGGAACAGAAGGAGCCCATTAGGTACTCCATTGACCGGGGCTACAGTGTCATTGCCGGGCCTGTTGCATATGTCAATCTTTTTGAATTACGTAAGAATAAAGCGACCGAGCTATTGTTAACTTTTGATTTTAAATGTAATA
Organism: Danionella cerebrum; assembly: GCA_007224835.1. NCBI lineage: Eukaryota > Metazoa > Chordata > Actinopteri > Cypriniformes > Danionidae > Danionella > Danionella cerebrum. Next base: position 44,591 of record SRMA01023912.1, read on the forward strand.
TTAAGGTTTCAAAAAAATTATTAGTTTTATTATATTATAAGTATTATTAGTCCAAATTAAAATGTGCAATCATCTTTCAGTTTCATTTTACAGACCGCAAATTGGTGCTATCAGTGCCGTCTAGCGGTGAAAAGAAGGGATAACCCTATACCATGATGTCTAGTTGTGAAGAAAAAAGTTTTCATTCTGCAGAATTGGGATTTTGGGAAAATATTTTCCCAACACAATACAAGGATTATGTAATTTAACTAAACTAGAACATTACACAAAATTCTAAGGGTGCTTTCACACCTCTAGATCGTTTCATTTGGCCCGGAGCAAGAGGAACAAATTACACAATGTACACAATCGTCTGCAGATTTAGTTCATATTCACACCACATGGACCACTCTGGTCCACACAAGTTAATAAATACACCTTAATAAATACACCTAAAGTCACCTACATTACACACCTGAAGACTAGGACAACTTGTTCAAAAAGGACAGACTTTGTTGCTTGATTTCGACACATGGCATCTGTTACTTTATCGTTTGTTTTAATAACTTATGACGCACATTCAAAATGATGCTCAGATTACAAACTACTCAAAAAGCGCTGCTTTGTAAACCCATAATGCCCAGCACAAGCGAGTACGGTAGCTGTAATTGTTTAAAAAGCATGAGTTTGCTGTCTTCACTGGTCTTTAGTTTGGATCAGTGTTCGATCATGTTCTAGAGTTCGTTTGGATTCACCACCTCCACGAGCAGGTCTCATCCATTTTTTTCGTCCACTTTTGGATCGATTCTAAGTTTGGATGTTGCTTTCTCACCTGTCCATCTATCCAACTAAACTAAAAGGGAAAACAAACTCTAGTTTGTATGAATTGAGCTAAACAAGTCAGGGCTGAAAGCCTCCTAAATGCCTATACACACCAGGTGCAATATTAACATGAGTTTTATTCATAAAACAATAATATATTTCGAAATAGTACTTGTTAATGACCCCTTTTACATCAACATAATTGTGAGATGCAAAAATATGTAAATGACCTCTTTCAATCCCAATTTTTCAATCCAACACGCCTGACCAATCACAACACAGCCTATGGTAAATCTTAAACATTCTACACGGCGGAACGATTAAACTGATTTGTGTCAGCAAATAGAGTATTAAATGACAGAAAAACACACGCACTACAAGGACAATGGTCTGAAGGAGACTCTGTGAAGGAGAATGTCATGACGTGTGTTTTATTCTCATGTGCATTTGAAATTATCCAAAAAACAAGATCAACAATCTGTTATTAACCTATAAAAAACTTTTTCAGACCTAGACAGGTGTAAATCCATTCCTTAAGCAGACAGTTCGGGTGCTTAACATCACAGACACATATTTCACCTTCACATCTTCTCTGGGCATCACTGCAATCATAATCATGGAACAGAGGCATCCACGTCAATTGATTTATCTGTCATTGCACGCAGCAGCGGACATGATCCACAGTTATAAATCTCTTATAATAGACATTTTCTCTACTCTTCATGTCTCAGTTCAGCCTTAATGACTCTGGCGAGGAAGGAAAGAAGGTTAAAGGTCACTCCAGGGACCAAATGAAAAGGCATCAGGATTCCTTTATCTTCCATTTCTCATTTCTCATGGCCTTCTCCATTTGAGCAAATGATCAGTCTGAACTTGGGAGGAATAGGATACTGTTTTGTACCAAGGGAAACAAGTTTGATCCAAATGTGACAGTGGAGGGGGAAACAGAGACCATGTTCCAAGTAAAAAAACATTTCTTTAGAATACATTGATGGGCTATTAGTGTAATATACAAATTCACTGAAAATCACACATTTTCTTAACCTAAGTTTCTGCATGGACCGGTGCCTCTGTCAATCGCAGCGACCCAGTAATCGCTAAATTTTCCTTTCAATTATTATGAGGTTTCAAAAATATTATTCGTTTTGATATTTTGGTTTCAAATGAACATTAGTCACATAATTTGCAAAGTAATTTAAATAAAAATGTGAGAAATTGCGCGATTTTCTTTCAGTTTCATTTTACAGACTCCATCGGTGCCATCTATTGGTGAAAAGAAGGGGTAACCATTGAAAGTACAATACCTGTGAGATGGCTTGTGTTTTTCAAAGTTCTGGCACAAAAAGTGTTATACTGGTCGTATATAAGGTTTAGGAATTTTTGTTATGTTTTTGTACAAAATATAAAATCGTAAAAAAAGTACAATTTACTACTTGGAATAGTATTTATGCAAAATTTTAGGTTTGATGTGGAATTATTGTGTAGTGTAAAGCATATAAAATGTAAAGGTGTGACTTGAAATTTAAATTTAGTGACTTGACTTGACTCGTACTTGCACTGTATTCACTTGGGAGTTGACTTGACTTGTAAAGTAATCACTTGGTCCCGCCTATGATATACCCTCCTCTTTTTTAACACACATAAATCCAAACTGGGTTGGAATCCAAAATGGGAGAAGCACCAGGACGAACAGAGAGGGAGGTGTAAATGTAAGCGATGAGTGATGTGGATTAGGAATAGTTAGTGAAAGAAAGGACAAACTTGGAGGAAAGGGGAACGAGGCGTGTGTGCTCAAGGAGATCAAGATCAAGGAGTTGCTCAGGATCAGTGATTACGAAAAATGAAGCAGGAAAACTACTCTAACCTTGCAGGTACTCTAACCTTGAACTAGTTTCCTCTGGACATATGAATCATGTGTAATTAGTGTTGGTTAAAAATAAACAGTGATAAATGAAAATAACATAATCAACTTCATCCCACCGTCCTCCACACTGAACGACTGCATATAAAAACCTGACATAAAAAATATGCTAGGAATTAAGAGTACAGATACTCTGGATAAACCTTCTGGGAATAGTTCCTTCTGACAAGGATAAAGTCTATAGACATTTATGGCCCTATTTATGTCTTCTCTAATTTTTAATGAAAATGTAATCTTCCAAATCTGCATTTCAAATCACAAGAAAATAAACTGAACTGAAGATTAAACATCAGTCTCCTGCAGTACTTTAGCTGAGGGTTCTTTCTCAAATACCATCAATTTTTAATATACTTCTGCACCGTCCCACATGAGACCACCAGCATATAACTGAGGCTTCAATTCACCAATGGACATTTATCATGTCTCCAGAAAGTGAGATACAAAGACACATTGCACGTTAAACAAGAAAATGGATCCTGGAGTTGATTCATGTGGTATGCTTAAGGATGTGGATTGCATCAGCTGAATAAATGTAAAAAAATAAACATGATATAGATATCAAACTAAAACTAATTTATCACAATTATTGGCAGCGTCATGGTTTAGTATTTCGCAAGGTGTTTCTGCAGAACAGCATGAAGGTTCTTGGCTTGACTCAAGCTACTCTTAGGGCCTTGAGTTAACTTTTCATGGTTTCCCTGAGCTTCTGATGGGTGACAGTTCTCTGATGAACTTAGTAGTGCCTACGGTGAGTGGCTCCTTGCTCTGCCATTATGAACTTTAATTTTTGAATTAATTGTTCAGAATTATAATTGAAAAATTAGCTTTATCCCATGACCTCCTTGATCAGTTGTATAAGTGTGGGATGTGTTGTGGTGTGGCACTTTGTTGTGCTATGCTGTTGTGTACACTGTAAAAAAAAAAGACTTAACGGTAAAATGCTGTATTCTACAAAAATGTGATAACCATAGAGTTTACAGAGCATGACCTTAAATTTAACAGTTAAAAACATGAAAATATGGTTTATTGCTGCAAATTTAATAATAAACTGTTTTACAATATATCAATTTTATATGTGCAATTTTTTTTAAGAAACCTGTATGAAAACCCAAAAGACAACATAATGTTATTATAATGTGTTTTTGTAAACTGTTTTATAAAAACTATTAAATTTATAGTTTTTATAGTTTTTTTATAAATTTGGTGTGGTCTGCTGTGGTGTTTTGGGATGTGCCTTGCGCTGGTGGTGTATAGCGTGCAGTTTTATATTCCATTAAATTACATTAGCACACTTTGACTAAAGGCTCAGAGCAGAGCTGAATGGCAAGTGAATATCTCTGGAAATATAACAACGCTTTGCTCATCAGTGCCATCAATAATCTCAGACCTTATAAAATTCGCTTGACATCTTCAAAGACTTTTATATGCAAATCAGACGAAGATTCAGTGGGCTGGAGGGAAGCCTGTGACAGGCATTTTTTCTGTTTTGTGCCCCACTCTCTGCATACAGAGAGTGAAGCATCTCCCTCATAAACACAACAATCCAGCAGCAGAGAGCTAGCGAAGATTCATGACCTATAATCATCTGCAGGAGAAGAGAGAGAAACAAACAGCTAGAGAAAATGGCACCACTGTCATCAATGGCAGAATAACCGGATTAGAGCCAGCCATCATTCATCAACCATTCACATACTGGACTCCAGATTTCATTGTCAGTTTAACCGTTTGCAGCGGTTCTCAAAAATCTAAAATTTTACCTCTTTCAACAGGAATGACCACCAACAATCAATAATGCGTGACCATTTGGTGTTATGGCTTTGTAATCAAAAAAGGTTGTTATAATGGATGTCAATGGGCATGAAAAATAAATGGAGAAAAAATGTGGTGCACAAAAACACCAAAATGCACCAATGCCAATGTTGTTACTAATGTTTGACATGTCCAAGACTGTGATAAAAGATAAAAAAATCCAGGCCACAATCATTGTTCATATAAAAAAACATTGTTCGTATTGATTTTTTTTTTTCAGAAATCAGTGACATCATGAAAAGTCTTGGCAATTTAAGGGCAAAATCCTGGATTTAAAGTAAAAAAAAACATAGCAGTTTTGATTAGAGCCGAGGAAGATAAAGAAAGATTTTTACAGCAGTTTCATTTTTTTTAAAATAAAAGAGTGCATTTATTTTTTTTACAATATGTGTAAAAATAAGTCTGTCACCAGAAATCATTTAATGTTCTGAAACAGAAAAAAAAAGTTGTGGTCAAATTAGACTCATAACAACCTTGAAGTGGTTGAAAACATCCCCGACAACACATAAGGGTTAAAAATTATTCTTATTTTTCCAACACCTGATATTGGCTTAATAATATGCAGATTTCTTGGTTGTGCAGCGAATGAAAGATCTTCAACATCCCTTTCATTCATTTCACTAAATCACTGCATCAACAGTCATGACAATTCTGAAGTGTCTTCAATACTTTGGGCAATATTGAAAGTATTGCAGGGGTGCTCTGATAATTCAACATCTTGATGGAATGTGCAGTCAGTGAGATTGAAGACCAACCCAAAAAACACGACACTCCAAAAATTGTTTCAGTTAACAGAACCAAACATTTTGGTATTTGAAATCAGGAGCTGGATGTTATTTTGCATTTCCTTTGAAATATAAAAATCATGAGTCAATAAGTAATAATAAAAACACATCAACCAGTCAAATGCTTTTAATGCATGAATACAAATGACATTTGAATTGTGACTGCAAACAAAGATCATACTGTGGTGAGCCTCCAGTTCCCAGAGATCCTTCTGTGTTTATTTTGTGTCTCTGTTTATTCCTGTGTACCTAACCGTTTCTCAATATATTGTTAGATCGCCCAAATATATTTCCCATCGGTAAAGTGTCTGGGATCACAGCCATGTACCAGGTCTTAACATTGTTGAAGACTTTATCTGATTTGGGCTATTATTTTAGATATATTTAATGACTTTAAACTCAGACAAATGGACCAACAAAAAACCCTAATTTGCAATAATTGTTAAGCAACAAAAATCAATCTTACAATTTTAAATCTTTAAAATTATAAAATAATAGTAATATTACATCAATTATACATACTTAATTAAATACATATTTTCTCATACTTATTACAATAATTCTATAACCATTCTAACTATTATATACACTTAATTTCTGTGAAAGATGCTGAAAATATGCTAATCAGTTTGGCTACATCACTACAATGATGATTGTAAAAAAGAAATAGTTATTTTTTTCCTATTCTTTACTGAGCTTAGTGTTGCTTTTAACCCTTAGAAGGCGAGGCCTGTTTTTTTATGACTTTACAAGTTCTTCTAAAAAAATTACCTTGAAAACAATTTTTTTTGTGGCAGTGTTTATTTTCATGTTTTTAGTACAGCCCCAGCCTCTTTTTTTATAAATACTTTTTCAATAAATGAAAACAATAATTCCACAACAAACCTTAAATTGCACAATCCATTGTATTTAATTTTATAATGTGAAAACCTCAAAAAAATTGGACAAAATGTAAAAAAAAAATCACCCCCCCCCCCCCCAACAAAAAAAAGAAAAAAAGACAAGGTCGAAACAAGATATAAATTCTGTTAAAAAAACAGGAGAATCTCTACTAAACCGTTAACACTGTTCCAATCATTTTGCGCCACTATGCTTTGTTTTGTACCAGAATTTGAAAAACACAACTCTATCACAGGTTTTGTACTTCCTTTGATTATCCCTTCTTTTCAACACTAGAAGTCAGTGATGGCACAATTGGGGGTCTGTAACACGAAACTGTACTACAATTACAAAATAGCAAAACAACCTGTGTGACAGACACACGCACCGGTGCATGCAGAGATTTCTAAGAATTAATCAAATATTGCAATTTACCAGGCAATATATAACATAATCATTTAATCACGCAGAGATGCGACGGACAACAGTATAAATAGGAATATTATGAAACTTACTGAAAAAAGTCTTTGATTCAAATAGATGTTCATCTCATCATTGCATTCATGAAAGATTCATCTCTCTCTTTTTTTTCTCAGACTAAAGTGTCTGGGAATGTGGATTAACCAAACAGCATCTTAAATCACATTGGCGCAGCGCCATCAGACAGTCATTTGACTGAGGGATCATGGGTGAAGTGAAAAGTCGAGGCAAGATGTGAAGCTGTGTCTCTGCGTCAGGTGTCACACTTCATCAGCTTGTGAGGAGTACTGCTGTGAAGAGAAGACTTCACTTCTCACTCAGCAAACCCTCAGCCCCCATACACACGAGTGTCTTCAGGTCAGCAAGAACTAACATCTTAAGAGCATCTCAGTCTGGAAATAAAGTCTCCCGAGTTTCAAAAAATCCTGGGGGCCAGCTGCAGCTTCGAGACGAAATGGTGCTTTGACCATTTCAGATGGTCTACTTTTAAATTATATGCAATCTTTATTTATTATTCATCATATATATTTTTTATTATTATTATTTTAGCAGAGTGGGCAAAAATTATATTTTGGGTTAACAGCTAAAATTTAAATAAAACCCAAAAATCAAATATTGATTAGCATTTTTTTTTTTAAGTAAGACTTTCCTAATCAAAGATAACAAGCTCCGATCTCAGTGTTTCACTAGTTTAAATCAAATTAAATAAAAAAATAAATAAAAAGCAAGTTTCTATAATCATGAGAACCATGTAGAAGCATGTAGAAGAAGTCTTGTGGCAGTGGAAAGAAAACAGCTGGTAACACACTATACCCCTAAAGGCTTGAATCCTGCAGCACACAAGAATCCTGCCAAAGAAATTTTCCCAGCGTACATCTGAATTACTCAGAAGAGGGCTGGGTGAATTTTTGTGATCAACACCAATAGAGCTCTCTAGCATCCAACCAATTTTGAAAGGCATTAAAAGGTGGATATATTCAAAGGAGAATTGTTATCATGTTTCACTTTCTGTTTCTTCTCATATTGATTATTGATTTGTTCCACCTTCTTTACACCTTCAAAAAGCAGCTAAAAACTCTACTCTTTCGAGAGCACTTACTAACTTAACCTACCTACTTACTAACTTAACATAAGCACTTACTAACTAACTTAACTAACTAAAATAAAAAAAAAATAAAAAAACCCTCTGAAGCACTGATTCGAATTCATTTTCTGTACTAGTTTGAAAGTGATCTTTGTGTATGTCTTCTGATCAATCCACTTTGTACCAAACTGCTTGATGTTTACTCCCAATGTAAGTCGCTTTGGATAAAAGCGTCTGCTAAATACATAAATGTAAATGTAAATGTTCCACCTGCCCTTTGTTTCCTACTCTCCTTTATACACTCCCTTTAGTCCAGTACCAGGTTGCTGGATTATTACAAATGATTTCAGAGTGACATGCTATGTGACTTCTGTTTTAGTAACAGTTAGTTTGTCTGCAAAGTATCTGCCTTTTGAAAATATACATTTTTTACAAATTGTCCTTGATCTGCCTATTTGCTTCATCTATGAATTATTTTAGTTCTTGCTACCTCAGTTTAGGGCTTTCCCTATCATCTGTGTTTCATCTTCTTTGTGTGAATAAAGTGAATAAATGAATAAATTCAGCTTCTATATCAGACCTCAAATTTATGACCAAAAATAATAGTTTAGAAAGTTTTTTCACCGTCTTTTAATTGGATACAGTGTGCAGCCTGGCATTCATTGGCAGCTTGAGTTATCTCTTCTCTGCAGGGGAGCATCTTATCTGCCTCCCCTTGACCAGTGCTCCCCTGGGCAACGCAGGGCCTTCTTTCAGAAATGTAAATTTTCCCTCAAGACCTATCAGGGTTCCAAGCCACACGCTGACATCATAAGACAAATAATGATACCTTTCTAGAATACTCAACAGAATCCACCCACTGCAGTAGGTTGGGAAGATTTTTAATGCATGGGTTACCTTAAACAGTTTCAGTAACCTCCTTCAAGATGGAAAATGGTGCTGGACTGTGGTGAACACCTGTTATTCTCTTAAAAAACTGATTTAAAAAAAGCATTTTCTTCCTCTGGAAACAACCCTTTGCTACAGGCTTGCTCTCTGAGGTAAAATAGGCTGAGGTCACCTCTTGACATCGCACTCATTAGTGTGACCACAAAGCAGGTCAAAGAGCTTTACTTTTAAGTCTGGAAATGTCAGCCACGACTTCATTAGTTCGGCAGGGGCCATGGAGGCAGGGGCACTGGAGATCTCTGCGAGGAGCATGTTCTCAAATGCCAGGCTTCTGTTCTGAGCATGCCAGGACACAGCGAGCTACGCTGTCTCTCTCTGGGAGTACACAACACACATACACAGACACACACATATAAAATCTGACATGCTCAGCCTGGGTTTGGTTATCACACGTGCGGGCTGCTCTTATGCGGTGTTCCAGCAAACACACACCGACAGGAAGTCTCGAACCCCATGCTTTCAATACACTGACACACATGAACTTCCACCTGCTGACAGCTCCACACATGCTCCAGACAATGCAAATGCCAACCAACACAGGGTCAGGTAGAATCCAAAGAAAAAAACAAAAAAGTGACAGTTCAACTTCTGTCACTGTCTATAATATGCTAATGAAGTCATTACTGTTCGTTTATTCTTGAGGATGACAGTCAGAAAAAAAAATTGACCGATGGTTTTGACAGGAATGGGAGAAGGTTTCTTTCTGATTCTTTCTTTTATCGTGTCACAAATGAAGCAGCTGAGTGTATTAGCAAGTGTGGTCCAACTGTCCTCACCAGAGGTGTTACCTTCGTTCCCTTACTTAAGGAGACTCTTTGGTTATCTATACTTTACTATACTCCTTACATTCTCATGCAATTATCTCTACATTGTACTCCTTACCTTTAAAAAGTCACGAGGAGATCCAGGGTGACCATAGGTGTTTTCATTCCTGGATTTTAGTTTTCACATTGGTGTGCAAATTTGAAACCTACCTGAAGTATAAATAAATTTGAAACCTAAATTTGAAACCTTAAATTTGAAACCTACCTGAAGTATAATTTTGTTATTTTGGTAATTTTTATCAAAATCATCATCTGATTAGTTGCATTTATGAATTTATGGTATTTCAGGTAAAATGGGTCATGGATTTACAACATTTTGTGGAAAATTAAAATGGTCTGTTTAATGTTTTCAGAGACGCATTAGAATTTATTACAGTTTGAAACTAAAATAATAGTTAAAATAAACTATAAAGTTTAAAACTATATATATATATATATATATATATATATATATATATATATATATATATATTTATAAAACTATAAATAAACTAAAGTTTTCATGCAAACCCTTTCTTGGGGAAAGAAATCACTCATTTTCACAACTTTTAATAATTTAACAAGGTTATTAGAAATAGGCATCTGCAATGTGATAATTAATTAATTTATTTATTTATATAACAGCATTGTCATATTTATTTAGTATATTTTTAGACCTGTACCAGAAGAACAGAATATATGAGTCTAACAAAAGTCTGTTAATGAGCCACACAAAAAAATCGTGTGTGGTTAATTTTTAGATAAAAAATCGTGATTTTCTTATTTGAAGAAGGATTACCTAGTTTAACATTTTAGGGTATATATTATTTATGTTATATTAAAAAAATATGACAAAAGGAGCCCTGTGATAGACTGGCAACCTGTCCAGGGTGTACCCGCACCTCTCGCCCAAGACAGGCACCGGCAGACCCCTGTGACCCCAAAAAGGAAATAAGCGGGTTGGAAAATGAATGAATGAATGACAGAAGAAAAAAAATCCTATTGTTATAATTTAGCTGCTTGAAATAAGAAACTTTATTTGCATAATTTTTACCTTTTGAAACAGCTAAAAAACAATTTTTTGAGAGTTTATTGTCCATTTTTAAGATCTGTCAGCTAGAAATCTTTGCTACTTTTAAGAAATCTTGCCAAATCAAATTTGCCTTTACCATTGGCAGTTTTTTTGAGCTTAATCTAGGAAAAGTTTATTTGAGTTTTTTTGTTGCCAGACAATGTTTTTTTCCAGTGCAGAGGGAACTTTAAATCAGTGAAGTGCAAAACTATGAGGCTTTAAATTCTATCTTTAAAGTACTTATAATCTAAACAATGGTATTAGTATCATGGCATTTATATCTTTTTGACTTTATAGCATGGACCACACTAGTGTAGCAAGGTGCTGGAATGTTGAGGGTTGTTCCACCAGTCCAGGGTGTACCACAGCCTCTCATCCAAAGTGCACTGGAGGCCAGCTGACCCCTTGAACCCGAAAGAAGAGGTAAAGAAGATGAATGAAAGACAACTACCTTAGCACTACCTCATCAGTATCTGATAATCCTTTTTAAAACCGTTTCAAACCTAATTATTATTTCAGGAAAAAAAAACTAAAGGAAAAGAATTAATTCATATTCATTATTGAATCCGTAATTAGGGCACAGTCCCAAAGTCAAGTCTGACATATGACTTCCTTTGTAAATATGGAGGGAAAATTTGATGAGAACTATCTGCAAGTAAAGAACAGTAGGTTATTTCCACCTCTCAGAGATTTAACAGATCGTTGACGTCATCTATGTGCCTGCAAACATTTAGTTCGTCGAGTTTATTAATTGTATCTGTCTTGGTTTCTCAGTTTAATTTATATCCCCTCTCTGGGGACAGTTTTAATTTGTATACTCGCCTATGTAATTCTACTGCAATCTGAACCAAACAATGAGGGTTTTGCACAAAATTGTAGCAGTGTAGACAGAGCAGCAAGATTTGCGTCTTCTCAGGCAGCCACAATAACCAGAAGTCACTGGGTTTCTTTGTTAGCATCCAGTTTTTCCTTGGTTATTCTTAGTAAAGCCGTGTTTTTCTCAGCTCTGGCGTTTGAGTTCTGTCACCTGCTGTTCCTGAGAGTAGGTCACAGGTAGCCATGAATAAACGAGATATATCCAAATATTTAAATTCAATCAAGTACAATTTCATTCCAAAACAGAATTCAATTTGGCATTAAGTAAAGATGGCTGTGGGAAACACATCCATGAATCCTGGCATACCGCACCATAGGGAAAATTAGTCCTCAAATCTGCATATGGTTGGTTGCTCTTGCCATTTATTCCTGTTATCGAAATATTTTCGGAAATGGAGCTGTGAGACATCTAGAATCCTTTTAGCCATAAACATATAATTCTGTAAACTACCTCTCTCCCCAGGCCAATCCTGTAAAACTGTCTTCACAACAGCCCATGACAGAAGCTAAAATAAGCAGGAAAAACACTGAATGGGTTATGGGGTGACCTTCAGAAGAAAAGCAGCGAACTATCAGTCATGGGCTGGCTATACAAAGATCACGCTAGGATTAGACAGCATCTGGTAAATTACAGGGACTGGTGAGGAAAGAACAAAAAACATGCATCCACAATCAAAGTCCCAGTAGGCCTAAGTCTATTTCCTGCAGAGAACCAATTTCCACCGAAGTCTATATGCACCAATGCATGAGCAAGGGATCTGGAGACTGAATGTGGACCGGATGTCACTGCAGTCCATTCTCACATCCAATTACTACAAGGAACCAATCAGCTTTTCTAAATTACCACTGCCCCACAATCCACCAGAAGTTAATGAGCCCTTAACCATTTAATGAATCCCATATGATGCTGAATGGACACTGAGAGGAAACGAAGGCGACTGGGTCAGAAGTTAAGGTGACTTTTATGTTAAAGCGCAATGAATTTACAAAGCAAACTGCCAACATCAGCACCACCTTAGTTCATCTTTTTTCCCTTTAAAAAGTGCTTTATGGAGCATTTTCATGAAGTCCATTACTCACCCTGTAAAGCAACGGAAACCTGCTGACTTTAAGTTAATGCTATAATATCCAAGCAGGCATGTAAAATATTTGTATACAGCGCTACAGTTAATGAAAGAACCATCCCTTTTTTAAGCAGTTCAACAAATGCGCTGCAAAATTGTAAATCACTTTTCTGTAAACCAAATGATATAACCATGGTTAACCCCCTGTTTTCAAAGTTACGTTCCAAAGAATTATGAATTTAGAATAATGTACTGAATGATGTGTCAAAAAATGCCTACAGATGCTCTAAAAATGTCTCCAAATAGGTTCCAAAAATATATATTCAACATCATAGTTTCCTTTCCTTAACCAAGTCTTCATACCTTGAAATTAAAGAGCCCCTGTTATGGATTTTGAAAATCCTGTTTCATGTCGTGTGTACGATGCCTCAAAGAGACAAATCTTTTAGCTGATGTACAAACAGATATTGATTTCATAATCGATTCATCTACCACAGTAATCGATCAATTGATCTGTTATTCGGGGAAGCTTTTGAAAACAATGGCTATATTAAGAACTTATTTAGGTGCACTATTTTATATGATATACATTGAACATTAAATAAACTCACAAAAAACAACTCTTTGCCTGATGTTTTTTTTTTGTTTGTTTGTTTGTTAACTTTTTATACTTAGTTTCCTATTTGTTACTTGTAGTATTAGTTCTTATTTATATCAAATAAAAAAATATATTATATAAAATTGATTGAACAAATATATAAAAGATAGAAAAACAAATTTTTAGGATGAAAAGGATGTTTAGGATGCACTTAAAATAAATAATATAATTTAACCATGTTTCTAACCAAGGTTATACCTTTGTTTTTTTTTCAGTGAGGTTTTAGTTAATTTTGATTTTCTTTTCCCGTAATTTGGTTAGTTTTAGTTTCTAAAATGTGCCTGAAAGTATTTTTTTTTATTTATTTTCTTTTTATTTTGTTTTAGTTTCATATTTATTACTTTTAGTATTCGTTTTTATACTTTTGCATCAATATAGCTAAGAAATGAAGCAATATCTGCTCAAAACCTAAATTTATTCATTTGTCTGCTTTTATTTTTCACCAGGTGTAAATATTACACTTTGTTTCTAACACAAGCGCTTTTTATAGCAGAAAAAAAGACTCTTCATTGCATCAATGTCACCTATTTATGCCATCATAAATGACAGTGTTCTTCTAAAATGCATGAAAATAGCAGCGAGTATGTGAGCCAAGCTTCTTTTTTTGCTTGTTTGCTCCGCCTCCTGTTTGCTGTGATTCGGCCACTCTGCAAGTCTTACATGATGTTTGTCCCACCTTCCTCCATGATGATTGGATGTTAACCTGACATTGATGAGTGAATCCTCAAGTGATGTGTTAAACACAATTAGTTTATTGAAACAAAGCTTCAATAACAAGAATATTAATCTATCATTTTTAATAATCGATTAAATCACATAATTCGATTAATTGTTTCAGCCCTAGCTCATATTGAATACTGAAATCGCTAATGCTAACGCTAATTCACTGTATACTGTAGCAATTAATAGTGATGTACACAGATTTCACTTTCATTTGAAGAAATGGTCATTAAAGGATTACCTCGGGAGAGCTGACTTCAACACTTGACTTACACTGGATAAAGAACAATTAGAGATAACCTTAGCCGGTCGCCTACTAATCAATGACCAGGCTGAGAGTGGATGTAGCAACTGATTTGCGCTCAAGATTTAAGGGTAATCCTTTTACATGCTGTTCTCAAACAATCCCCTTACAGCAGTTTAGCATTGTTTCATGATCATCCTTTAAGAACCACCTTAAACTTTAGAATCGTTCAGTTCTAGATTCGTTTCGAGGCAAATACATCGAAAGAACAGCTCAATCTTACCTTCATCAACACAGACTCGCTGAGTTTCTCCCGGTTTACAATCTTTATGGCAACTTTCTGACATGTGACACAGTGGATTCCAAGCTTCACGAGGCCTGGAGCAAAAAAGAGAGAAGAAATTTTATCAACCAAAAAGCACTTTGAAGATGCAAAACAATTCCCGTAGTGACTTTCATACCAGCAAAATGAGAATCCTCCCACTAAAACCCTCTGGTCTCCATAATGTGATACCCACTTTTCATGTCGCCAAGTAAATGTCAGAGAACATACATAAAGATAAACAAGGCCAGATCAGAGTCAGATCCCCCTCAATAGACTATCAATATGCTCAAAGAATGACACGGTCATGTACATATATGTCAGCAAGCACATTTGGATAAATGCCATCCCTGTGCATTTCCTTTATTGCCATTTTACATTTTTCAGCATGCGTCTGCATATCAAACTGTTGACTTCCCTGAAGGTTTGCCCAGGGGGCAGAGGGGAAATAAAAAGCTGACAGGTCTCTGGATCTCTTTTATATGTATGTCGTTAAAGCCCGAATGGCATCTCGGCCCACTTTCACAACATGTCATTGATGTTGTATCACAGGAGCAGACGCTCCTTGGACGCAATCTACACCCCAGCACCGGACTGTAGGGCAGAAACAGGAGCGTCCAGGGACTAGATGAATATTTCATCTCAGCGTAATTGCCTTGCGCTGACACGAACACACACAGACATGTGTAAAATGCCATGCGGCTGCTAATGTCATTTTGATCCCATTCCAGAACTTTCTACAAAGAAAAAAAGTGGATGCATCCAGAAACATTATGTGAAAAACAAAGTGCATAAAATGTCCTTAAAAATCTGAAGAATTCTACTCGTGTGGTTTGACCAAGGAAGGGAGTCCCAAATAATAAGTGGTGAAAAATTAAGATTAAAACAAATGTTGTTTTTCTTTTCTCATGATAAATAATTTCAGCTCAATTTTGATATGTCCATACATTTAATGGTAGATATATTTCAACACTGAGAGAAAAAAAAAAAAAAAAAAAACGTTTTGTATTTTTCAGTGCAGTTTTATGTTATTTTGAATTTATACTCTTAATTCGATTAGTGTTTATTAATTCAATATTAGTATTTTGAATGTGCCTAATGGTAATTTTTATTCATTTTTAACGCTTAGTTTTAGGTTCATATTTATTACTTTTAATATACGTTTTTTTTACTTTGGGTTACGCGTCAAAAATAGCTAGGAATGAGGGTCTTTTATTGTTATTTTTTTTTCTTTGTTAGGTGTCATTTATTAGATGAGGATTCATTGCTATTATTTTCCACTGTTGCTAGGTGACACTAAAAATTTAACTATTTTAACCCAATGCACTCTAATTTATGGTAAATAAATAGTCTTTGTTGCATCAACCTCACCTATTTATTTGTCCTCTTCACAAAACTGAATTTAGTACATGACTTTGACTTGTTGTTAGTTTCAGATGTTGGACATTTCTCTTATTTTCGCCAAATATCCCAGAAGATATTCTGCAACACCCCTCATGAAGATCCTTCTGAATCAGCTTGCGATCCTGACATGTGGCAAATATAACCATCTGCACGCTCCAGAGATTTTTATATGGATAAAGGTCTAGAGACTGTCTATACCACAAAAGGAACTTCATCTTTGCTTTGTTTTGGTCATTGTCTTGCTTTTTTTATGTTTCCTCCATTTGTGTATAATTTCCCCAAATGTTGTCACCATCTCGCCAAGCTGCTTTGAATGCTCCCTGACATCCTTGGACATCTCTTTGGTCTTGAAAATTTTACATTTGACAACTTTACAATCTGACAACTTTCAGATTGATTTGGGGGGAGGGGGGGGGGGGGGGGCAAATAATTTTTTTCACTCACTTTCAAAAAAAACAATTATTTGAACGTTTATTGTAATTGTGTCTCCCACTGTTGGTATCCATCTACCATTAAAGTGAATAGCAATCATGTCTTTTTTATAGGCAAATATTCAAAATCATCAAATGTATTAATTCACTTGACAAAAAAAGGGAATATAGTGTTTCTTTGGTTAATGTAGCACTTGTGACTAGGATCATAGCTTAAGCAGTTTTTTTGTATTTTAATATGCAGGTCAAAATGATCTGAAAAAGCTGAAGATCTCATGTCAAAAGGCTCTTGAGATATTCAGTAGTTCTGTAAAAAAAAATCAATATTTCCTATAATTTATGTGCAAATCATAACTGTCTCAAAGTCTGTTGGGGAAACCATGGAAACCAGCAAGAGCTCAGTTAATCACAGATATGCTAAAAGAAGCTAACACGCTTCTTTCAGCACTGCGCAGAAAAAAACATGGATGAGTCAATGATGATTGAACTCCAGCAAATAAACAAAGCATTTTTCAGTCACAAAAAATAAAGAACAATAATATTTGTCCTAATAAAAGCTTGTTCTAAAAAAAAAAAGCTCTAAAATGAGTCAGGAAGGAGAAGAACCACAGAATCACAGTGTTTTTTTGCAAATATAAAAAATCCAATCAGCTCTAAAAGATTAAATATTTTAATAGACACAACAGAAGACAAAAAAATCAAACAATCAGATTAAATGAAAAACTATTGATGATGCAATCTTTGTTTTTGTTTTGTTTTTGTTAACCAAAACAATATTATTAATTGAAAGAAATAGCTCACAAACATCAATTCAATAAATTCTCCTCAATGTACTGCTTTTTCATCTTAAAATACTGCTCATTCCACTTCACCCACTTTATTTGCCTATTGATTTGTATGGTCATCAAAGTGGAATGAATCAGAGCCGAACCTGCTGTTGGTTTACTGGTAAAATTTCAATGGAGGTTTTTGCGTCAATTTAATAAGAAACTTAAATTATCCACGCAATTAAGCTCAGCCAAACTTTTAGCCCACAACAGATCTCCTACTTAATATGTTTGTCTTTTCGCACACAACCCAGTTTTGCACTTCATACACGTCTTGAATTATTTCCCTTTCCCCCTCCAGACCAAATCCTCTCTTAAACTTCCGTCTTCACATGGCATTGAGCTGAACAAGTGATTTTTTGATTTACAAACGCACACAGCAGCATGACAAGATGTTTTCTCTTGCAGGATGTGCTTCACACGGAGCCTCGGTACGTACTGTATATCCTCAGAGGCTTCCCTCGTCCTGCGCTGCAGGGGCTCGGCCGATCAATAAAAGGGAGTTCATCAGTTTGACTGAATTGCCTGCTGGTGACCTTCAGCAATAACATGCATCAGTAATCACCAGGGCTTCTCCCATCAACCACTGCTCTATGTCACATCTTTTCTGCTCTAAGGACACATTCAAGGATTTCTTAGAGCAAACCTTTTTTCCAGTAGTCTTCATGCTCTCGCTCTTTATTCCACAATACCCATGTTCACCCAAAGAAAGGCAGAATAAATGTTATGATTAACTGCGCGGCTACACATTCCACATTATCCGTTTATTTTACTGGAACTCGTTTCGTTCTTATCAAAAACCATACAGCATGAGATTTGGTAGTACTTTGAGCACACAAAAGATAACCTGACTCATACATTTAGTTTTTCATCAATCTAGCAAAATCAGGCTCTGGTGGAAAAAAAGTCAAATATTACACAGTAACTGAATAAAATGAGGAATGTTAGAGCAAAGGGAAACACATGCTCACTTCATGCTCTTGTTGCAGTTATGTACATTAAACATGTGCGTGACTTGTGGCCATTTTTAAGGCATTTAGAATAAATATTTGAGCCCTCAATACTAGCACTGCACTGTTAATAACTTTCGAAATCCAACATTTACCAACATATATTATTTTATTTTATTATTATTATTTTTTCTTTTTACAAATTAATTAACTTCCTATCGGCCCGCTCCAAATGACTTTTTTACAGGTTTTGGTCTCTTACATAAGTATGCCAATTTTCAAACATGTCTTTCAAACAAAGTTTGAAATAGCAGTAAAGAACCACAGAGAATTGGATATTCCACATTGTTACTAGGTGGCGCTATAACTGACACTATAAGTTGCTACATGGATTCGTTCAGACATAGACTCCTAATACGCATACCAAATTTGGATCCAATCGGATATTTCATGGCTGAGATATTAACAGCTACCTGTTTTAGCCAAAATTTCTACTTTCGACAAATTCAAAAAACCTTCGCAATTTAATATCACATATGCTTTTAAATTAGGCCGATGAAGTTTGGAGACAAACAAATAAAATCTCTGCACTCTAGCCCTAATTTCAACCACCACCAAGTGACCAAGTTTTAAACCAAGTGACTGCTCAGTTCTAACATGAAACACAGCCCACTACCTGAACAAATAGATAATCACAAATGCTTAAAACCACTGATAGGCCCCTTTCACCCAATGAAAGATGACCCTCAGCAGAGAGGGAGTTATTAGAGTGCAAGTGACTGACACAGGACAGGGATCTGATAAGTGCTTGGGTTTGTTCTGACAGGGTGTGTAGAGCAGGTCAGCAGGAGTGTCTTCACTGCTGATGAGGGTTAACCACTGAAAACAATCACACTGTGTTCAACTAACAACCGTTCAGCCGTCAGACATCCTCTCACATTGGGTTCATATTCCTCCTCATCTTCACTGTATTCACTGTAGAAATCTGTCAATTAGTCTGTTTAGAGCTTCTGCCTTGGGGAAGGACGGACTTGAGATCCACACCCACGGATTCACCACTGTGCATCCGTATATTTTACAATAACCGTCATTGTGTTTTTATTGAAGGAGCTGTTCTAGCATTTGGAAACAGCATGGAGCTCCATGATACACCTGGATGTAGATAAAAAGAGACATTACATCTAAAAACGACCACAGCCATTATTGCAATGCTGGACAGGAAAAGTTGCCACCAGGATTAGCTCCAATTCCATCATGACTGAAAAAGCAATGTCCAGGACTGGCTACTCACTTTTGCAGAACACCGTTGGTATGAGCCAGGCCTCATTGGTGTGGATTTAGCACTGTGAATTTTGCTTTCTGCATTTGCCAATATATTGTAAGTATTAAACTCTGCTTTTTTTTTTAAAGGAACAATTTGCATATCCAATCATTATATAAATCAATAAAAGTTTCTGTTATGGAGTCATGTGTAGGAAAATCAACAGCATTAGGACAATGAACAGTACTATCGAATGCCATTTTTGAGGGAATAGGGGTAGCAGGAATGAATATGTAAATATGTAATAGGTGTAAATATGCATTGGGTCACCCAAGTCCCTGTTGCTCCTTTTCCTGCCCTTACCCCTTTTACTTATTCGCTTCCAGTCCATCTGACAGTAACCTGACAAAAAAGTAACTTTTATATGTTGTATGGTCACAATCACCTGCTGAGTCTGAATGGTTTGTTTCTTGGGTTGTGCATTCACTGGTCATGGGCAGGTGTGTATAAACTGTTTTATGAAAGCTGATGTATAAAAGGTTTTAGTGCATTGATGAATGATACCCATGGTTAGCAGACTTGACAGATCAAGTATTTGTGTATTACATATTTCCAAAAAGCTAATCTAGTTTGGGGTTGGCTTATAGAGGTTGTAAGCTTGAAGTACAGTGTAAATATGCATTGGGTCATCCAAGCTCTAGTCAGCCATTGATCATTTTCCAGCCCTTATCCCTCTCTCTTATTTGCTTCTAGTCCATTTGAAAGTATACTGAGAAAAAATATATAAACTTGTGTTTTATATAGTCACAATCACCTGTTGAGTCTGAATGGTGTGTTGGTTGGTTTATGCATAGCGTTGTATATGTTTGCTCTTTTAGTTATACTTCATTTTAATTGATCCTAGCAATGTGAGTTTTAAAAATTCATGCAAAGCTATACCTGGTCATTTCCAGTTCCTTCAAAGGCATCTGGAAAATGGACAAAAGGCTCCAAAAGAGACAGATTAAACAATCAGGTGTAAATGGAAATGAGTCTCCTTCGTCTACTTGTGAACCAACCAGGCAAATCTTAATGTGCCTAATTGTTGGTGTGGGTGCTAGAGGTCCAGATTGCCCATAAACCATTTTCTCCAAGAGTGTTTACAATCTGGAACCTTCCGAATGATTGTCGTCACCTGGAAACCTATGAGCTTTACTGTAACTTCAATTGTGCAATGATTCTTACTCATCCAATCTGGTTATTGATAAAACACTTAAATTCATTGAGTGCAAATATGGTGATTAAAACACTACAAAAAAAAAAATATAAGTACATTAATAAGGATATAAGTACAATAAAATAAGTGCATTAATATTAATGGATTTAAGACAGCTAAACAACTGTCTAATTAAAAAAACTGTATTAAAAACAACTCGAGGGAATAAGTGGGCTGTAAAATGAAGGAATGAAACATCTTGTTGCCTCTTCTTGTTAGGTTTTGGATCCTGATGTACAAACAAATGAGTTCAACTCATGTTAAAACGTTGTGTATGAACAAAGCTGCAAATATGCATATGCACAAGAAAAGTCAGATGTGTGTACAGAAGATCTTACTCTGTCTCCTCCATGATTTACATACATTTGAATATGCTAAAGAGCATATCGCAAACAGACAGTGAGTTCATGTCAAAACAGGCAATAAACACAACTTTACAGAAAACGTTTAGAGGAGCAAAATGTTATCTTTTGGTGGTAATAATAACAGAGTTCTTAAAAGTACAGAGTAAAAAAAGCTCTTGTTATGATAGAGTCACAGGAACAAATCATGTGCAGCCATGGGGAAATGAAGAGTATTAACGAATGCTAGCTTCGGGGGTGTAGAGGTAGCGAGCTTGAAATACTGTGTAAAAATGCATTGGGTCACTGAAGTTCTAGTCCCCATTTAACCTTTTCCTGTACTTTACCTCTCTCTCTTATTCGGTTATAGTCTATATGACAGCATGCTTTTAAAAGATTACTTTATGTATATGATCACAATCACCTGTTGAGTCTGAATGGTTTGCTAAATAGTTATTTGAAATTTCTAAATAAAACACAGCAGTGATATAGTAAAATAATATTTCTGAAGGAGCAAGTGTTTGACATTGAAATAAATCCACCAATTTAAATGAACGTCTGTCCCTGCGTGTGTCAGGTGACTGCAAACCATTTGCAAATGTCTCAATCTGCCATCTGTGCCTGTCAGAAAAATGATTGATGATCTATCTGGATGATGGTAGTTCTGGCAGTTGTTAAAAGTTACTTTGATTGCAGTTCATGTGCTATATTTGGAGTTGAATGAGACTCATGGGAAATATAGCCGTGAGGAACTCAACGAGGAGGGATTGTTGTCTTTGTCCAGTGAGACTCGGTAAGCATGTAATGTAGATTGTTGTATTTATCAAGCGTCACTGAAACAATCTGAGCTGCCATCTGCTAACAGCAAACACAGAGGTATAATAGAGTCCCCTCAGGCAGACGGATCGCAGCCCATTCTCTCAGAATTCTGACCAAGCCTTATTCCCTCCTTCTGGCACCAATTTCAAGTCACCATGAAAGAACATTAACACTGATTCATTTCCAATATAAAAAAAAAACCTAAAAAAAGCACAAAATTCTGAAAAAGATATGATTTCTTTGCTGTTATGATTCAACATGATTTCTGGCCAAACACACAGCAAAAGCATCTATGCATCGAAACCTTAAAGAGCAAGGATACTTGATTAAAGAAATTAATATGAGAGATGCATTCTGGCTTGTGTGCAGGTTAAGCTCTACATCATTTTAATTTCTACACTTTTTCAACTAATTCCTCGTTTTCTCTGAAATGGAAAATTGAAGTTACAAAGGGCTTCAAATGTCTTTGAAGGACTTAATTCCTGAAATAGTTCCAGAATAGCATCCACATTAATCCTTTTAAAGAATGATTAGTTTTACGACCTGTAGAGGATTTAAATATAATTGTTACCCAAGAAAAGCTTTTTAGCAAGTAAATATAGAAAAGCCCATTAAAGGGGACATTAAATTGATTTTATAAACTTTGTATTGTTCATAGAGCTCCAGTTGGTACTTTTTTTCCCGACATTTCCTGATTGGTTCTCGGAGAGGGTGGTCACCTGATTGGCAAACATTTGAATATTCATTCTGGCATCTGCTCAATGCCCTGTCCAGTAAGAACAAGTTAAAAATATTAAAACCTTCAAAGATGCATAGTTTTACAGACAATAGCAGTTTGTTTAAACCATAACATTAATAAATGTACAGATAACCCACATAATGTTCTCTGATAAAATCTTACGAAGCAGACTTGTCTTTTGTTTTTGTTTTTTGACAAAAAGAGGAAAAAGGATTTAGAAATAAACATTTTATTATTAACTCTTTGTTTGAACTTGGCATAAAAACAATTCAAAGCTGAGTGTCTAGAATATAGAAAGCCTTTGGGTGTTTTCACACCTCTTGCTCCCTTAATTTGGTTAAGCGGAACAGTCGTTCGCCATTTTAGTCCTCATTCACAACACAAATATCGCTCTTAGTCCACTTTTGGTGCGATCTAGAATTGTGTGGTGTTGGCTCTAAAAAATAAACAAAGACATTTTGACTTTAAAATGTTAATGCTCTCTTCATTGTTTCATTAGTCCTTATACACGGATACATCGATACTGTTCATGATCTCTTTAATCTTTTTGGCTCCCACGTCATTAGTATTTAAAAAAGTAAGCAAAACTCTACTGGGTTTGAGTGGTTCTGTTGATCTGACCTGAGATTTAGGCCTATCATAGATTTCACATTGGGTAAATATCAAGAGAACAAGTCACTGGCCAATCCTTGACACTCATACTAGGAAATTGTGATTTGCAATTAGGAGTCATCAAATAAAACCGTTTTTAACGTAATGAAACCAGATTGGAGAGAGATAGCCCACATAATAACAGAGAAAGGCTCCTGTCCAAAACTGGGAACCTTGTGCCATGCGGACAGGTGGCAGAGCTAAACAGTTCACCACCAATCTGCCTTAAGTTTCATGGGTAAAATGAAATACCACTTTGAAATTTCTTTCTTCCAGGGTCCTCTTCACAATCTATAATTAAGCCTGCCAGCTTCATTAGTGAATCTAAATGCTAAATATGGCTCTGACTGGGAACCTGTCTAGCATTAAGAATTTGTAGCAATGGGATGAAAAAAACAAGACAATTAACCAACAAAAAGCTTTTCTGCTGTGAATTCCAGCAAGAACAAATTCAGCAGGACTGTGACATATCCAACAGCAGAAATTGAAGACGCTGACACTAATATGAACAGATCTTTTGAGGTAAACCTGCTCCAAACAATTTGATAAATTGTTTTAATTCAGTCATTTTAATAAGGGCAGAATATAACAAGTTATTATAGAAGTGATACCCTAAAACATATTTCGGCAAGCAGGTGAAATTTAAATCGAAATGTTTTTTTGTTTTTTTTGGTGACAAAAAATGAATAGATGCTGAACTCGACACTGAAGAGAATGAGAGTCTTGGAACACGGCGCTGCCACCTTATATAAAATTCATGGAAGACAGTCACTCAATATTCTGTCAAGCATGCTCATTTTCTTCCCTACCAGCCAAAATAAATCAATGAACTTGTGTCTCAGAGCTTATTACTGGCTCATTTCCAAAAGCAGTCCCATAGCTTCTACACGGGATCCATGGAAGGGCGACGGATTGGACACTAGGCTTGTCTCCAGCTGCCCTTCCCGAAAGCACATGAGCAACTTGGGTCTGATTCAAATAAAGCTGCATGCCAACAGCATTAAACATGTGTTTATTGCTCTTAATGAAAGCCAAGGGGAGCCACATAAATCCTCAAAGGAAATGCTGATAACGCTGCCTCCTGGTGGACTATGAAAGTGACCAAACAAAGCAGAGAGTAATGAATGCAGATGGATCTAAAACCAAAAGGTATAATCACAAATAAAATGTTGATTGGAGTAGTAAGTTTTTCAATGTTTTATAGATGCTGTTATGATTCTGTCCAACTGTATTTCCATTTTTGAACATGGAAGGACAATCTCATATGGAGGAGCATGCGACACTCAATTAAACTGAGGGATTTTTAACATATTAATTTGGAATTACGTTTTATTTTTTCATAAAAATGAGACAACTTAAATGAACCAAGCCATTGAGGCTTGTGTGGTAGCATAGACCTATCCTTAAATGTGATTACAGATAGAAACAGATAAACAATTCACCAAAATGTGAAAATTACCATCCTATCAGGAAATGGCCATCCTATCAGAAAATATCCATCCTATAGATGACCATCTTATCAGAAAATTGCCATCCTAACAGAAAATAAATTACAATCCTTTAGTCGAACATCCTTTTACAAAATTCCCATCCTACAGTTGACCATCCTATCAGAAAATTAATATCCTATAGATTACCATCCTATCAGAAAATAATTGACCATTCTATAGTTGACAATCCATTCAAAAATGGCCACCATATATAGATGACCATCCTTTTAGAAAATAACCATCCTAAATTTGACCATCCTATCAGAAAATTACCATCCTAGAGATGACCATCCTATAGCTGACCATACTTTCAGAAAATAATTGACCATCCTATAGTTGACTATCCAATAAAAAATGGCCACCATATATAGATGACCATCCTTTTAGAAAATAACCATCCTAAATTTGACCATCCTATCAGAAAATTACCATCCTAGAGATGACCATCCTATAGCTGACCATCCTTTCAGAAAATAATTGACCATCCTATAGATGACCATACTATCAAAAAATAATTGACCATCCTATAGATGAACATCCTATCAGAAAATAATTGACCATCCTATAGATGACCATCCTATCAGAAAATAATTGACCATCCTATAGATGACCATCCTATCAGAAAATAATTGACCATCCTATAGATGACCATCCTATCAGAAAATAATTGACCATCCTATAGATGACCATCCTATCAGAAAATAATTGACCATCCTATAGATGACCATCCTATCAGAAAATAATTGACCATCCTATAGATGACCATCCTATCAGAAAATAATTGACCATCCTATAGATGACCATCCTATCAGAAAATAATTGACCATCCTATAGATGACCATCCTATCAGAAAATAATTGACCATCCTATAGATAACCATCCTATCAGAAAATAATTGACCATCCTATAGTTGACAATCCAATAAAAAATGGCCACCATATATAGATGACCATCCTTTTAGAAAATAACCATCCTAAATTTGACCATCCTTACAAAAAATGAGTTTCCTAAAAGTTCCTATACACTTCGAGTGGGGTGTTTGAAGGATTGTTTTTACAAGTTTTTCAAGGTCTCCGGTGATGGACGCGCCAAATGTTGTTTCACATCTCAAAACTTGATTTGCTCCGTTCACATCGAGGGCTATATTTAAAGATGGGACATGTCTTGGCTGCTTGATTTAGAAGCACTCGCTAGTTTGAAACACCCACGTTAAGAAACACCCATCAGAAAATTCTTGTCACTCTGATGTGTGGGGGCGCATTAAACCAGTCATCATTAGAAGGGCTTTTTGACGTCTCTCTCAAGCAATGGCTGACTCCAGTGTGGTGTCGGTGACGGCTCGCTCATTATCCCAATGCCTAGTGTATATTAACAGCCATGCGTGGGGATTTTGCCTCTCAACACATCATCTGTTGGCTCTCTCACACTCACCATGCCTTGCTCTTCACTTTCTCCCTTTTGATCCCCTCTCATCGCCATTCATTAGAGATAAAGGAGTGTCCACAATGGTTTGCATGAAGACAATAGAGGAGCAAGGTGATGAGAAAGCCATGGTTCAGTTTGCAAAGGCAATGTGGTTCATACGTCATTGCCTTGGATTCTTCCATAATATAAAAAACTGCCCGCGTCATATTAAGAGAATAATTCATTCAACCAATGAACTGCTAAACTTTCTCCCGGGAGCACAAAACACTTCAAAGTATCCACCCATTTTTGTGTGTTCTTGTTTTTTATTATTGATAAAAAGTTCTAATTCTGGCTACAAAATGTATAAAACGTCTGAAAAAACATATTTACATTTAGCTTATTTATATAAATATATTTGTCACTTTATACAAGTTTTACATTTCTAACTGTGAATTTAGACTTTAAACATGTAAATAATGTTCTTTTTTATTCGTTAATATTCCTTTGGGACACATGGCAATAGCGAGCCCCCTTAAAAACTTACTTCTAGAACTATCCACATCTAGAAAGCAAAAGTCTTCCAATTTTAAAGTTATTCTGTGTGTTTGGATCATGTTTAATGATTGTGCGAGGGTTATTAAAGGTATTCACTTATTTCAGTTGAAGAGTTATCGACTGGCTTCTGCCTCTTCTTTATTTACTGTCATGACAGCTCGCTGTCACTCCTCCTACTCGAAGTTAGCCAATCAAATCACTCCGCTGAAGCTGTTACAGCCAATGGGGTATTGATTACCTGTCTTTGTTACTTCGCAGAAGAGATTTAAGAAGCTGTGATTAGGCTCACTTCAGCAGAGGACTAACAGCAGCAATAAAGATTGCTTTATTTATTCATTCGGTTATTTACATGCCATTTAATTTAAACATTTAACACGCAGCTTTACATAATATACTAAACAGTTAGATGTAAATCAAAATAAAACACAGATTTAAGCACTTTAAATCTTTACAAAAGAAATATATTGATTGTTGAACAATTTTTTTTTTTTAACATTTCATGCATCATATTGTTGTGGACATTTTTATTTTATTTACATTTTTCCATACTACAAATATGATAATTTGAAAGAAGTTTAGATCAATAAATGATGCTTTAAATGCAAAGTCATTTTTGTGCGTTTTCAGGAAGTCAAGAAAGGGTGTTATCAACTGAGCCTGAGCCTGAACAAGGAGCACATGCTCCACGTCTTCTGTTTTCCAGGCCTTTATTCAAATCATTTCAACCTCTTATGTAGCATCTAGCTCTTGTGCCTGGTGTGAAACTGAGCTAAACCATTAACCCAATGACATACAGTCAGAAAAACCTATTCAACCTGTATTACCATAGAAACACACATTGCTTTCACTTATTGATGATACGACAAATGCTGCCTTGGTTATTATCTGGGTTGAGCTGACATTGATGTGTGTTGTGAATATGTGTTTGTTTTGGTGAATTTAAATGTAAACACTGGCTCCCAGAAAAATTTTCTTGTCTTTTTAATGTTTTAATCAAACAAGTAAAAAACATACTTACAGTTCTATGAAATTTTGAAATGTGCCTATTATGGATTTAAAAAAGACCCTTTATGGGGCATGTAATATGGCTCTAAATTGTTCAAAACACAGTTCAAATTTTAAATGTAAAATATTTTTTTTTTGCCATTGAATCCACATTGTTTTAAAAATGAAAATCAGAGAAAATCAGGAAAATCAAGAAAAAATTCTGACGATTCCATCTTAGAGATTACAACAAACCGAGCCACATGTATTCGTACTATATTTGTCATACAAAGGAAGTGTTTGTGGTTGTATTACTGTCCAAACCTGCAACGCTTCTGTCACAACCTAAAAATTCTAGCTCACAGAAAATGTTTTGTGTAAAACGTGATTCTTGTGCGTTTTTGGACGACGTGAACTTGCTGCACAACCTCTGGTGTACCAGGTTTCAATCTTCCTGTATTTTCAAACTTATAACAACAGGTGAGGATGAAGCACTTCAATGATTTAAAAAGAAAAAATCCACATGAAGAGTGAAATTATTGAGACTGGCTATATTGATATCTGTTTTTAGGGTTTTAACAGTCATTGCGTTAATATGACATAGGTTAGAATATATGCAATACATTTGTTCATGTAGCACATACAACTTTGAACACCAAACACAAATCATCACATGACATGACAGACATTCTCTGAGAAGATTCGAAGGGTTATTTGGAAAACTAGTCCCATCCAATTATAGACTTGTTTGGAAACGTTCTACCATTTTGGCTTGTTCGTAGGGGCTAATAAAATGGAACATTTTAATAAATGTGGGACTCACCAGGCTTTCTTGTGCTATTTCAAAAAAAAAAATAGATTTAGTAGATTTGATTTTATAGTAAATGACACAATTTAAGCCATTAAACTAGTTTTGGATTTTCGCCTGTTTTTTCATTCTCTAGTTTCAAGTTCCCAAGTTGTCAAACCCATACACCAGTCTAGACCAGCTTGTCTCAGTGTAAAATAAATGTTTTCTCCAGCTCATTAAACGGACTATACATCCATTATAGGAGAATCTAACCAAATTTCCTAATTTCCGATTGGTTGATTTCCACAATGGATGCACCTGTTTTGGAGTATCACAGAGACCAAACACCCCATGAGGATTTGTGGAAGTGACATCTAAATTAACTTCTTAAAACATTTTTTAATGGCATCATTAAAATGGAAAGAATTGATGGTTACCTTGACACTGTATATGTAATATTGGCGAACATAAGCCACGGATGACTTGTGAAATGTCTCCATCTAGACCCTAGAGTTTGGCAGACCTCTAACGATCTAGAATAAATGGGATGGAGACACAGTACTCTCTATTGTTAGTCGATGCTATTTTCAGGTGTTAAGATTGAAACACCCACACCCCAATCGTCTATTAGCATGCTGCAGTAGGGGGCTCACAATTTAATGATAGTAATCAGAAAACATCAAGCCACTGGACAAACCCATCAGTCCACTGTCAAACCCCCTTCTCTCTTCACCTGCACCCTATTTCACTCCCCCTCACAAGCTGCAAGCTATAGAAAATGCTCCAGTTATAGAGGAGATGCATTAGGGAGTCATGAGTATTCACACAGCATCACATGCAGGTAAAGATAAGGACAGGGCAGGCTGTTCTGCAGCCTATTCACGTCTGGAGTGAATCCTCTGAGACGCCAAAAGACAAGTCCTTGCTCAAACCAGAATCTTCTGTTCACACACTCCACTGTCTGATTGTGCTGCTGTTCTTAACCTTCTGCTCGTCCCTCCGGGGTCTTAGTGTGTATGTATGTATGCGTGTGTGAATGTGTGCAGGGGTGCGAGGGAGGCACTAGATTAGTTCAGCGGGAGTGTAAGGGCAGGAGGTTAGGGAGGTTAGAGAGTTAATACCTCTGTGTTCTGGGGTTTCTCTCTGATTCTCTCATCTCACCGGGAGAGTGAAATAAAGAGTCCCTTTAAACAAAGAGTGAACAGATAAAGAAGAGACAAAGCAAGTGAGAAAGGAGAAAGAGAAAAGGACGAAATCGTCAGAAGAAATTCTCTTGCCCTAGTAAGCATGTCTGTTCCTGTTAGAAGGGCTTGTCTGAAAAAAAATGTTAATGGAAGCTGACAGAAAAGGAACTTGAGTGCTGTTTTTAAGATGAGCAAGGCCTTCGGTCTGATAAATAACGGAACGTTTCCTGATCCAAAAGGTCTTTAAGTTCAAGCAGTAGTGGAGAAAAAGCATCCTTCAAAAAGCATAAAATTTTTTGGTTTCATGACAGGAACCATAGGACCAAAAATGGACCACTTTGCTGGTGCATTTGTGAGCTTTTTCTCTGAAAGCTGCACCAAAATGGAGGGTAAACCCATTCAAAACTGTGAACATAAGAGTTAGTGAACTGAAAACAATGTTCCAAACGCATAACTAAATGTGTTTATGTTTTAGTGTTGGAGATCTCCAGGGTTAATAATCATGGCCAAGCTGGAAACGCCAAGCGTTTTAACAATGATGCCAATGCCATGTGTCGGTTTTATTGGTGCAAGCTGTGGAATATTTTTGTGATTATGAGCAGGAAAGAGAAGTTGTATATCCTCTTGAACCACAACAATCAGAACATTCTTGAAGCGTTTCTCCTCAAGCACAAGCAATGCTTGGTGAACTGGTCACTTTTCTCAAGCGAAATGATAGAGAAACAGAACATCTGTAATAGAAAAAAAAGATTGATTTCTGAGATGGAACAGGAAGTTACATCACACACAGGAAGTTATAAGCTCTTTTAGTAAACTTGTTGAAAGATATTTGTCATCTTATGCTCTGGACTTCTCAAAAGTTCTCAACCAGAAATATATTTCTATTACACACCCTTCTGATAAATAATCACACACTGAGTCACATTTTTCAGCCTAATTATTCATTTCTGTTATTTTTAATTTGTCATGTTTATAGTTACACCATTAATCACATGATATTTCCTGTAGAAATGGTTCTTGAGAAAAATTATTCTTGTCTTCCTCTTCATTAATTATTTAATCCCATTGACATTCATCCTTCTATATTACAAAAAAAAAATCACACTGAAAGGCAACAATGTTATTTGGGTTTTATGCTACGCAAAATACATTTGTGTAGCACTTAGTATACAGTAAATATCACTATACTATAGTGACTAATATGATACCAAGCACATATGGAATACCATACTATAGAACATCAAATAAGGAAGTATGGAAGACTTATGAAACTATTATTTTAATTATTATTATTAATAAAAAATATATATGTCCTACACATGAAGTAAATATATGTCACCAATAAAAATTAAAGAAAGAATGATAATTAACATGGCATTCATTAAACTAATTATGGTTTGACAAATGTACTTTGTCTGGAACAAAAAAATAATAATTTATTCAAATGCCAAAAAATATTACTTAATGGAAATTGGATTTACTAAAAAAATGCAGCTGTTTGAAAAGATTTAATCCAGAATGCTGTTCCATAACTCATGACCATTTTGGTTTTATAAAAAAGCTGTTAAGGATAACTCTATTTATCATATTTCATTCATTTAAAAGCATCAGACAAGAGATTGTCATTATAGATTTCTGGATTTGAAAAGATCTACTTATTTTATGTGTCTTGAGAGCTTTGTAAATACAGATATATCAAAAAATTTGGACAATAATTGTTACAATGAAAGTATAAAATGTATGGCTCCTTCAACATCAATCACGAGAACTAATCTAATGAATGCATAGCAGTCCCTCTTTCTAAAAACAAGAAATTGAACGCAAGGGTGATATTTAAGTTTGACATTAGTCTGAGGAAGACCCACATCAGCTTCACCCCCCCCCCCCAAAAAATAAAAAAAAATAAAAAAATCAGCACCCCAATAGAGGCCAAGGAGACTGTGAGCATCCCCATTCATTATTAATCAGCTAATTAAAAAAAGGTTCAATCCTCCTATCACACAGCAGATGATGAATGGAAAGGAGAGGACTGAAAGCAGGACAAGTCCCCTGAGAAAGAGGAAAAAATGTGAGAGAAGAGGGAAAAGAGAAAGAGAGAGAGAGAGAGAGAGAGAGAGAGAGAGAGATAAAAGATGCGAACGGAATAATAAACAACCAGTTTCTTCTCATTTAAGCAAATATTTCTTCTCACAGCTCAATATTAGGACACCAAGCTGATGAGAATCACTCAGACCAATCAGAAATAGTCTGTTAGCATTGATAGACCTCAGATCTCAATACAAAACCAGTAAGAAATGCCGCCAGATCCAGTTTGCATTCGGTCTTAATTTTCTTCAGATGCATGGTCAGACTCAAGTTCAAACCTATGCACAATTTTTCTCTTATCATATATTTTCTGGTAGATCTAACTGTATGAATATTAAAAACTGTTGCCCAATCAGCAGAAATTGCCAAAAAATGTCAAATATATTGTTAGTGTTCTTTTTTTTTATGAGATCCCTATTAGAGACCTACAATGATCAGCCCTTTAAGGCAATTGGAGCTTCCTGGTAACAGTGCATTTGAATAATTTCTCCAAGTAATCTTGAAACACCTGCAAGATTCCAAGTGTTCTCACATTCTTTGGCCTCAATATTTTGGCTTGTTTGTCTGCAATCTTGCCATCATGCAGGCTTTTCCCATAGGTCGACGAGAACTGCGATTCTCCACTTTAATTACGAGCTTTTTATATAAGAAACACACATGCACATGCACAGGCATGCATACAGTCACACACACAGCTCAACCTGCTTCCACAACTTAAAAAACTAATTAAGCCACAGG
This sequence comes from Danionella cerebrum, assembly GCA_007224835.1. Lineage (NCBI taxonomy): Eukaryota > Metazoa > Chordata > Actinopteri > Cypriniformes > Danionidae > Danionella > Danionella cerebrum. The sequence continues at coordinate 76,968 of SRMA01023912.1, forward strand.
AGGGAGCGTGCTCCAGTTTTCTCCTCCTCAGCCGTTTGATTAGAGAGACTCAGAGAGTCCTGGCATCTGAAGAACATGAGCAGGATCTTGCAGAGCAGAGAATGCAGCCTGGAACACACACTTATCAGTTTAGAAAAATGTATGTATATATCTTGTTTATGTTCAAAGGAATGCAATCATACCTTGTACTGAAGTTTAACAAATCTCAAATCTCAGCTTCACTTTCCTTATTCACATGGAAGCACTAATTAAAACATAGCTGAGTCAGCGTACCTATAATTCGCTTCAACCTGCATGGAATACACAGACGAGCTACTGGTCAACCACCACCAGTCGTTAATTGAAACTGAGGGGATCAGAAATGACTGATTTACTGACTCGTTTAAAGCCCTTCTAAATATTTAAGGGCTGTCTTAATGGGCAAGATTATGTCAGTGTATTTTCTTGACAGACAGTGGCTTAGTGTCTACAAATGGGCCATGACAGGCTCCCAGCGCTCTCGATCCTCCTCAGATATTCCATCATGCCTGCGATTCCTTTCATCTACACATCCAGAACTGATTGAACTCAGGAAAGCAAACCTTCCATATGCACGCTCCTAATGATCTCCAAACAGATGTGCTCAATTTTCTAAAGAGAAAACTCCTGAACACACCCAGGCATATGATTCGGAAAATGGCCTTTAGGATTTTTCAAAAGCATTTGCGATAGGAATTGATGAAAATAAATGGTGTGTTTGGAAGAGATATTCCTGCTTTCATTGTGTTGGAGGCTATTACTTCAGAGAGGTGCTATTTTACAATACATTAGGCTGCCTTCATGCTTCTCAGATCTATGGAATGAGTGCTGACCAGGGAGCCATTAGCAGGAGACATTGCTTTTGTCATTAAGCCGTCTACCGTGGATGTGCTAACATCTATTTATGACAAATCCTTTCTACAACTCCATGTCGTTAGCTTTTTTGATATAGAAAGAAAGCAATTGCACGTCTTTAAAAATGCAATTTGATTGAAGTCTTGGAATGTGCTTTTCCCTTCTTTAAACGTTTGTTATGTTCATTTTTATTGAAAACTTTTGAAAAAAAAGAATAGCCCTGCTTTCTACACTTGGCGGCCACTTTATTAGGTACACCTCAATAGTAAAACTGTCACCCACATGATATTTTCTCTTATTCGGTCCGTTCTCTGTTAACCCTAGAGAGGGTTGTGCGTGAAAATCTTTCAGTTTCTGAAAACACTCAGACTTGCCCAACCATGCCATGTTCAAAGTCACTTAAATGACTTTCATCCCCATTGTGAAGCTTGGTTTGAACTCCAGCAGATCATCTTCATTGGCTGATTAGAAATTTGCATAAACGATAGGTGTACCTAATAAAGTGGCCAGTGAGTGACCAATCAAACAATATGTGACAATATTTGATCAAATCAAACACAGCCATAGTTTTACTTTATGTGCTAAAGGTGAATCTAGTGGTTAAATAAAAAAAGAACAATTGCATAATTATAAAACCAAACGTTTTAGATATGGTTCTTTCCTTATTTTTGATCAGTGTAGCCTGTGGGCCAATGGTTTCATATTGATTTCGAATGGAAAAATCACAGGCGAGACAGAGGAACCAAACAGACCGTGCATTAATGGTATGTGTTGGAAAACAATGGTGCAATCACTCGTATTAATAGCAATTACACCTGCACTCTAGATTCTTATGCAACCAACCATATATCGGCCGCACATATGCACATTACTTCATGCTTTACCTAACCAGAAAATTCCTATTAACTCCAAACAGGTCCCAAAGTATTACTGAGGAGACATTTAGCTCCTCTCCGCTGCTGATGTTCCACATGCAGCGAGAGTGGCTCTGCGGCATTGATTAACACAACGGCAAATAAACAAACTACCTGCTGAGCTCATGAAAGACTGACGAATGTTCATAATAGAACTAATGGAAGGCAATACCCAAGTTGTGATTAGATAGATTGGCATGTGTTTAATCTTCCGAATGTAAAAGTGTGTTAACTGACAGGGCATCTGTGTGTGTTCACACTGTTCCAATAGTGCCATTGTCCTGCTGATTTTAGATCCTGCTTTACATGTAGACCATAGCTTTAAACAAGTGAAGACGAGCTTAATTAGCAGGATCAGTTTTGGTTGAGTGAAGTAGCTAATCTGTTTTAGGTGTGGGGGACAGTTGTGTACAGTTGAATATTAATTCATAACCCATTATACAAGTTTTAATAATAATTAACAGAAAACACTGTTTTATTTAGCTTAAACACTGAATACGAACAGCTAAATGCAATGCTGCATTGAGGAAAGACTGACAAGAGGATGGGGGGGGGACCTGTCAGCAAGAGCTAGTACATTCCTGCTTTTGATGTGACTTCCTATTTGTGATGTAACTTCCTGTTCTATCTCAGAAATTATTTAACTCCATTAAAAATGTCTTGTTACTAATTTAATTTTGCCTTAAGTTAAGAGAAGGAAAATAACATAGCATAACAATAATGAAAAACAAATTGTTATGTGTAAAAAGAAATAAAATAAATATTACTTTAATGACTCATGCTAAAATGACTCAGATTATAAAGAAGGTGACTGTATTGTATCTTTATACGTAAGATGGTAAGATGATTACAAAAGAACAAAAGTTTTATATTATAGTGGTGCAAAGGTATCAAGCTAGTGTCTCAATAAAACAAGATGGCATTGCTGCCTCGTGCCCCGAGAAAAAAGATCACATTTGTGAAATTGAGGTGCTACTATGACATCATAAGGACAATGAGGCAAAAGTGGCAGAAGCCACCCAGACTGCTCAAATCCTCCATCATGATGCCAGTTGTGTGCTTATGCTCCCACTTTTTGGGATCAAGCACCAGCTTCAATCAAACATTAAAAAAAATAATAAATAGCATGTAACTTGGTGCATCTACAACAGACATACTACAGCCATGCTCCAGACAGAAATAAAAGTACCTTCATCAACCGGACATGTGACACACACACCGGTAAGACATTAATAAATCCATTTAATTTAAAAGAGCACACACTGTATAATGTACTTTATTAAATTATCAACCTGGCACCTAATCAAATCACTCCTTACGTCATGCATTTGAATGCAACTGAGGCAAATACCTAGGTATGATGGGATGTATTTTATGAAGCAACCTGGAGTGTGGTTTATCCCCATTGAAGGAATATAATATAGCCTCTCATGTGATTCTTTTAAGATGACAAATGTTACGTCCTCAAAAATAAAAGTCGTTCCTTGAATGGTGTAAATACTGTAAATAATTCACTATCTATGATATTAGGCTCATGCATTCTCATGTTTATAATGACTGTGACTTTTTTTTTTTTCTAGGTCTGTTACTGGATGAAGTGACAAATCTGGCGATATCATGACAGCAGATATGGAGAGTACAGCAGCTGAAGTCACTCTCCAAACTCAAACTCATACTGCAAATCCTCTGAAGTGTCCAAGAAAATCACTCAGAAGAAGAGCCCTCGGGAGAAACAGAGACATTTCTTTTTCATGCATTGTTTATATACTTACTTGAATTCTCTATCTTTATTTGTGATTTACGATGAACATGTATTGTAAGGTGTTAATTAATATAACGTTATTTTCAAACCAAAACAGACAAAATTCCCAGTTTCAGCAAAAAAATGATGCAGTTTCTGAACTGAATTAAAGACTTCAAGGTTCCAGTTCCTGATAGGACAACATTCTGGAACGTTACAGTGGTCTTGTTTTGTTTTTTGTCTCCAGGGCGTTGTGAACTGTGAGTGAAAATGGTGACAAACAGATCCCACTGACTGTCACAATTCATCTAAGGAGGTTTAACGAACATTATTTTTCGTTTTTTCATAATTGTATCTGATTATTCAGTGTATTTATGCTGACATGAAAATTTACTTCATTTAAAATCTGTCATTTGGCCCTTTAACCCTTTTGTTGTGTTCGGGTCAAAATTGACCCGTTTTCAAGTTTGACTGTGTAAAAAGTACACTTTCCTTTTTTATCCTGGAATGAGGCTTCATCTAATCTACAGACACACATATTTAAATGCAGCAAAAGCAATTTTCACAATTTTAGTAAATTCTAAACGGCTCAAAAA
>SRMA01023913.1:0-81025 GCA_007224835.1 Danionella cerebrum
GTACCGTTACACCCCTAATATATATATATATATATATATATATATATATATATATATATATATAGTTTATGATTGGGTGATGGGAAACCAATGTCATGGGTGCTAGGTTCATTGGTTTTTATGATGTATGGCTAAAATACTTTTAAATGAGGGTTAAGGTTTGTGTTGCTGAGACAATAGTTTAAAGGGGTGCCGTAGGTGAATTTCACATGGTTCAAGTTTTAAATGGACCCTTCTCACCCAAGTTCTGCTTGGACTGCATTGTAAAAACTGCTTGGTGTTCAATTTTACTGAGCTGAAATTCTAAAAGAACATTTTTCTAATGCATTCCTTCACTCAAGTGCAACAGTTACACTAATTTCCTAAGATAAGGTTAAAAGTTGATTTTTAAAGTTCCTTGAAGGTTCAAACTATCTTCATTGTTAGATGTTCAATAATACTTTTTTTCCCCGCATTGCAATAAAAAAAATATAGATATTTCAAAGCTATGTTGGATCGAGACATACAGAGAATTGTTGAAGGAAGAAGCACAGAGGGTGGAGATGGATAAAAGGAATCGGCTAGTCTCTCTTAGCGCTTCCTTCCTCCATTCTGTAATTTTTCTTGAAAGCTCTAAATTTAATTAATGCTGAAATTGTCCCTGAAAGCAACATCCCAGCCTCCGCACACTGACTTATATATTCACAATTTTTTAATAACTTCCCAAAACATCCCCAGGCTTGGCTCTGCCTGCTTTCTAACACCCTAATCTCCCTGCTGCTAAATATCAGAGTAGTGGCGAATTGCAAAATGGGAAAGGAAAGAGACGACACACATCAGAAGCATGCTAATATTCATTCTGCACAAAAATAAAATTGCAGGCATCATCTCGGGTAAATCGTCTGCTTAATGTGCTATGACTGAGGCTTCTATTATTCAAAGGCTGCTTGTGGACTTGCGTTGCATAATAAAAGCACTGCAGTTTCTCGTTTGATCCAGGGCCAGTAAACCTTGGCCAGCACTGCCATGAAGGCCAGTTGCTTCATCTCTTGTATTTGGCCTCTGAGATATTGCTTTCCTTGAGTTGCTCCACGTTGCCAGCCAATAGGGTATTAACCCAGTGATCAGAATGATTTGTTTTATACTCGGTTGCTCCCTGGGTGCCGCTGGAAAAGAGTCAAGGTACTAGAAATTTAAAAGCTCACAAATTTGCTCCATCAACCAGATGCGTGTTGTATGCATATTGTATGTGATTTTGCCTGTTTGAGCAAGTTTTGCTGACAAAATATTAGTATGCTTGCAAACCATGTAGGGTCCCACAGACTTTGGAGAGCCCTCGGTTGCCACTGTGACATTCTTGCTACAAACAGCCACTAAAATAAATTGGTGTAAAAATCAAGATCAACGTTTTTTTTTACATTTTTCTCAGTTCTAATTTTTTTTCAGACTTTTTACTATTTAATTGCCACAATCTTAAATAATGTCACTGATTACCAGACCAGAATTGCTGGTGGTCATTTCTGTTGGGAAGAGGTATTTATTTTTAATTAGAGAACCATTAACGCTGTGATTACGATGACACAATATGAAAAATACAATGGTCTAAATTACCTGAACAATGGTACACAAGCTGAGAATGGTTGATGCATGAAAATTATAATTGGTTTGTAGAGGCCTTTGGGCATTGCCCCAAAATCCGTTTTTAGTTCCAACCCTCCTGATTGGAACTATATAAATGAAGTGATTCAATCTAAAGCAGGGTGTATTTAGAACATAATTACATTCTCAATCCGCATAAATATATCATCACTGCCTTTGTCAGCAAACAATTTGTAATTTATACATATTTTATAGATGACTGCAGGCCAGAATAAAATGATAAAATCATGACGATCTTCATTAATAAGTGAGAACACAACCACACAGTGCTTCGGATTTATTGAGATATTTCTGGTCAAAATCACGTCCCCATGTGACACTGGGAAAATATGCCTTTTATGCTTTTAACAGCTCTCCATAGACAGATTGAGTGGTACTATAAAACAATCTGTAAATAATTCATCACATGTTGTTACTGAATTGCTGTCAGTGGAGTAAAATGCTTTTACAGCCAGACGTCTGCCAGCAAGGACCATGCTAACTAGACCATGCTAACCATCTCATGCTTGACCCGCTGGGATTTGCAAGACAAACTGCTCCACATTTACGACAGCAGCTTGTTAAATCGCTCCCATCGCTGCATCGAACTCCTGTTGATCCACGCAGGACTAAAAATTCTTCAACAATAGCGGCGACAAAGCTTGTCTGGACTCGGTCAAAGCTCACAAACATTAAAAGAAAAATGGATGTACCCGCCATATGCTGAATGGCCTATGGGCAAACTTCAACAGTCTGAGACAATCTTTTTCTTTCAATTTTTTCTCAGAATATGTTTGCTCTCATTCCCTGAGCAAAGTCATTTTCCCCAGCTCGCCGATGCTTGTCTTTTAAGCGAAGATGAACAGCTCTCACAGTTCTCCATGATGCTTTAGTTTCCCAGGGAAAATGAGCAAGCGGACAGATGGCCCTTTACAATGATGCATATTGATGGGATAAAATCACTATGTCCCTCATCTAACTGTAAATGTCTGGAGCTAAATGCGGTTTTAGCTTAACACAGATCAATGCATTTGATGCATGACTGACACAGGGTTTGGCTTCATCTCTGTTTCTTTTTCTAAATGATGTCAAATTTAAGTCGCTGTCGTGAAACATCGGGTCCTTTTATGTATTAGCAGATAGAGCAAGGTTTTTGCTATGGTCTACCAGTCTGCTCATTATTCATTGAACAGAACTACACGGCTTTAATTAAACGAAACTATTTGATTTTGGCAGAATGAATAATTGAGGTTTAAGCAGGTAGCAGTTTGTACTTGAATCATTTACTGGAATGTCTGGGTTTAATACACTGGTGTTCACTGAGATTCCTCCGCTCAGTTTTCTGAAAACAACAGTGCTCTATTTTGTCTAGAACCCGCATCTTGTCAGATAAAGTAGCTTGTCAGATGAAGCTGTGTGTTCGTGGAGCTGACCTACTCGCAGATGTATTTTAGTACCACTTTTAGTCACTCTCCCTTGCTGTCAAGGATTGATCAAGTATTGCATAAAAGACAAGCAACTTTTCCAAGTTTGAGATGTCAGAACACAAGCATGAGTCTATTTCCAATTCATCCAGCGCCATCTACATATCTAGGCAGCAATGCTATTCCTCCGAATGCTGCTCTCTCTTATCTTTCTCTCTACCCAGCTGAGTCCGAGCCAAATCTTTTCACCCTTGGTTTCCATCTTTATTCATTCAGCACACACAGGGTTTGTCCACTGGTTGTGTTGCCTCAGGAGAGAGGCCACCAGGAGAAGGAAGAAAGCTTTCTTTGTGATCAGGGTTTTCCTAGAACTCGGAAAGACTGTTGCCATATCTGTGAGGAAATTGCGGGTGGGTTCGGGAAGCCAGTGTTTGTTCCAGGGTGCATTCATTAGAGTCTTTTAGAATAGGTTCAGTCAGGTACATGTGGATCAAACTAAATCCTTTTTGAAGATTAAGGCTTAGTTACTTTTCTCTCATGTATTTCTACCTCAACGCCCTACCACAATTAGAGATTTCTGCTCTATCACAGTTTATTCCAGAATTGTAGAAATCCATTTTCTTCTTCTTTCACCAGCTTTTAGAATGGTTTCCTTAAAAACGTTTTATAAATTGGTTTAAGAAGTCAATTGGACAACCATTTTCACCTGTTTTCAGTGTTTCGATACCGCCTCAAACTCACATCTAAAGATAATGGCACTCCTTCCACAACTTCAGGTGCTGTGACGTCAAATCTGTTGGTATATGCTACAGTTTTTTGAGTTAAGTTTATTGGATGTACCTCCCTCTCAATTATCCCATTATATCATGTGTTTATAAGCGGATCCAACCCATATCCAAACAGTCTCAGTCCACACTGGAAATTTGCCCCAGCATATTACTCTGATGCATTCGAGCTTACATGCATGTTCGTACCCTGCCACTCCTGCTTACAAACATGGTCCAGATTACATGTTGGGAGTTAAAAGAAACTTCACACTATCCCACCTTTGAGCAAGGCTGCAGTAATGGCTGCTGACTGCTCTTGGTGTGTGTTTTTGGTGTGTTTGTATGCATTTGGAAGGGTTAAATGAAGAGCAGAAATTCATTTTATGGTCAAAGCTGGTCATAATGTCACTTTCACTTAATAAAAAGAACCACCTTAGAACATTCTTGTTGATTTACTAAGGGGGTTGACTCAACTTAAATCCATTCCGTTTTGGTGGGTGAAAAAAATCTGTCTGGATATCTTATATGTGGATTACAAGAGTATACACAGATCTACCATTATTCTACAAGAAGAGATCTCATCATTCTCCTATAGGTCAATGTTGAAGATAAAGTAACTCAGTCCAAGTATCGCTAGATTTTAACGGTCAAATACTCAACTTGGATTGCCTCCGCTTTCCTAGTGAGATAGTGCCTTATATAGGTCAAATCTGTACGTTTGGTAAATGCTGTTCAATTTTGGAAGCTGTACCTAGAAGCATGTGACTCAAACCTGCAATATAACAACACCTAAAGATGACATTATACGATTATATAACACCTAAAGATGACATTATACGAAAAAAGTCCAGCTTTCTCTGGATCATTATTTATGTAATGGAACATTTTAATGGAAGGCTATGCTTAGTTAAAGGAACAATATTGACCATTAAGATGTATTCTGGCAGCAGTAGCTTTCAGCTACTTAGATTTACCTCAACTTTTCAGTTTTGCCACTTCTTGTTTGTGTTGTTGTTCTTGGTTTATGGCCATGTGTTGTTTTTATACTTTGTTGAAAAGATTAATGGTAACTAAAAATCTGTATAGACGTAAAATGGAGCAATGACCTTGAAATAGTCAATTTATTGCAGATAGAGTCTTTCCTTTAGTAAGACACATGGCTATTGATTCTTAATGCTGGTAGCAATTGTTTTTTTTTTTAATTTTACTGGAACTGTGCCAGTGAAAGTTTTGATTTCATGTTTAAAAGAAACTGGGTTTTTTTTTTAACCAATTGTTGTACGCATTGAATAATATTGATATTTATTTATTGTTTGGGAAATTGAAAAGAAAACAAGACGCAGAACCAGTGTAGAAATAGATTTGTGCAATAATAGCATGAGAGCTATGCAGGCTGAAGGAAGGCAGGGGGCTTGATGTTTTTGCTCTCTGAGTCTTTGGATGCTCTCAGCAGGGCCTCCCACAGCAGTCAGTGCTACCCTTCATCAGTTTCAGCGCTCAACTGTACTGTAGGGCTTGTAAATTGCTTGCTGTGGTGCCCAGATAGCATTTCTTCTGAATAGACAATCCTCCGGGCCCTGATTGGCTGAATCCCAGGGTTCAGTGAACAGCATCCTCGAGTCTGGTGAGGTAAAGAGCTGATGAGCGATTGCGCAGGTTAATTAGCTCAGCTCATTGTCTTGGCTGGAGCAGTCTTCCGGATGACCAAGCTTGAAAGTGTAACCTGTTTTGGAAAGAATAAAAAAGAAGAAGGGCATATAAATAGTTTTTGTCCCTTTGTTCTTGCAGTGCAGATTAGAAACAAATGCTGTATGTTTTCCAGATTAAATGCAAATGACATTGGCATCTTCATGTTTGTACTCCGGTAGGAAATTAGCATCTTAATGATGTGAATCATAATCAGCTCATAAGGCTTGCACAGTGTGGGTTTGTTTATATGAGTGGTAAGCCATTTCTTGAGTGCATTTCTAGCTTTCAGAATGTTGACTTGTAAACATAAACATTATTTCTAAGCTTACATCTATACAGACTTATAAACGTCAAACAAGTTTAAAGAATAAGTTTAAAGAATAGACCTGAGGCAGGCTCTTATCAGACTCCGAAGCCCCTGTAAGCTCCCTGTTGCTTTCCTTGTTTCTTTAAAAATAAATGAATACATAAAAATATATACATTAATATAAAATAAAATATATTATCATCTTCTGTTGCTGTGGAAACATGATATTAGTTCTAAACATGCTTTTACTTGACCAATCATAGCCAACTCGAAAGATACCATACATTATTTTGCGGATTCCTGTTGGGGAGGGTTGACTGTTTTACATCTTCCAGTAGATTCTTTTCTGAGCCCTATTTAATCCAGTTCTTTGTACAAGGCAGTTTCAAACTGATCATGTTCAAACTGAATCAAATTGCATTGATATTACTTTTTCAAAAGCTTCCATTTGAATTAACCATATTTTCCAATATTGTAAGCAAACCTGTAAAAACTGCATGGGATCTTTGTTATTTTAGATCCTAGCATATTACTACATTCAACTCTTACCTAAACAGGTTCAATATCCTCAGCCTTGCACTACCAGAACTGTTTTTTACAGCGTGTTGCGTGTGTGCTTTTGTAACCTGACTTTATTTGCTTATGGATTATAACATATCGTTTTTTTTAAGAATTTATCAGATTCTTTGGTGTTAACTCTGTACAATTAACTGTTATTAACACTACAGAGAAAAGTGCTAAAAATGTATTCGGTTAACCCTTGTCCCCCACAAAAGATCCCCAAAGATTGACAGTGGAACAAAATGTCTGTCTCTAAAAATGACATTATTATTCTATCCACTTTTCTGATGTCACATTTCCCCTATCTCTATCACCAATCCGCTTTTTTATAGCAAGTTGTGAACCATATTTAGAAATGCACATCACCATCTGCTATGATTTAATGTAATGTACAAGAGTTTTTGTAGCTACTAAATACTACGTTTGCACTTCAACTTTAAGTACCTCATCCATTCATTTTTGAATGCCCTATAAAGCTTCATGGGATGCTCAACTATCTTCTCTGTCAAACAGATGTTGCATAAACCTGTTTCATGCTTTCCTATAATTTGTAATGTAATTTCTAGCAATATTATAATGTTGGGATATTACTAGTGTTACGGTAGGCATGCTACAAGTGGAAATGTCTGAATAAAAGTGAGTGTGCTCATGGATATCTGTTATTTCACTGGTGAAAACTGAGTTAGAGAAGTGACAAAATAAAGAATGTCAAAATGGGGTTCGACATATCTTGCACCTGATACATTCTTTAAAAAAAAAGATTTGTTGGTTCTTTGCACCTTTGAAGGTGCTATAAAGCACTTTCTTGCTCTAAAGTACCCATTAAGCTGTTTTTGGTTCTTAAGTGATTCTTTGTGGTTTTTGAGGTACTGTTATAGAACTTTGTTACCACAGTTTTTATGGTAGTTCTTTGTTGTTTTTAATCTGTTGTATACAAATGCTGGTCCTATAAATGATGCCAACGTTTATTTATTTCAAACATTTGATGGTTGGTTCTAAACAGCACTTTTGATGATAAGTTTTAAATTGGACCAAAAAGGTTCCCGTCTGATTACGAGCCAAAGAATCAGATTTGGTTCAATATAGAACCTTTTTTTAGAATGTACATAGCCCAAAGTATAAAAATAAACCTATTAAAAATAAGAATTTATTCAAATAATTTAAAAATGCTCTAAAACTAATACAAACGTAATGATTTATATAAAAAAGTAAACTAAACTAAATAAAACTGAACCGTGATGAAAATTCAAAAGCTCTTATAACCTTGATCTACACGTAATACAATTATTATTAACAGTGGCATTAATTTGCTTATCCTTGCTGTTTATAGAAGGCGAGTAGAAAGTGGTTCTTGTTTAATAAATTGTAACCTTGTGAATACATGCTCTGTGTTGGTGTAGTGCACATGCCTCAGCCTTTTAATGATCTAGTGATGCCCTGGTATAAGTCTAAGCGACATCCAGGCATCATGAGGGTCAGTCAACACTAGAATAGTCTGGAAAACAAATGACAGTGTTGCCATGACCAGCGCACTTTGATAAATCCCCCACATTTGCTGGAAATGAGTGCAGTCAGGCACACATTAGAGGAGAATGGCAGCGGCATCAAATATTCAGCAGTGCTCTTATTAATGTTCATCCCATCAGCCAAATGCCAATCCGTACCAGGAGAGTGATGGAATGATTATTTTTGCAGCTATTTCCTCCCACTCTTCCGTATAAAACCCTCATGCCCTGAAGAAAAAGAAAAAAAAATTACAACTTTGAAAAGGCCAGACACACTGCTGGTTGAAAATACTGTGGGTTTCAATCATAGTCTGAATGTCAAACAGCATTTATTTAATTCTACTTGAGCACAGGCGTCTACTTTATTGTAGCAAAATACATACGGGGCGCCTGGATGTGTTAACAGTTGGAATTTGCAGAGTTAAGTTACACATCACAAAATGATATAAAAACTTTACTGTGTAATTACATCTAGAAGAAAATAAATAGAGGATGCAAATCATAAAGCAAAGCTGTGCTTTTTGGTGTTGAGAGCTCCTTTCTCCAAACATCCAGTGTACAAAACAGCTGGAGATTGTGTTGTTAAAGCTCTGGATGAATGTCGTGAATGCAATTGGCTTTTACTCATCTTATGGTGATCCTCCGCAGTAGAGGGTTTATCTTTTCCTTAGCTGGTTTTGGTCTGAAGTTGGAAAAAAACATTTGCTCTGACCGTTTCAGGTGACAGTTTTGAAGCTTTTTGAGAAAAGCCAAGAGTTTACATTATTATTTTTATTTTTTACTCCATCATTCCCTTTTGTGCTTTTGGGGTTTTTGGGCCTTCAGTGAAAATTGATAAAATACATCAGACACATCCCGTCATTCCTGGAAGGCTTGAGTGCTACACAGTTTAGCTTCAACATTAATGAAGCACATCTCAGAGTAAATTTTAAATCCAGAAATGAACACCAGAATAATTTAATTCAACAATTTTCAACAAATTTAACAAATCTGAGAATCACTCAAAAAGTGTTAAAACATCACCAACCCAGCAGTAACTAATCAGCACCTAAAAAGTCAGATTTTAATACAACATCTATGAAAATCGATGAAAATGAGCAATCAAAATACATTTAATAATTGACAATATAAGCTCTCCTCTAAAATATATATTCTTGGTGAAGTAACACTTTGTTTTGTCACATTGACCAAAGAATGCTAAATCCCTCCTGTAATTTGACTAATAATCACACTTTTTGTATTTTATCAGCAAAAAGTATTGGTTGCCATGGTAGAATCATTGGTTGCTATGGAGAAATGAGAGACGTGTGATCTAAACCAACTCCAATGTCTGGTATGTTCTTACACAGACTGATGACGAGAGGTTGAAGTATCTTTTAGGTTCTCAGTTCTGAGTTACAGTTTGACCCCATGTTGAGTCAATGGAAAAGAACTCCCAGAACTCCTTTAGTGCTACCTGTTTGAAAATATATAGCAACCTGAGTCAGAACAGAACTTTCTCAGCAGAGTTTGGTGGCTGTAGCTTGAATGCAGGAGATGAATGTAAGACCAATATGTAATAATTATTCACAGGAGCTTGACCTGTAAACACATCTTTTTATACGTCACCATGCATCAATTTTCCAGCATGAGCTTTAAAGAGCCTGAGGTGATGAAACAAAGAGAAAAAGTTCCTGAAGCATTATAACGCGTTGCAGGACTTCTGTCAGGAGCTTGTTCCTGTTGCGAAATGAAAGACTAATTGCCTGCGAGGAGGATTCAGAAGATTTTAATTTCAGCCGTTGAGATGTGACTGTGCTATTTGAAGTGCTGACTGTGAGTTTTAGGACTTGCTATCAGCATGGTTGCAATAGTGATATCTGTAGAGAGAGGGAGAGTGAAGACTTTAAGAGAAAGAGATGAGGAGAGGAATAGCCAGACAGAGGTTAATAACTCCCTGAGAACTGAAGAAAATAAGTCCAGATCCTGGAGCCATGGTGGCTCTTTATATCTCTGAAACCAAGCTAATTGAACAATTTGTATAGATTGTGAGCTAATGGACTTTTCCCCTTTGAAAATCTTTTCCCCGCCTCTTATCCGTTGCATGAAAAGCACTCCTGCTGCAGATTAAGAAAATGAAATATACTTTAAATGGCAAAACACGGCATTTTTCTTCATGTTGCCATTTAGAAGGGAAAAAGTGAAAAGGTCAAAACCTTTTTTTTCTGTGATATAAGGAAACCACAGAAAAGAACATTCGCGCCAATCTTTTCTTAAATATTTTTAAGAGTACACTGGATTATGTAGTAAGTTCTGTGCTACCATTTAAATCTAGACGAACTTCATGATTATTTAAAAAGCCTAATGTAAATGTAGTATAAAGAACAGTGTGAAACAAGGCTCTCTGTAAAATATTATCAGTATCGTTTTCTCCAAACTGCACATGAATTGTAAATGATCATCCACACTTTAGATGCTCTCCAGGCATCCGTGAACTTCTTCCTCACTATTTTCACATACTTTGTATTTGAATAAACTACTTGGCTCATTCACTCTATTTCACCCACCAGGTCATGGTGAAGCAGACATTTTTTTGGTGGCCCTCTAACAGTTAAATTCATTAAGTCAGTTTTACAGTAGTACATTTATTAAGTACATTTTTATATGTAAAATGTACTACTTTGACAATCCACATCAAAAAATGAAGACACTAATGCCTTACTTATTTTTATTAGTTCATAACTATTAACCCTTAGAACTTCAGGACCTTTTTAGAGGTTACTACTTTACAATTTGCTGTAATTAATCACTTTTTATGTTGTTGTTTTTTTTGTGGCAATGCTTGATATCATACTACAACAAACCTGAATTGTAAAAAAAAAACAAAAACAATTTGAGTATTACATTTAGTGTTTTTTTTTCAATGGAAAAATCTCCAAAATTGGGAAAATTTTAACAAAAATATAAAGTGTTGAGACAAATAAAAAAAATTACAAATCCCCCCAAAAGCAAAAACAAGGTCAAAGCAATGTAAAAATGTCAAACTTCGCCCAAAGCTGTTCCAAACACCGTGTCATTTTTTTTGTGCCAGAACCTTGAAAAATACAAGCCATATCACAAGTATTGTACTTCCGAGGATTATCCCTTCTTTTCACCACTAGATGGCACTGATTGCTCTCACTTAGAAATTAAACTGATCGCATACTTTCACATTTTAATTTGAATTACCTTGCAAATGATTTGTCGTTAAAAACCAAACTTTTCAAAACTAATAACCTTTTTGACACTTTTACACGTTTAAAATCAAAACCAGACAATGGGTGGGTAGCGTCATGCCTTTATTCAAAACAGCTGCTGTGGTTGACACATGCTCTGGTTTATGCAGAAACTTCTAGGGGTTAAGAGGAAATTAGTTTTATTCCATTTTAAACAAGGAGTACAATGTCACAAAAATGCAAAATATATAATTATTTGAACAAATCTGACTAACTTTCTGTTTGTAATAATGAAATAAATAATGAAAAAAAATTCTTTCCTAGAAAAGACATCACATTAGTCTTCAATTGAAATTGTTGAATTTACAAAAACATTCTCAAAAAATGCACATGATAATAACTTTTTTGTATTACCTTAAAAGTAATTTTCTCATAAATGAGAACATTTCTTTAAAAAAATCTGATTTTATAGCTGAATTATTTATTTAAGGCCCATTGCACATTGGTTTGTGGGTCATCGCAGTGATGCGTACAGTAAGTGAAGTAACACACAGACATATGGAGGTGCAAGCCCATAGCCAGCTGTGATAAATGGCATGTCAGCATGTTTCTAGAGGCCGTACCATCCTGTGGCCTGATTTAACCTTTACCCAGATGACACAGCAGCATGTGAAGTTCAGCTCTCTGTTTTTCACTAAGCTAGGTTCATAAATCACATAAACTGAGATGAAGATCAATGTTTATGTTGACAGAGCTCCTGCCGGTGTAATGCTCCAAAGCTAATGGACTGGAGTGTTTCGGAAGTCAGTTGCTTAGCCTTTTAAACAGATGACTATTCAACTATAACTTACAAATCTGTCATTGCTCACTCATTTCCATGTTGCCCTGCGCAACAGATAATTGTATTCATCGTCTAAACTCCTTTCTCTCAAACACTAGGAGTCCAGGTGTTCAATCGTGCTCT
Organism: Danionella cerebrum; assembly: GCA_007224835.1. Classification (NCBI taxonomy): domain Eukaryota; kingdom Metazoa; phylum Chordata; class Actinopteri; order Cypriniformes; family Danionidae; genus Danionella; species Danionella cerebrum. The sequence goes on from SRMA01023913.1 coordinate 12,029, forward strand.
TTATCTCATTTACAGCATGCAATCATATAATTCTTATTCTCATCTGAAGTCTGAAATGTCAGATTGGGTCATATCCACGACACTGGTTTCAATCTAGATAGCAGACTGTTTTTTGACAAATAAAATGGTAAGAAAAAAAAATCTCTTTCCGCCTGAGGCCAAGTCGACTCCTCTGTTGAGCAGCGCTGTGTTTGCTTCACAAATTCTCAAGCTCATTAGCCAAACTAGTGCATCCGTGTCCATGTTGGCGAACAGAAGGCTTCATATATATAGCCGGGTTTGCTTGAGTGTGCGACTCAACTGTCTTGGGCAGCAAATTTCTTTAGTGGTGGGGGATGATTTTAAAGGGAACATCAGATGCTTGTTCTTCACTTTAGGGTTTAATGAAACAATATGTGACAAACATAAGTTACGGTTGTTTCACATCTCTTTACAGCATAGAAAGCTGCTTCTGATTTGTTTTGGGAGTAAATGAAGATCACAAATGTCGACACGTCTAGAACTTCTACAAATGAAGCCATTAATTGTACTAAAACTAATTGAAATGGGTAAATTTTAAATAAAAATTAACCTTTAATAGAAAATTGTTGGTACAGACTGCACGAGTAGAGGTAACGAATGCTCAGAAGCATCTATTCTCAGAAGCATGTTAATGTCGAGGGCATTTGAAGATGATTTTTCTACTTATTGAAAAGAATAGCTTATAGATACCTAACAGAGATGCTGCAATGGGCTGTTAATAAAACCTTTTGAAAAAGACATTCTCAAAAAGCATTGAATATATCCCAGTATGTTATTATTGTTTTATTTAAATGGAATAATCACCAAAGTAGACTTACAATATATACTTTGACCATTGAATTGTAAAAAACTACATCGAAGAATGCACGTAAATGCTTTCAGTGTATTTGAGGGGGTGTTCAAGATGCTACGGATGGGATTTCTATTTTTTTATCATTAAAAACCATTCATAGGAGTGCTGGGTCTGGCTGTGTAGAATATAGAGCAGTAACAGAAGGGCTTTAATCTGGGCTAGTGAGCTGAGGAATTAGCAGCTGGTCACTATTTTTTCTACTCAACTTTGAGATTTGTTTTGTGCCGATATGTGTGTCCACAAAGAAGCTTTTTAAACTTAATGAGATGGTTCACTTAAAACACTTTTCTCAGTCTTTATTTGCTGAAAACAGAGAGTATTGAAATACAAAGACACTGGTGTAAAGAAAACGATAGTCAAGGAAAGAATGCTAACTAAGAATGCTTAATTTCTTTCTCAAGCAGAAACTGACAAAAGGTGCTGTACATCACAGTTGGTATCACAAGGAAAACAGTGTCCATGAGGAGGTCCTAGACCACCAGGAGGGTGATGTTGCAGCAGTGTCAAAGGGCGAGAAAATGTCTTTCACCACTTTGTCATAATCTTAACCATTTTTGGAGTTCTTCTGAACATTTTAGACCTTTCGGGGTTTAAAGCTTTAATTGTGTGCATTTTAAAGTTTAAAAAACTAGTCAATTTTTTTTGTTGTTGGTCAAATTTTTGGTTAAATTAGTTATTTTTATTTTATGAACAAAAGGATCATCCAGCCCCATGTGTTTTTTCAGGTTAAATATAAGTTGGGGGATTTTTTGGCCAAAAATGTTTGTCCTAAAAGAAGTTTTTTAAGAAAGTATAACCTTTTCATAATTTTGAATGGAAGTTGGGCTTCAATATTGTGTATTATTGCCCCTGTAAATGATCAATATCCATCCAGGGATTTTGTTAATAACCACAAGTCTCTAAAGTTGATAATTTAACTACAGCCTACAGGTGAATAGTAGTGTGTGGCTTGGTTTCTATCATAATGGAGCATTTTAGAATTAACAATAATTTTCTGGTCAAAATGTGTTTTGAGCTTGGCACTTTGCAGACAGTCCCGCGATTCTGTCCTAGTTTGCTTTGGAGGAACAATTTTAACAAAGAAAGACACATTTTAACAAAAATAGCATTGCTTCTAGGCTGCTATTAAAAAGGTGTCATTTGTCTATTAAGAGCATTTGAGTTTCATCTTATTGAGCAGAAAAAATAAAGCAATTACAAAATATTGATAAAGTTTCGACTTTACAGATTTTGATTGACAGGGATCCACACAAATAGGTCCCAGTCCCAACCAGCTTTTTTTTTACACATTTCTACATTTAATTAATGCATTAAATTCTTCATCTTTAGATTTTCAGAAGTTTTACTGTATTCTGAACAACTCAAATATGCAGAAAAAGTCCATGTTCAATTCCCAACTGCATACATCCTCAGCTTAAGTCTATCACTATCTAATAGGACATGGACCTTTAAGGAAGTGAGCTTAACATTATAGATGACCATCTGCTCAAGCTGTCGAGACAAATGAAGATTTATGAAGCGTTTTCCTCTTTAGGGGCACAATATCTTTGAAGGGAACCATGATATCATCGGTTCTCATTTGGTTGAAAGCTTCTGTTCTACCCCAGTATTTATATGTAACAATACTGTAGCTCATCCTGGATGAAACGGCAGAGATAGAAGTAAATGAGTGGTCAGTCAGTAATGGCTCGGAGCCTTTAATCTGTACAGTGTCTTGCATATGATTATGTTCTTTGAAATTATGTCCTTGCGTTGGTAATAAACTAGAGGGTCTTTATGTATTCTTGTGAATTCTACCTGTGTATTTCATTGCACTTTTCAATCTGCGTTTTAGTTGTCTTCATTTGTCATGTGACTTGGGTTTTGACTTCACTTGACATTAACCCATAAGGGCCTTTTTGAGTGTTTTTTTACTACTTTACAGTTTGCCCTTTTTTTTCGGTGTTACAATTTTTTGTACAGTTTTTTAGTACAACCCTCTGCACAATAACTCCGCAACAATCCAGAGATTGTACTAAAAATACAATTCTTTGATTGTGCAAAAAAAACAATTGAGAATTAACAGTTTTCATGTTTACTAATAAAAGTCAAAGTCCTTTTTTTGTGCCAGAACTCTAAAAAACACAAGCCATCTCACAGGTATTGTGCTTCCCTTCTTTTCAGCACTAGATGGCACTGATGGCACCAATTTGGGGTCTGTAAAATTAAACTGAAAGACACATTTATGCGTCAACTCTTGTAATGCCTGTTTGATTAAAAAAATATCAAAATGAATAACCTTTGTGAAACCTACACATTATATTTTAAATCAAAATTAAACAATAGCCGGGTTGCGTCATTTCTACTTAATTCTAAACAGCCACTGTGATTGGCAAGCCAACAGTGCATGCACAAAACTTCTAAGGATTGATCAATTTTTTCTGCCTTTAGTAGTTTTTTGACATGACTTCAATGATATTGGCATTTTTTGACAAGTGTCAAATAAATACCCTGAGGGGCAAGTACATTTACAGAAAATTATAATTTTCTGCTGAACGAAGACTTTCAATGCATAAAAGAGAGACTAGTGAAATAAAGGGGAAACGGACTGAAAAGGAGCGCTAGAAACGGCGAATTCTCATCATGGAAATGAATGAATATGAGAATGAATGCAAAAAATGTAATTACGGGATTAAAAGGAAGGCAATGCACATTAGGAATAAAGCAGCATTAGAGGCCCGGGTGTAATGGTGTCTGTGTAGAGATGTTTCATGAGCTCTAAGCGGTGGATCAAAGTGTTTTTTTCCTCATGGTAAAATAGGATCCTGCTATAATTTTCTACTGCGTGTGACTCTCATTCGACAGCAGAAATAAAAATGAAATATAGACCGGCCTCTCTATTCAAAATGAGAAAGGCATTATGTTCATGAATCATTTAGAACAGTGAATTGTTCCTCCCAGAAAGGTGTCTAAAGGTGTTTGAGAACATGCTAAAGGAAGTAATGAAAGCTCCTCGTCAATATAACATTATGTTAATTTCAAAAGACCTGTTTAGTAATTTAAAAATAATTGAAGCACTTTCAAACATTAGTCTATACTGCTTTACATTTAACCGAATTTTCAATTAACTTTGTTTACAATGCAGCTATTTGTCAGAACAATAGGTGAGTTTCATTTTTCACAAAGTTGCTTCCCTTGCATATCGCCGATTCATTTTCCACTTGTTTACTGATGCTAGTGAAAGAAAACATTAATAATGTAAGCAAATAAAAATAAGTTAATGAATTTGCCTAATCATGCTGAAAGTACACAATGTAACATTTAGAGCAATTATTAAAAAGGCAAGAATCAAAAGTCTGTGTTGAACCTGAGAAACGTAATTATTTTATCTATGTATTTTTATTTTATGTATGCCAAGAGTTGAGCTCAAGTGTCTCAGAATTTAGAATCACCAGAAGATTAACACTGAAAGGTTTGATGCTGGAGCACAACCTCTGCACAGATGTCTTAACGTTTCCAGTTAAACAGTGCATTTAATCAACACATTCCAACAGGCTTCTTTTTGACTTTGTCAGTCTGGTGCTTAAAAACTGAGCACTGCGAGCCGATTGGTGGCTGTATGCTCACAGAGTTGCTGCATGTTTTCAGGCCATAAGGCCAAATGTCTGAGCAATTTAAGCCTGGATGATTATGTAACAAGCGGTAACGACTGAAAACTCCCGATTGTTTTGGCTAAGGGCAGAGTTAGAGATAGATTTGTTCCAACTTGTGCAGCAGTCAAAAAAGCACTTAGCCAAGCCCCTGGGGACTCGCGGAAGAATTATGAGTTGAGCTGCAACTCCTTTAAAAGAAATCAAGAGCCTCTAATCTGTTGCATCCTTTAGAAGAAATCTAACGTGCAAGCAGACATCTGTATGCATGGTTTAACTTTAACAACCAACAAGAAACCAGCACTAATCAAATCATTAAAACTTTACATTTAAATTCCAACTGTTCAACTGCTGTTTCTTCTATTTTGAGCATTAGTCAGGTTTCCATGAAAAAAAAATCTACCAACAAAAGGTTTTACCAATTTGTGCATCAAAATGCTTGTAGTACATTGTTAGTCATTGTGTCTGGTGCTAAAGTTGGAAAATACTATTAAATGTTGAGATACCTAACCCTATGTTAATAATCACTTACTTGAATTAAAGCAGATCTTCACACCTTTCTTACTGGTCTGCCTATTCAGAAAATGTCCTTAAACTGTTATTATGCAATGCTTTAGAGGTCAGCAGGTCAAAGTCAAAACCTTTACATTTTATCTCAACATTTTTTTACTTTTTATATACAAATTTCAACCTTTAATCTCAAAATTTTACTTTTTAATTAATAATTTCTGAGTCATTTTTTTATGAGGTGGACATGGGCTTCCATACCTTCCTATTCCTTTTTTGAGGAGACAAAGCAGAAACAACCAGAATGTCAAGATTAGTTTTGCACTTTACTTATGTGCCAATCCATCTTTCTGACAATCATATTGACTTATTTTCACAATATTTGCTCTAGCTGGGCAGGTAAAGAATTAAAACAGAAATACGTTATTTTTAAATCTAAGAACCTACAATGACTAACTGTTTGCTTTGAGGTCAATTTATGTTTTGTTCGATTTGATTGAACTCTGTGTAAACAGTAGTTGTAAACATAAACCATTATTGTTATTTCTGCTAGAAAATGCCAGAACCAAACAGTCAACAAAGATTTTCTGAAAATCTCTCAAGAAATGAATGAACAGTGTTTAGTGTGTCCTAGGACTATTCACGTGTGAACAATCCATGAAAGCCTCTTTTCTTGTTTGGTTCCAGGTTAACGGGTTTCCAGATCCCTCCTCCTGTCACAAGCACGGGGTCTGTGTTTTCGCTCAGACTAACCAGTGACTTTGCTGTGAGTGCACATGGCTTTAAAATCTATTATGAAGGTAAGAATCCTAATCTGTTCTGTGCTGACCTTTTTCGTGTAACACCGTTGTCGTTTATTGTGCATGTTTGATCAAATCTGCAGCATTAATTAATCACTGGTGTGCTCGGCGAGTCCAAGGTTATCCTACAATCTCTGCCAATCATAATAGTGATTATTAACATCTAATGAAGAGGTGGTCTCTGAATAAAGACCTCATCACTCTCTATTAAGTTTCATCAAATTAGTGCCTGGAGGCCTTGCCTTAAACATACTCTTAGCTCTTTTTTTCACTACCTTTATCTTAAACACTTGCATAAAATTCCTGTAAGATGACACTGTGTGTTATGTAACATTTACTTTCATTAAATTTGCATGTAAATTAATGGAGGGTAGAAGGTTAACTTGTCACTATCACTTCGATGCAGTGGCTGAGGTTTTCAGGGTTGCTTGTGCTTTAAAGCAGCATATTCTTAGTCGAAAATAATGAGATACGTAGAATGAATGATGCATTTATGGATTACCTGAGCTGTATGAAGAAAACAAGCAAGTGCATTAAAGACAGAATGGCTCAAATTTGCAAAATAACAAATGAATGAATGAGCAAACAGATGGATGAAATAACAAGCAAGTTAGTGAAGTGTCTTAGAAACAGAAGAATTCATTTACAAATGAATGTAAAAACTGACAAATAGATAATCAATGGGTCAAACAGAATCTTATGAGCAAACAAACAAATATACAAGCAAAAAAAGGCTGCAAATGAACAAAGAGACAAACAAATGAGCAAAGAAACAATGTTATGGGAAATGGGACAAGCAAATGGATACATGAGAAAAGGGATAAAACGAATAAAGGAACAAAACAAATCACAAATTAAGTAACAAATGAATAATTGAGGAAGTGAACAGACAAATGACTAAACCAATGAGGAAGTGAACAGACAAATGACTGAACAATTGAGGAAGTGAATAGACAAATGACTGAACAAACGAGGAAGTGAACAGTCAAATGGCTGAACCAATGAGGAAGTGAACAAATGACTGAACCAATGAGGAAGTGAACAGACAAATGACTGAACCAATGAGGAAGTGAACAGACAAATGACTGAACAAATGAGGAAGTGAACAGACAAATGACTGAACCAATGAGGAAGTGAACAGTCAAATGACTGAACCAATGAGGAAGTGAACAGTCAAATGACTGAACAAACGAGGACGTGAACAGACAAATGACTGAACAAACGAGGAAGTGAACAGACAAATGACTGAACAAATGAGGAAGTGAACAGTCAAATGATTGAACAAATGAGGAAGTGAATGGTCAAATGACTGAACAAACGAGGAAGTGAACAGTCAAACGACTGAACCAATGAGGAAGTGAACAGTCAAACGACTGAACAAACGAGGAAGTGAACAGACAAATGACTGAACAAACGAGGAAGTGAACAGACAAATGACTGAACCAACAAGGAAGTGAACAGACAAATGACTGAACAAACGAGGAAGTGAACAGTCAAATGACTGACCAAAGAGGAAGTGAACAGACAAATGACTGAACAAATGAAGAAATAGGGAGTGACTGTTTTAAAGAGAGAAATGTTGAACTAATGTGAAAACTGTTAATACAATGAAATCTAAATTCCTAGTGCATTATTCATATCCGTTTACTAATGTATATTTGTATTGTTTTTGAATTATCGCAACAATTCTTTATTTGATTTAGTGTCCTTTACTTTGTTCCCATGATGTCCTCGCACTTGCTCTAGCAGCAAGACTTTAGATGAAGATGGATGAGTTTGTTGTTTTAGCAGCTGTTCTGCTTCTCTTCCTCCATCTGATCTCGGCTTCAGCTGATACAAGCTTCTTCTGTCTTGGCCTAGTTCCTTCCTCCTCCCTTTCATTCATATATTTGGGGTTGATTCATTTATTTATTACTGCAGTCATTACTGCAGTCAGCCTTCTTTACTCGGAAAGCTTTGGGCTCTAATTCATTCTTATTCAGTGCTTTATTTGAAAGGATTTTTAGCATTTTAGAACTTGATTAAAGGGGATTTAAACACTTTTCTTCATTATAAAGCCAGGGTACTTTGTAATATGGTTGCACTCAAACACTGTTTTAAGTTTTCGCTTAATATTTTATTCTCCAGTCTTTTTCTTGGTTATATTACTCGTCGGTTCATGAGGATGTCTGATTTCTTTGCACTCAAAATCAGACGTAACTTCTGCTGAAGGTACAAAAGGCACTTTTTCAGTGTTTACATAATCAGATGTTTCATAATGTGGACAGCAGTGCAGTACACACTGCATCATCTAGAAGTCTTTCCCAGAAACACTTTAATACATCCGTGGGGGAGGATTTAACTTTGATTCAGACTATTCTGCATCTAAATACAAGATTAGTATTGGCTGATGAGCATATTATTGTTTTATTATTTTTGTAGTTTCGGTGGTAATGAAAAAAGGGTTGGAGGGTGGCATTGGCTGTCATTCAGATCTGAATGGCAGCCTCTGTTTCTTGCATTATTCACAGCTGTGACTGGTGCTCAAACACTGGATGATGAATGTAGGAGAAGATGCCAGCTCTTTCTTTTCATCAAACATTTATGCAATCATTACTTTAGTGACCAGAAGCAGAACTGGGCTCAGTGAGAAATTAGCTACTGAAAAATCCATGTGGGTGTTTCGAAGGATCCCACACGCCCTCGCTGCTTGTGTTTGATCAGAATGTGTTAATGCAAAGCTGATGCATCATCAGGTCGCCAGAAAACACTCACATTGAGTCGTGCTGTTCATTTTTATTGTTTAGTTTGTTTGAAAGTGATGTAGATCTGTAGCTGAGTCCTGAAACTTTGCATCTGCTCTTATGCTGGAATGTCAAAGGATAAAGCACTTACTGGTTTCTTAGTTCATGACCAAGCCATTACTGCTGAACGGCGAGGGGACTGCACACATTTAGGGTTCATTTGACCCGGCTAATACTCTGTATTAAATGTCAGTTTAGTCACTGAAGGCATGAGGCTATAATATGTTTGGCTCTAACATGGCCTGTGTAATTTTCCACACGCCGAGGGCCAGCCTGGTTCAATGTTCTTTGTATTATACCGTATTGAAATGATTGCACATAGCCTATTGAACCAAGGCCTTCACGTGGACAAGTCCTTCCTCTTGTGTCCATTTTAAATGCATATAAGAATCACATAAATCTGTTTATTGCATCAAGGCTTTTTGACTCAACCAAAAAAAAGGAGTAATTCATAAAATGCTCTGGTTAAAATTATGGCCTTCGGGCGGTTTGCATCAGTTCTAATAATACGATTAAGTTCACTTTTAGCGTACACACTATAGCTGCGTTTCCATCCACATCCATTTTGGAACATTGCATAAATCACCCTGGATGAAAACGGCATGTTTTCATGCACATGTATTTTGAAAATGGGCAAAAACAGTTTCTGAGTAGGATCAGCTATTTATCCAATAAGAAAAACATTTGCAAAAACCAAATAAATCCCAGCATACAGTGCAATGGCAAAACATTGGAACTTGGGTGGCATCAATGGACTAACCACCGGATTGCACATCATCTGAAAAGTGGTTGATCACCTCCCAGAGCTGTCTGGCTGCATTCCGAAAGAGCAGTCTCCCCACAAAAGCAAGATGGCATGACATCTAATTGTGCTAAGATGCAGGCAAGTTATACGAAAAAAGGCAGCCACTTCTATTTTTCTTTTGATATTTGGCGCCGGTTTATCATGAAGTGACAATTTTGTTCTCGTTGGATGGTGCTTTATTCACAAATATTTTAAATGGCATTTCAGTTTTGAGCATAAGTTTAACTTGCATCTTTTGACAAAAATAGCTACTGAGAGCCAGGTACTCTCCTATTTGTGGCTTTCTCATTTATTTAGTATAACTGCATAAAAACAAAACAATTTGAGGTGAATTTGCTTATTTCATTAGATTTTTTTTTAAAGTTACACACCAAAAATAGTTAAACCAACACTTTAACAAGAGATGAGAAATTGATAAAAACCGAACGGATACATATAAATAAATATAATACTGTACATATTCTACTCTAAAACTCTGGCTGCCTGTATTTTGGCATCAATCAAGTGAAGATTTTTTTTTTCTTTTTTATCCATATATCACTTATTCAAACCTTAACAGCTCAGAAAGTTGGTTAAAACGCAGAACAATATTTAAAAAAAAACTTGTTATATTATTATGAAAATTATTGATAATTCTGATAATACAATTTTTATGTATATATGTTATACGTTTATAGTAACAAAAACACAGATTAAAATTGTTATGTTTTTTTTTTTTTAATGCATCTCTAAACCGTAACAATGCCCTGCTTCTGCTTGATCTGCACATTCAAGCAGAATTCAGTAGTGTTTCTCTTTTTTTTGTAAGAGAATGCATATCCAGCGGTTGTTGTTCATCTCCAAAGCTAACATTTGAACTTTGTTATGTTTGATTATATGCTCCATTGCTACTATGGCTCCCCTGTGTCTCAATAATTATTTCCTTTCCTTCTTCCCCAAAAGAGAAAGTGTTTTAGGGACATTTCCCCATACTCTTACAGCTGCTTGCACCTTGGCCTGCCAGCAATTGCATGAGGACCTCTTGCCAACACCATAAATGCTGAATGGATTTAAAAATCAGATGATGGAAGGAAAAAGCAATCCGAAACAGCTGAAACAACTTCTTTTCCTGCAGGAATTTTGAGTCATTCTTTTGACAAATAGACAGTAATCTATAGGTGATGTGTGCAAGTGAAAGAGAGACAGTTTGCTTTTAAAGACACTGCTCTGTCGCCAAGGAAACAGGTTTTTCTGCACAGGAAGTCAACTTTTCTGCTCATGTTCATGTAAACACACGCTTGGAGCTATTATTTTCACCACTACACTATGTATGTTGCACCATCCATACACAATCTTGCAACCTGTAGCAGGGCTCTGGATCCACTGCATGTCACTGAACTCCCTGTGATTTTCTTATTTGTCAGCTGCATTTTTACAGAGTAGAATGTTTTTCACTCAATATCCCTGATGCAAATCTCTCATTCCACCCCATGCCAAAGATACTGTTTTAGATTGAGATCTGATGACTGTGCAAGCCATTTGAGTACATTGAACTCATTGTCTAAGATGATGCACACTTTATGACCTGGCACACTATCCTGATGGAAGTAGCCAGAAGATGGGTACACAGTAGCGATACACTCTGCTCATAATACCAGACACATATTGATATTACATCAACGGCACGATATGCATCACAATGTTCCTGAAAAACCGTAATAAAACCTTTATGAAACTATTTTACTGAGACCATTTCAGTATGTAAATGCATCAATAGAAACATTTTTAAGACCATAAAGCAAAAAACACCAGGGTCTAGTTTGGTTTGTATCAGATTATAATCTCATTCAGCCTCTAGGGGGCAGTGTCAATCTTTTTACTCGAAGGGATGGAGAAAGAACATATTATAATCTTTCTCATTTAAAATGTGAGTAAAGTACAGCTGTTTTCAAGTAAAAATGGTAAAGAAATTTCAGAAGTGACTAGAATCACAATCACCTGATATCTCCCAGTACCTCCACAACATTTATTGTGACAGTATTGCGATATATTGTTACACCCCTAATGAGGGAATATGATAATATACTGAAAATCGGCGAATCTTTTGACTAGTCTTAAGTAACCTTGCAGTTATTCTTTTCCCGGTACTATAATATTCAGACATGTCCAAGCAGCCGCATTGAGAATAATGAGTTTGCATTTGTTTGTGACCACATTCTCTTAATCAGGAAGATCCTCATGACTGCTAAAGGTCTCAGGAAGCCATTGCTGTCGCTGTCTCCAAATAGTATTTCCTTTTCAATTTGACACTTTCCTGTTTGTTTGTGATATTTAATATCCTCGCTAATGACTCTCTGGTGCTGGCCTAACACGCACCCAACCGGTTTTGGAGGTTGAAATTAATCCTATTATCTTCAGGCTTATTAGAGAAATTATTTCCCAGCGGGGATGGTGGGAAGGCTTGCGATGACCTGTCGCTCTCCTGTCACTTCATTTTGAGTGACAACAGACTGTCGCTCAAACACTTGATCATCATTAAGAGTGGATTAATTAGGATTTGTTCAGAAAGCAGCATCTGTTTTTACAATTTTGTTAATGTGGAGATGCTCTGATGATGACTGGCTTCGCCTTTGAGTGTTTCTATTGTGGATCCTTTAATTGAGAAGCTAATGGATGATGTCTCTTTGTGGATTGAAGGCTGAAGAGGTGCACAAGTGTCAATCATTACGCAGCCATATTGATTTCTTTCTGGTATGTTCATATTTAATTATTATTACTCTGTATACTTGTATTCTTTGGCTGCACACCGTCTGTGATAATCATGTCTATGATTTATACAAGGTCTTAAATTCTGATAAATGAACCAGAGAATAAAACTAGAAATCCAGAAAGTCCCAAATGTCGCTCTTTTATGTTCAAATCAATAATTCTTTCCATTTAGTCCAATGTCTAATCCATTAGTCTATGTCTTCAAAGCTTGTCCATTAAAGAAGCTCTGTTCTCATCTTAGTAATTCATCGACTTATGTCTCCAAGACATCTTCAGAACCAGATAAAATGACGAAGACTGTCACAAATCATAGTTGTAATTAGAAACAAGCTCATTAATTGATGGAAAATATTGAGAAAATTGCTCAAGGCACTCATTTTCATATGGAGCCAATTAACACAGCAGCAGATGCTGAAGTCAGTGTTTGACATGAATTAGACCTGAAGAAGAAACAATGCAAACTATTTACAGATACTATCAAGGAAGCTATTTATAACTCCACTTTGGTGTTATGTTTTGGATTGGTTTGTCTTAAAAATTCAATATTGTAAAGATGCGTCACAGTAGATTTAAAATAAGAACATCAGGACTTTTCATATTTTTAAGATTACATTTTGGATTGTGTTGAAATAAAAAAAAATATATATCATTCTCATCTACATTATGTCAAGTAATCAACAAATGTAAAACAAAAAAACGTGCGGGAAAAGGTTTACCCAAAAATTACAATTTCATTTTCTCTGTTTAATCTTGAGAAATCTTTATTTTCAGTTACTCAAATAATGTAAAGGCTTGTCTACTTCCTTCCTGATCAAACGAAATAACAGAATGTAAACAAAACAAAAAATATCTAAAAACAATAAGGACCATTTTCAATTAAGTATGTTAAAGTATTTTGGTTAATTTAACCAAATAACAAGGGGATGTCAATGTAAGGTTGCATTCCATTTCTTTCTCTTGGCCTTACTCCAGGTTTTGCATTTTCGTATGAGGCAAAGGGGTGTCCCAATTATTTTTTGTATGGGGTAATCTTCAAAATCCGTCCCGCAAGAGACCCACACACTCAAGCCATTTTGTCATTTTTAAAAAGTTGTAAAACCACAAAGATTTCATGTCCATAGATAGGTCTACAAATGTAAAAAAAATCACTAGTTTTAATGTGCCATTGCTATCATAACAAAATTAATGTTGCATAATAGAATAGCACTTGGCAAATCATTGTCTAATAATGTGTATGTGTCTAAAAAATGTAAAATGATTGTATTAGTAAAAAAAATATATATATATGAATCTTATTGTTCTGAGATGATAAACAGGAAGTAGAAATCTTCCGATAAAATATCCATCTGTGCATTACTTCACAGTCTTTGTAAATTTAGACAAAGCCTCTCTCTCTGAGGTTCAGATTTGAGGTGTGGTGGCGGCACAAAAGCTTCTTACAGCATTAATTAAACATGCACATGCTAATTGCTGAAATCCAATAAAGATCGTTTGCCCTCGAGGCCCAAAATGAGATGCACAGTTCAATTGAAAATCTTTACTTGTCTGACTTGGCCGGTTTGAAGAGCTGCGTGCTGCAGATTAGCAGCTGGTTTAGAGAATCGTTTGACCTCCAGAAAACTGACACAGTTTGTGATGAGAGGCTGTATTGATCCAGTCTAAGGTGACGTGGATCCTGGCTCAGAGATGCGACGGAAGCAGCCGAACTGCCACAGACTTGCTAAAGCATGCCGGAAGCAGTCACAAATAACATTTTCAGCTTTTTAGGGACCTATTTAAACGTTTTAGCTCTTACTCCAGTCAGCAATCATTTGTGGGGGAGGTGGTATAGTTTTTTTATCATATGTGAGGTGCACGTCATGCAAAGGCTGGTCTTCTAGCAAGAGTTGAGCTTGGAATACTTGGAATAAACGACGTTTAAAGCCATTTAATTGCTTTATTCTCATTTATGTTAGCATTTTAAAAGTCCCTTGCAAGGCACCCATGGTTTAGGAGAATGTTATCTCAATTCTCTGTTAGTGTTGTAGATGTGGTTGACTTTGACTTTGACAGCTGGAGGAGTCAGGGGGTGTTTCTGATTCTCTGTCCTGTCTCATTAGTGTCTTGCACAGATCTGTGAGACTGTGCTGCACTATACTGTAGCTTCCCACACAGCCTCTTCCTGGAGCGTCTTCTATTCTTTCCGCAGTTTAGAGGAAAGTAGATCATCTGATGGTCAGGAAGAGTTCTAGGATTAAACTGTGGATCATTTAGCTTCTCCAGAATGAAGGACTCTTTTTGACCGGAGATATTTGTAAAGCAGATGTGTCATGGATCACGCGTTCTTCAGCTCGTGCATAGATATTCCTGTGGTATCTCAGCTGTAAACAGAACATCTCTCTCTTAAAAAACATCTTTCTGTTTTTATTAATAAATATGTTTTAAATACTATAAAATACCATATAGTATAGTTAACTTTTATGGACATAAAACCGTTAAAATAAACCTAAAATATATAAATATAGACTTCATGTGTACTTCACTTTGCCTTGGGGTTGACAGATTAGGATCCTGCAAGCTAAATAAAGTTAATAATAATAATGTGCATATGTGGATTTAAGATAATTTTTTTTTTAATTCAAGGAGAACAACAGTAGAAGCAACATTGAGATAAAGCGAGATTGTAGCATTGAGGAAGAGCTTTTGTTCCATCTGCAAGCTACTTGGCCCCCGTTGCTAATGCAATCGATTCCAGGGATGACCTTGTTTAGGAACATGGACCGCTATAGGCTTCTGGGTGTGCAGACACATTACAAAAAAATAGAAGGAAAAAGTGGAATTGGTCCTCCATCGATAATAATTACGAAGCTGAGTGGCTGTGTGCTGCTGTAGGATATAATATCAGCGAAGATGACATGCCTTGAGCGCCAGTGATATGGTTTTCTGTCTCACCATGAGAAAGCTGGGCTAAATAAGAGGTCATCTCAGAACAAGTTCTCTCTAAAGGCCTCAAAATATGTTCATAGATATATTTACTTTTGTTTACTGTTACATTATTTGCTTCTAGCAGTAGAATCATTGTTTTTTTTTTACGTTTTAGGTCAAGTAAAATAAGAAGTTGTTTTATGCTTTTTTTTATGAAATTTGGCTAGATGTGATCTGTGCTATTCCCTTGAGTAAAGCAGCTAACCGTGATTGAGCAGCAGGGTGCTTGTGTGTGTGTGTGTGTGCGTGTATGTGCAGGTTTGCCTTGTGCGTGTGGTTAGATTTAGAACAGTCAAAGCTGCTGTGAGGCCCCTCGTGGAGCTGCGCCACAGGGCTGCCTATGCTGTGCATGTCGAGGTAACATCTGTCCGCACTCTGATGTGAATCCCACTCACTCAGCAGACTCTGGCTGTGCATGTAGCATGTGTGCGCTGTAGAACATGTGTTTTTCGAACTCTAGTGTCTGTACCTGAAAACGCACACAGGGACACACAGTCCAAAGCTGTGTGAAGTGGACTGGTGGAAAGTTGATTGATTTGGCTTGCATGCCTTGTGTACAAAGTGGGTGCCACTTCGAAACCGCAAAATGAGACATTTTAATAAGCTCTACTTAACTCAAAGGAAGGATGGAAGGATGGATGGATGGATGGATTCATTCCAGTGCAACTGAATAGTAATAAAAAAATCATCAGCCTCTCAAAACAGACAAGGTCAAAACCTCGCCAAAAAGTGACAACGTTTTTTACACTGCATTCTAATAATATTCTGGTTCTTTAACTACACTAGTTCACTCTGACGTGTAAGGAGACTGCCATAGTAGTAACTATTTCGAAAGAGCGTTTCACGATAATAAGTTCAATAAATAAATCTCTCGAACTACAATATTAGTCCAAGAAACAAATGATGAGTTTGCTGAGGCGGTGATGCACACAGCTACGTACACAGCCACTTTTCTGTCAAACACTGAGTCTGAGCTCTCCACCGTGTTCTTCAGCGGTGGGCTGGTGTGATTGATGGAGCGGAGGAGTGAATGACCTTGAGGAGACAGCAGTAGCTGGAGACTGATGCTTTCACAGCCTTTGTAATGAAGATCACACACTCTTCCCTGCATGCACTCGTGGACTGTGTGTGAGTGTGTCCACGTGCAGACGAGAAACACATCTGTCAGAACTAGTGCACAGCCAGAAACACAGACTGCGCTGTCCCGAGCTTCGCTTTTAATTAAAACCATGTACGTTTTTGCATTAGATAAATGAATGTGGATTTTAAATTGCCTCACTGAGCCAAAATAATGACTGTAATACATTATTCCATGTGTTATGGAGGGCATGCCACTAAATTCCATCCAGAGCTGCAATAGTTTGTCTTATTGGGATATTTTAGAACCAAAGTCATTTGCAGACCATTTTCATTCTTTATAATGTTCGTCTCTCCTTCAACTAAAACCAAAGGGCATCCAAAAGTTTACGAGCCATTCCACCGAATGGGTGCCATTTCTGTCCCTGGGACTTTATATGTATAAACAAGCATTGCAATTGATTCATAAATGCATTTTATTTTAGTAAAAGGTGAACAAGGTATGGGAGGAGCATGTTCTATAACTATTCGAGGGATCGTACCAATGGCGATGGATACCAATTATTCTTCTATATTCACCAAAAGCGCTTGGATTTGTAGGTTAATTCCACATAAGTGTGAACTCCAGAATTACTTAGTAAACACAGGAGGTTACATAGCTCTCACACAAATGTCAGTGCAAACATGTGTTTGATTTGACAGACATGCTGAGCATCTGCGCGGTATTTGATTGTCTTTGAACATCCCACGGTTTTCCACAGCTCTTAAACCTGGTTTAATGACTGAGCCTCCCCATGGCTTCTGCTTAATATTCCTTCTTGTTTTTATGAGACGGTGAATGCATGATACATTGAAAAAATTCAAGAGTTGCTCAAGCTTTAGTCCATGTCCTTTTGAGTAAAGTCTGAAATCTATTTCAGGCAACGGGCGTCTGAGAAACATTCCAATCTCAACTAGCACCTTTGGAACGTGGATAGGATTCCTCCGCTCTCAATGCATCCGTGCGCAATTTGTGTTTCACTTTGATAAAATCGTAACTAGATTGAGCTGTGGAACCCAACAAAATGAAATGATTGATCCCACAAACTCTTTTATACATAATCAAGCTTCTGAGAAGAAACTGGGAGAAAAAGCAATGCTGGTAATAAACACTCATGGGGGTTCTTCTGGAGAAACTCTTTGATTACAATCTTTCAGCCTCTGACACGTGTGCTTCTTCACCTGTGATGCGGTGAAGAGGTGATGATAAAGTTCCTTATCCCCTATTCCTCTCCTCGCCCTTTGTAAATGTATATATTTTTGTCCAGACCCCATTTGATTTCCTGCTAGACCCTGCCATTAATCTCTGCAGTCTGTGCCTGGGGCGCCTGGAGGTGTTTGGTTTGGGAATGGGAATCATTTTCTTTACCCTCCTGAGGAAACAAGTACTTTTTGTTACAAGACAGTTTGGCGGTGTCTATGCTTGGTTTCAGTTTAGTCCAGAATAGTGTTTTTGTTCTCAAGGGACAATGAGGTCTGAGTCTTGTAAGTCATAGATGTGAATTATCATCTTTTATCAGTGTACTTTAAATGCAACAATGACTCTTCTTTCCTAGAAGGGTCTTGGATTTAAACATTTAAAAATATACATTGAATGAGGCATTGATCAGTTTCTTCAAAAAGAAAAATAATAGTCCAGTTCAGATGCGGATAGTTCCTTTTACTGTTTGGCAACAATAGCTGTGTTTCCATCCACCTCTTTTTATGAGCATTTTGGAATATCGCAAACACTGTATGGAAACGCCAAGATGATTTTCAAAATGTAGATTTAAAAAGTTATGCACACAACTGAGTAGGATAAACTTTTATCCAATAGGTAAAATTGTGTCGGAACTGGGGCATTAATGGACTAACCAACATAACCAATATCTGAAAGTGGTTTGAGATCATCACCTTCCAGAACTCACTCGATCAGGCTGCTTTCCCAAAGAGCAGTCTCTCGCCTCCTAAACCAAGATGACATGACTGCGTTTGTTGACGTGTTCTAAGACTAACAAAGCAAATTCTATTTTTCTTTTGATATCTGGCACCAGCGATTTTATTTATTTATTTATTTTTTATTTACTTTTGTTTCTCTTTATTGGCAAATATTTAATGCGATATTCCAGTTTTGTGCAAAATTTTAATTAACCTATTTGGATGGAAACATGGCTATTGATGACATTACAATGTGTATGTGTGCACGCTTGTATCTTGGTGGAAGAATACAGATAGACTTACCTGTTATAAAGTGACAAAAGACTTTTTTTTAATTCTACTCTTATCTACTCCAATCACGTTTGATCACCTGCAGCCACAAAAGCCTCCAGTTCTTGGAAAACGGTTTGATCCTGATAAAATCCTATAAAACCTCACCCTACCAGTGGAATATTGGTTAGTGCAATCATGAATGCAACAACCAGACAGTTTAATGCTGGGAAATGGGTTTTATGACCTTGCTACCACATCCAAATTACTGGGGAACCATTTTAGCTGCCAAACAAGTTATTTTCGTCAGCTGTAAACCATTTGATATCAACCAATCACAAATTTGTTCTAGCTTATCAAACATAAACCATACATGTAAATTCTGATTTTATGTCGTTTGGAGCATTCCTTTGTTGGCCTCACATGAGTCAGTACCTCATACAAGACAGCTTTACATATTTCCAATCAAACATAGAACATGGCCTGGTCTTGAAGCTCTCCTGTCTCTGTATTCTGACTCTTCGTCTTGATGGTTTCTGGTCTCAATGCTCTTGAAAAGTAAAAAAGAAATTAATTCTCTCTTATCTTGTTTCAAACACGTCTTAATCTCCAGTGTCTGAAATCTTGGATACTCTCCAGTCTCTCAATTCTGAATTTAAATCTTTGACCTCGTAATTTCTGACCTTTACATTTCTTGATCTTAATACTCTCTGCGCACGTGTCCTCATAATCTTGACCATTTCCTCTGGGACAATTATAGCTGATTACCAGACCCTGGAAGAAAAGGGAAAACAAACAGATCAAAAGTGTTGGGGCTAAAATGTTAAGAACATCTTATAACCTTACATTGATCCATATCTACTTTCATCTAGCATTTTCTTGAGCTTTCTAAGAAGAGCATGTCTTGGATGCACTCCTACTGTATATTTGCAAGCCTCATTTCAATGACAGTATTCTATTATTCCCAGATAGGAGAAAGCTTCGGCGAAGCTTTGCCTTAATGGGATTTTTTTCCAATTTTGAGATTGCTATATTTTTCATGATTCTTTTAAAGCAATATATTTATTTTAAATTTACTGGACATGGATATTTAACAAAAGCCTGCCAAGATTTCCAATTTGGTGGTAAGATTGTGAGTGCCGTGAGATGGACTCTACTCAAGCATGCCAAGAGAGGCAGACGGAGGATAATTGAGATGCTTCGACCTGCATTCCAGCATCCAAATGACATTAAAAGAAGGAAAAGAAGCAGGAGAATGGAGAGCGTCATTGAAAGAGTAGAGAAAACCTCCAGAGTATGGCTTGGAAATTCAAACAGGAAGCAACAAAGAAACAAGCAGAGGTTGCAGATGAAATACGCAGGAGATGGAGAAGGGAGGAAGAAACACCGCTAGCTGGGAAGAGAGTGAAAGATGAAAAATGTAAGAGTGCTAGCAGGGTGCTGATGTTTCTCTGACATCTATCCACACTGGGGATTTGGCAACCCAACCTCAGAAATGTGGAGGAAGAAGCTTAGATGAGGGATTGGATTTTTTTTTTGTTTTGTTTTTTTGTTTGTTAATTTTCAACATCATACTGGGGTGGGGGCATAAAAGCATAAATAAAACATTCAAATTTCACTTAGGGGAATGAGGAATGATTGACACGGGTACACAACCATACCTATGGTAATGACTTGTATGCTAATACTTTGAAGCTAAGGTTTCAATCTCGAGCTCATGCAATGTTGAAGTGTATAAGATTCAGAAAAAGGTGACGTGGCTTGTGAAAGCTCCTGTGTTTTATTGCATATATCTGATTTTCATGTTGTTGTTGTTTTTCTTTGCATCTTTCTATAGCATCCGAAACCACCACAGTAACCCAGAGGAAGGGATATAAAATATGCATAATGTTAGCCCTGCTGTGGAACAAGTTAAGCATGGTGTTGTGATATGTTTGGCACAGGGGGAACTGTCACTTCGGGACTCTTCTCACCATTGCAAATTCTCCCTGACCCCAATTTCTCCAGGCAACCATTGCTATCCTCTTACCTCCTCCACTTTGTCATTCATTTTAGGGCTAATTAATAGCATCAATATTAAATGACTATCGTTACAAACAAATTCATCTTTAATTAGTTGCACGACACTGTGTTTGATCAACAAGTTTCAGTTATTTGGGCCATTTTCTGGAAGAATTTAAATTAGAATGCCACTGTGTTGGTAACATTTTATGAGTTCTCCAATTCTGCAAAAGAAAGATTGATGTCCTTCAATGTTTTTTTAAGGATCCAGGTCTTTTTGATTGGAGTCTTTTCAGTCTGAGAGATGAGCTCTTGGTCGTTTTCTCCATCATATAACTCTTTTGTTGCTTATATCTCAGACATACAGTCACTTTCTCTGAAATGTGCAATGTGACTCACTTTGAAATCCCTTAAAGGGCCAGTGCCCATCCTGAGCACAGGGCCTCCCATTTTATACCTGCGATATCTACTTTGCAATGGGTTACAGCAATTCAATTTATTAACTTATTTTCTCCGTTATTTTTAAATATATGAAATTAAGAAAAATCTTATCTGTGAAAATACAACATTACTTTCTCGTGGTAATTGTACAGACAATATATTTTTGGAAGTATACAATATATAACCAATACATCCTAAAAAAAATATCAGCCAATTATTTAATTATGGGAATTATACACGGATGAATGGGAGCTGAATTTTGAAATACCCGAACATTTTCTCCGCGCACAACACATTTAATTTTGATTTAAAATATAATGTGTAGGTTTAAAAAAAGGTTTGCCTGGTTTTTGGATATAATTTTCACATTGTTTTGACCTTGTCATTGCTTAATTGTCTTTCTCAACACTTTAGATTTTTGCTATAAAACATAAATAACTGTTTTTATTTACATTTTTGCAGCAAATAATACTCTGAATTATATTTTTTTTGTAAAATGTAAGCATATCAAAATAGTGAGCAAGTGATGAGAAGCATGACAGATTGCATTTATCCTGTCACAGACTGATGCTTTATTGTATTTATAATGTTCTAGTAAATACAAAATACAAAATACATAAGACAAAGAAACGATGATGATGATGATGATGAGATGAAGATAACTTTATACAGTAGGCAATTGGAAATGGTTTGATTTGGAGCAAAGCTGCAATTAATTATTAAAAGTGGAAGTGACGTGACAGGAAGGCAAATATGGAGCGAGGTTTTGTGAGGGATTCATTAAACATAACATGACTGAAGACAAGGGGAACTGTAGCAATAGAAACCATAAGGAGAACTTGAGGAATCTCTTTGACTCAATCAACTAAAATAAATCTTTAAGTTGTGCAAGAGTGTTTTAAAATAAGGTCTTGCGTATTTTATCTTAAACATCAGTGTTGGATGATGTCTGGTGTATTTGCTAGTTTTAATTGCTGTTTTACTTTGTTCAAACAGGGTTATCTGTCATGTCTACCCACATGAGACTTTTGTTCAGTGCAGTTTATTCACTTTACTCTATGACTCATTCCATATTTGAGTTATAGCGATAGAAATCACTGAGGATTCACAATGAACAAAAGGTATTGGGAGCATGATAAATCGCAGATCTGTCCACATTAGCTCAGTGCTAGTCAAAAACGTAAAAAAAGCTAAATTTACAATGCAGCTCTGCACCCGGATTATCATTCATCATGTTATAATGAGCCGTGTATCAATTTCCATTTCATCATGGGTCAAACATAATCTACAGATGATGATTTCATTTAATCACGCTGCTCTGTTCTCATAATTAGGAAATAGAAAAATGTTTGCGGATCTGATGCTCTCAGTCCTGCAATGGAAATTATTAACGGGAGTTAATTAATTACACCTACACCGAACACAAAAAGCAGAAGAGAAGGTTACCCGAGGCGTCCTGAGCAAAGCCTGATCAAAAGGCAGCCTGGGTCCTTTTTTGATGGGAATCAAAGGAAATGGCAGTGTGCTGATGGCAGGGTGCATTAGTTTGCAGTCTGTCTCCTTTAGGCCTGCATCCCAGAGCACAGGCTCTCCATCCAGAGCAGAATCACGATCGATATGCTCTCAAGCCGCGTCGATCTACGTTCTGCTCATGACATTAAAGCAGCAAGGTCAGATTTCCATCAAAGTTTTATGAAAGAACCAGTTCCTGTGCTTACTGCTATGTGGCTGATCACAATGATGTTGGGGGTCGTGATAATGAAAGTATCCATAGTCCTCATTCCACTCTTTCATCTATTGTTTGGATTCATTTAGGACCATGATCTTACCTTATGATCTCACGTAGCAGATGATCAAAGTGTGCAAAGCTTTAGCCATGAGGCATCCGAGTTGATGAGAGACAGAAACTGCATGATGCATGTCCTCCTTGACACAAACGTGCACTGACATACGTTCACCATCAACCAAAGTGGACTTCCATTTCTGTCCATTATGCTTTTCTATTGGCCATCTCTGATGCTTTATATCTGTTGTCAAATTGACCAGCATTGCTGTAAGATGGTTCAGAGAGATGCGTTTGCTCTAAATGAGGTCATTTTGACAGTATTGTAACCCTCAATCTGAGGGAGCAGAGACAAACGCTGTCAGGAGTGTTTTTGTGAATTGGACTTTTTCATCATTGAAGACGGGGATGCAACCCTCTTCCTTGAGTATCACTGAGACTATTTGCATTACAGCTTTTGCAAAAAAAAGCTAGCTTGCTTAAAGACTATACAAAATGATCATTTCCTAAAGGAAATGCATGAATGCTAGAGTTGCTGATGCTGCTGTTGTTTCAGACTATGTAAATCACAATTCTGTGATTAGCTGTGATTCATAAATTGATTGTGTATGATCTATCAACATCACGTACGATTTCTGCAACCTCCCATGAATAACGGGTAGAAA
Organism: Danionella cerebrum; assembly: GCA_007224835.1. Lineage (NCBI taxonomy): Eukaryota > Metazoa > Chordata > Actinopteri > Cypriniformes > Danionidae > Danionella > Danionella cerebrum. Next base: position 35,332 of record SRMA01023913.1, read on the forward strand.
CAAGGCAGAACATGAGCTGATTTTCAAAAGTGATTTATTCATAAAGAAATGTCTACAATCAGGAAAAACTCACAAGAACTAAACTTCTGGAACAGGACAGCTAAATGAATCCAAAGATACCGACAGAGAGCAGGGAAACATATAAACCAATAATGCAAGAAAGCAGAGTCAGCATATAAATACTCAAACTAATAAGGGGAAATATAAGGAACACCGGGGAGAGATGATTAACAAGAGTGAATAAAAGCACGGACTTAATGTAAGAAATATAATCACGTGACCGAAGGTGGGGAGAGATGGAGCGGATAAAATATCTAGGAGAAATAAAACCAGGAGAACCCCAGGACGTAACACAACCTTTGATTCATCATAAACATCAAAGATAAGGGCTTCAACACAAAGAGGTAGAGATGGAGGGGATATACATTAACAGGTAGAATTTGTGGTGAAAACTGACAGAAACTGTGCAGGAGTTGAACTATTGAAACACCCACATCCCCGTTGATTTCAATGTAAGATTTTAGACTTTCAAATATGCAGAAATATGACAGCTATACCTAAAACACTAGCACACCATTCCCCCAAAAGTTACGTGTTTTGATGCATAATTCACTCTCAGCACTCAAAGCATTTATATTGACCAAATAAATTGCTAAAAATCAAACATCATCATCTGAAGAATATGAAGTGCTATCTCGGAGAGGAAGAGAGAGGGCTTTGCTAACTGCTAATTCTGAGTGACCTGTTCACTGCACCCTCTTTCGCATTTACCAAAATAAATGTAAACATGTATTAAGTGTTTAATACACCAGTGTTTCCATATGTTTGAACCCTTTGGTCTGCAGCTAATCTTTCTGAGGATGCTTTAATAAGGATTATATTGTAATATAGGCAGCTAAAAACCTATTATATTACAATATTGTTACAGTACATTTACTCCAAAAGCACATGCCAATTGCATAATTTCAGTTGTTGAAAGGAAAAATCTTTCAGATATGAACATCGTTGTTGACATTAAAATATTGACCCTTTTATCCAGGTTTATTTTAGAGAATTAATAATTGGAGTACTACACAAATATTCTGTAAACCACACTTATGAAATATCATAATGCATGCTTAAGACAGGAGGTATAGATTGATTATTCTGATTATGTTTTATGTTTTTGTTTAACTTTGTTTTCCTTCTAAACTCGAATCCAAACTGCCACCTAAATATCTCCTTCCTGCTGGAGATGAAACGCAGTGCTTCCAGGCTTGCAGTCATTATTCTGATGACAAAAAGGAACAAATATCTCCATTGTAGCTCTTCCATGAGTTCAGCACACTTGTTCCTGCTGGCTGGCAGATGGAAATTACTTTAAAGATCTTATTATTCCGGGGGGATTGTGAGTGGATCTGCATCTTACTTCTCTGCTCTGGAAAGGAGAATTATTTATAAGCACAAGAGCATTCAGGCGAGGACCTAAAATGCTGTAATAAAGTTCAGGCATTGGCTTAGGGGAAGGAACTGGGAATGAGTCTGGTTGCCCACTGAGGACAACTGGTTTATTCAGGTTAGTACTAAAAGGTTAGTTTAAAAAAAACTACTACAAGCTTTAATTAATATAATAGTTATTTTTAAACACAGCTGCTTCTTTATTTAAATATTAAATAATCTTTTCTATCCCAAAGGAGCTTAAAATGACATCCAAACATAAACCTCCACCTTTCCCCCAATGCAATCGATGGGCGACATGTTAACTACTACAAAGAATGGAACACTGAGGGCAGGAAATGCCCTGTCACCCAAAAGTGGGAGCTGGAAGGTCCAGCGGTGATAAATGACCAGTCGAACGGTGCTCCACTGATAAGAGAAGAGGCATTCTCCCATTAAACCATTTTCCCAGAGCTAAAGCCTAAAGTCCTGATGCTCAGGTCTGTGCACACTTAAAATAGTTTCCGTATTGGATTGCAGTAGCATATGCGAGCACTAATAAAAATGGAATAGCTGTCAAAGCAATGCTGCAGAAGAGACAAAGGTTTTAATTCTATGTAAATGATGCATACTGTAATAGTTGCAAAATTGAAATTAAAAATTTCCTATTGGCTTTTTCTGCTTTTAGCACCCTCTCGGAAACTAGTGGAAAATAGAGAAAGTTTATGGGAGAATGGTATCAATCTGCACTAAATCTGCTTAAGCAAACTTTCAACTGAATGGCGGAGGAACGCAGATGTTGCTGTTGATGGATCACCTTGTCTGAGACCTATGGTGGGCTTTCTGGAAATTTGGAAGACCTATTCATTTTCATCACTACACGCCTACTGTGAGAGATGCTCCTGAAAATGTCCCGGGTAACATTTCCCATGCTTTTCTGAGAAGTTTATTCATAAATCAGAAGAGAAGGAACAGATTCAGCGCAGCGGTGTCTTTGTCAGAGATGAAAGAGAAATGGTCATGCCACTTTCTCAGCGCAGGCATGCTTTTGTGGGCTGGATACCTACAGATTAGAAAAAAATTACTAGGTATTACCTTGTTTTAGTGAAACATAAAACTGGAAGACAATTTTTTTGCATATCCATCAATACAATCCAGGTTCCAGCTTACATGAAAGGCAGGGTATACCCTCAGTCTATCCAGTCTACAGAAGGGTACTTCTTCGGGAAATTAAGGTCTTGAGCATGTTTTTAAGATAACCATATTCAGAGGACGAACATGCCCTCACTTTTCATGAGGTCCCCCAGTGTGACTCAAACTGGCTTTATATGAACTTAGAGTGCTACCCACTTCTCCACTGTATGCATGGTTGAGTGATTAGCTGGGTTTTTTTTTTTTTTGCTGCTGAACCCAAACAAGATACTTAACCCTTAAATGATTTGGGGTAAGTGAATTGAAACTGAAAGATGATTGTGCATTTTCTCACATTTTAATTTTAATTACCTTGTAAATTATGTGTCATAACTTTTGTAATGTTCACTTAAAACCAAAAATATCAAAACTAATAACCATTTTGAAACCTACACATTATATCTGAAATCAAACAATAGTTGAGTCACGTTTGTACTTAAGCAGTAGATGTGATTGGCACATGCACCGGTGCGTGTAGAGACATTTAGGAGTTAGAGTAGTATTATTGTTCATCACCTTCGGTGATTTGTAATTTTTATGGAGGTCGTCTCTGATCCTAATCCCATGTAAGTGGACCATGTCACTAATTTTCCAAATGGGAGAAATAACTACATCATAACTACAAACCAAATTTTCTTACATAGCAAAACTTTTTTTTCTATCAGAATTAGCATTTACGCAATTGGAACCAAGCTCTTAATTTATTTCTCTTAATAAAATTAATTCATTCATTCATTTTCCAACCCGCTTATTCCCTTTTAGGGTCAATTGGAAAAATACAATTAATTTCTCTCATGCCCTTTTTACATTTTTTTATATTTTTAACCATTTCTACCTCTCCTGTTAAAAAGTCTGATCACTATGTGCAACGTGTAAAAACAGGCCTAAACAGCACTTTTACTGAACTTCATAACATTCTAAGTAACAAAACTCAACAAATTACAATCGTTGTAATGTGCAAAGCTTGTTTTGTATTTACATAAAGGTATTTCAGCACACTGCATTTGAGAACATTAACACGTTTAAGTCAATTGAGCGCATAGTCTTGTTTTAATAGTTTTAAAGTTTTTATTTATTTAGTTACTTTGATTAATGTGAGATGGAGAATAGAATGTGCTGTGATGTCTATAGCCAGGTTGAAGCGCTGTATTATGGAATCTGTAGATTGTGTGTTAGCACTTTATAGATATAGGGCCATTAAAAACAATAATAATCGATGTATAGAAAGTGATCTTGTGGCAAGATGTAATTGATGTAATTGATCTTGTGGATGTCAGTAGTTGTGATTATAAGTACTGTTATCCCGCATGAATTACCAAATGCAACCAAGGGCCCTAAGTTATTCTAATAAAGTAGGGCTTTTTGGAAGAATGATATTAATGAATTCAAATGCTTTCCAAAGTGAGATGTTTAACGGAGAGTAAATTACTCTTTACAGTGACATTTCACTCCTTTCTGTTGTCTTTTTCATGGATCTCTCATTTTCCCTCCATTGATATTCCCGTCGCCCTCAATGACAAACGCCAGTGATCCATCACTACTGTAAATGGCAAAATTGACAACACTCAAGGGCTTTGAACGCCTGTTCTGCTGACACAAGATTATCACGTTTATCCTTTTTTATTTAATCCCTCCAGCGTGACGCTTCTTCACATCCAGTCTGTGTTTTGGCAGTCGTTTGCTCATTCCCGAAACTCTCATTTCCTAAATGCGAATCAGGAGTCAGCAGGTTATAATCAGCACCATTAGCATGCGCAGAGATGCTCTTGTACCTCACAGTGTGACTTGCACTGTAGCATCGCACGGAAGATCTTAAATTATGAGCAGGATCATCCAGAGATTAGAGGTCATCTTTTGCACAAGGGAGGGACATGTCTGGTCTTTGTACCTCTTTTAAGTCATCTTGTTTTATTGCCTTTGAGATCAAAGTAATTAGGGTTTTAAATAACTACCAAGTAAATTTTGAGGACATGGGGAGTCTTTGGTGAGTGTACGTGGTGTGAACTTTTATTTTAACAATTCAAAGATGGCAACAAGTTCATGCTACTGAGAGAGATTCTTTCGAAGAAATCTGGAATCGGAATCTTCTGAGATCGGTCACTGGATCTTCTTTTAAAAGCTTCATTTAACAACGATGGACCAAACAAAAAGACAGGAACAGTCTGTTTCTGATATAGGTTTGATTTAATCTGGTCCCAAGTTATTCCAAAATGAGGCGCAACAACACGTTTGTTGACAGCTGGGTGCTAAGAGGAGGAAGCTGACTTTTGGGGCGGAGCTTAGAAATCTATCTGCTCTTCTTGCCATCACTTCTGAGCATGAGCATCCTCCGTGTGACAGGAGTTGAGTGTTCAAATCCATATATTTTCTCTTCAGAAGACCCATAAGGACAACTAGCTTTTCTCCACCTTTAGCTTAAATGTATATTTTCAGAAAGAACTGGTCAGTTTTGAAATATTACACTCATTTGACTACAAATGGTAAAAATTATGTTGTTTCAAAAATTATGATTTCGATGACGTGACTTGCATTTTTATAGGTTACTCTTTAATTTAGACTTTTTCGTCTTTGAAGTCAGTTAAAAATGGAAGTTATGAACTTCAGCCACTGCTTTAGCCTCAGGAACTTTTACAAACAGAGAAATAAAAGATAAATCCACGTACCCTAAAGCTGCAATTGAGTGCAATTAAAATTTTAAGCACTATTAAAAAGTAATTATTTGGGTTGGAATCATAGGAGAACCTTTTCTGGTACACATCTTCAAAGGTCTAACATTGAAAAGTGCTATATAGAACCAATATAACCATGACCAACTTATGTGTGTAGCACATGTACCAAAAAAGGCATATCAGTATCTTTACAGTAACAAAATGCTTCAACAGTGCCACATAAATCACAAAGAACCAAAAAGAGCTTAAGGGGTTCTGTAAATGTGTCATATAGCACCTTCAAATCTTCAAAGAACACGTGAAGAACCTTTTATATAAGAGTGTAGTTGGCTAATTCTTGCTTTTTAAGTAAGATCTGCCACTAACTCGTGTTTTTTCTCTATTTAGAATTGCAGAGCAGTTCTTGTGGGAACCCTGGTGTCCCTCCCAAAGGTATTTTGTACGGGACACGGTTTAACGTGGGTGATAAGATCCGCTTCAGCTGTGTGACTGGATATGTGCTGGACGGGCATCCGCAGCTCACCTGCGTCACCAACACAGGCAACACAGCCGTCTGGGACTTCCCTGTGCCCATCTGTAGAGGTAAGCACTCCTCAGAAAATCCCGAGACATTTCTAGAGGCGATGATGTGCATGAACCATCCAGTGCCTGTGTGAGTCTGTGTTTCCCGTTTCCGTGCATGAGTCGTGTTTTGTCCTGATTGAGCATTTGCATGAGTGGGTGAAATTTTGGATGATTGCCGTTGAGATTTATTTCCTAACTACTTGATTCTGAGGAAATAGTTTTCTCAACCACACAATGAAATCAAATCTGAAGACCTTTTAGAGCTGTACTTGCTAAGACTCTAGTAGTAACTTTTTTTTTCTAAATTTGACAGAAATGGTCACCCAACTGACTTTAGAATACTGCTGCCACACTACTTGCTATTCTCTTTATTGTTTTAAAGCATTGCAAGCTTTAGCTACTTTGTACTTTGATGTTGACCACAGAATCTGTAACAAGAGCTTCTTGTAGCCTATAAAGCTGAACTTAAATCAAAGGGTGGTTGCTTTTTTGCTGCAGCTGCTCCAAGAAAATGCTTCTGATAGACATAATGAAAACTTTTTATACATTTTCTTCAGTTAACGAAGCTTCTGGGCTTTGATGGGCAGAGTCATCTGTACTTACAGAATGAATCAGGCTGAAATGGCAACATTTTGAAGTTTGAAACTATGTAGAGTGAACCCCTGCTTTATTATTTTTCACCTTTTGTAGCTTCGGTGTTTCATAGAGCATTGTATTCTGTATCCTGATTGGCTAAGGGACTATAGTCTAGAAGTGAAAAAAGTTAACATTCATTTTTCAACAGTTTCAGTTCCCACCAAATTTTTGTTTGTAAATTTTCTCCACAATCCCACAATGTCGACAATGTACGGCACTGACAAAGGCACCTTCAGACGTGACCAAAAATGCTATCACAAATAAAGTTAAACTGCACATGCTGATGTAAGGTAGAAGCTATGCAGCTGTAGGGCTCCAACACGGAATAATGGAAACAGGTCTGAAAATGGGTTTCGATCTTTAGTATTGTAGTGTATAATAATTGTAAAAATAACACTACTTCACAGTTTTCACCTATCGCTGGTTCTTTTTGGAACAAACTCATGTGATAAACGAGGGTATACTGTATAACTAACTAGGTTGATGATATAGATGGTTTTGATGGAGTTGGATATCGATGGCCGTTTGGTTTCAGTATCCTGGAAACCAAGGATGAGAGAACTTTCTCCTCGGTTTGATTTGCGCAAAACAGTTTGGTCCACTATTAACTGAAAATGAAGAGTTTAGGTTTCAAAATGCAATAAATCCATTAACTGATGTTAAACTGATGTAAACTGAACTCTATTACCTGTTTTTTTTCATCTCCCAAAATGGCATAGATTCCCGCTTGTGTGAAATGAGTATAAGATTGTTCTATGACTGCCCATTTATGAATGCTGGACAATTCACGCACTTGCACTGATTATGGTGTAAACAAATACCCATAAATTGATCATATTTTATTGAGTTTTCTATTATTGAGTGTTTTTGGGTGGCTTTCCTTTTCTCAGATAAATGAGCACCAGTTCACCAATGGGGTTATTTTCGCCGTGATTGGCCAAAAATGAAGCTTATTTTAACGGTAATACTTTTTTTTTTAATTTTTCTTTTTTTTTTTTAAATCTAATTTGAAAGCCAAACTCTTCAATAAACTATCAACAGGTCTATCAAGAACTATACTTTTACTTCATTAGAGAGGTACATTAAATGCTGTTTATATGTATAAGACATCGTTAGGATTATAAGTATTTCAGAAATGCTTGTGACTTGTGAGGTTTAAATAGTAAAAAGCAGATAATGTAGTCTGAAAAATCATGAATTCAACGGTTTTATGAATCAGTGTGAGGAATATTTGTAATGGTAAGATTTCAATCTAATCAGTTTGTTTTGAATTTGTCCTTTTTATAGCATTTTAAGTTGCAATCCAGCATTTGTGCAAGCACATGCATAAATTGCTCAAATTTACTGTTTGTTTCCATCACAAATGAAGCAGTGCGAGGGTCATGCTACATGTTTTGGCTCTTTGAGTCAGATTTCAATTCCCTTTCACTTTGCTGCCCACACTGAAGAGATGAGTCAGGACTCTGTGTGTTTGTTGTGGATATATCAAGATTTATTGTCCCATGTTCAGACCAATTATAATGTGCATTAGGCATGACCGTTCTCAAATAAGAATCTCTCCGTAGACAGCCTGCGCTGGTTTCTGCTCCAATGTGTTTAATAGAAAGGGGGAAATGACAGATTCTGGATCATGCTTGCCTTGCTTGGACACAAATTGCAAAGCAAACTGTGCTTGAATAGAAAATAGCCCGAGGTGCCAAAACATTGAGCCTCAACCTGCCCCAGAAAACAGGAGTGCGTGAGGCACTGGGTGTATTATCAGGCTCTCTGTTGGCTGCTATATGCAAAACCATATGAAAACATCTTCTTAGTATCCATAAACTATTTAATTAATTGCATTTATTGTCTGCATTGAATTTTTTTGGAAGGATACAATTCATTTATATATTTTTATCGTTGCTCTAATTATATAATTGCGTAGTTTAGTTTGAGTTAGTTTTACGTTCCATCATAGGGCAATTGGGACAGACACAGGGGTGGAGCGAAAATAAACAAACTGTCACTCTGAAGACTGCTTTATTTAACCAAAACATGAGCCAGAGAGTGCTTAAAGAGTGCAAATTACCAACTTATATTTTGTTCATGCTCTGAGTGCCTGTGAGGGGTGTGTTGTGAACCTTCCCAGTACTCTTTGTTGAGGAGTGTGGCTACGTTCCTTAGAAAGAATCCAGGGAGCCTTTTTTTAACTGGCTGAAGGGTTTGCCATTTCCACAGTGTCCCTTTCGACATCAGAAGACATCGGTGGATTTTCTTTATTCTTAAAGCAGTTAAAGGAAGTTAGGGCTTGTGGCTCAGCTGTGGGTGGAAACCATTGGAGTCAATTCAAGGCTTCCCCTTATTTCCTGATCTCATTGAAAACAGTTGTCTTTCCCACCACTTGGACTTTCTGGCCAATGCTGATCTTTATGGGGGATACTTGTCAGATTAAAATGTCAGATTAAAAAACTTAATTTCTTAGGGATTCCGTTAATTCCAATGAGACACAGCCAGTCACCAATTTACATTCACTCAACCACTCGCATCACCCACGACAACAACCAATGAAAACACTCACCTTCCTACAGAAGACTGCTTCCAAGGATCGTCAGATCTTCGACTCTCTTGAGTGGTTTTCAACCTACATTCCTTACCTGTGTCTTCCGTTTCCTCTTTCCCACCTGGTTCTATGTCTGGTGGAACCTCTGCTGTGCTCACTTCTCCATAACTTACCCCGTTTTCTGATCTTCATCAATCTTCATCTCCTTCCCACCTCATCCCCTCACTTAACTCCAGTTCATCCACCTCAGAGTTTCCTGCATTCATCCCAAGTTCATCCTTTGTCGATTCGCAGAAGCACTTCTGTGTTTTGGAGACTGCTGTTTGGTGTTTAATTAAAGCTTCCATAGAATGTAAACTCGACTTTTCTAACAGTCCCAGCATCTTTTAGTGTTGCTCCCTCATCAGAAAGGTTTTATTCAGAATCGTTCATGCATGTTTGTGTAATTGTGTATTCCTTTTCGTTGTGGGTGGCAAAAGCCTGCCTGGGGGAGGAATGGGGGTAAACAGTATGTTTTGTGGAGGCCCAAATTATTTTTTTACAATTAATTGTGCATAGTATTAGTATTGAAAAACTAAAATATTTACAATAACTGCTTTAAAAACAACATGGCTTTTTTGTTCCTGAAATCTGTAAATAAACTTGTAAATAGTTTGATCAGGTCTTTCTCCTCCTTTGCAGTCGTGACCATAACACGGCAGCAAAACTCTGAAATATCACAGAATATAATAAATATTGTAGTCATGGGTTACCTTGATTAAAACCAACTCTGTGTCTATAAGATCTGCCCTTTTCTGCTTTCTTGAGAGGAGCATATTGTAGATATTTTTTTTTCACATGAAGCACTGAATTAATTTCTGCTGGACAGTTATTAACATTAACTTAGGATTTAAGTGAAAAGAATCCATTACAGTCTGTAGGTCGTAGATCTTTGGAAATACAGCTTCGGCAAATGTCAATGTTATGCTAAAATCCTGTAATGAATGCGTTTCTGAATGCAGCAGCACTGATTTTTAAAAAGACATTGCTTCAAAGAGGAAAACGTGCATTATTATTATTATTATTATTATTATTATTATTATTATTATTATTATTATTATTAAAATGTCTGTATTAAGTGTAAGTGAGGGCACATTTGTTTAATGTGTACATTAATGAGGAACCTGATAACGGCTGCCATTCTAGGAAAAGTTTAAACAGCACTTTAAATGTTCAAACATTGGGAAACAGTTCAGTTCAAACTAAACTCATCTGCCATATTTCCTCATACAAGACTACGATAAACTCTAGTTTGATTAGATAGCACATGCAGCAAGTATTCTCAGGTTTGGAATTTAACACAGTCTGCAAAATCAATGCAACATGTTTTCTTTGAAAGCAAGGGAACCATCTGAAGCTGGCTTTCTTCCAGACTAGCTCTCAGTGTGTTTTATTAACATATTGACAGAGCTAATTAGGATCAGTAAAATTTTGGCTCCTAATAAAGATTGGTAGAAGGCTCTGTCCTCTTCTGGGGTCAAGGATAACAGCCTGGCAAACCTAAGTGAAACGGGCTGAACGGATGTAGCTCTGCTAATCAGACAGCTATAAAACAGGATCATTTTAGTCAGCGGCTGAATTTCAGATTCGCTCTAATGGCTTAAGCTGTGAATTAGCCAAGCAAAGAGACATGTTATCATGCCACAGCTTTACTTTGCTGTAAACAAGTTTAAAAGCTACTGATGGTGCATGTCATGAATTGAGAATGACAGTATAGTGAAGTCAGATAATTAGCCAAATTGATCTTGAATAAATGCGCCTGTTTAGGACATTTGATGAGTAGTATTTATCACGTTAGATAGCTAATGAATAAAATGTTTTCATTGCATGGTGAGGCCATTCACAATATTGAGTGGCTACTATACTATTCTATAAATATTGAAGAGTGTGGAGGACAGAATTACTAGTTTTAATGACTTTTGACATTTTTAGGTCATGTACAGTTGTTAGTGATGGTGCTTCAAGTCACTTCTGAAACTTCTTTAACTTGTCTTTTTAATTTATGTAATATTTACAAGTACACAATTATCATTAACTCATGGTTTACATGAAAAACAGGAGAAACATTATAAAATTAGCCCTCTCCATCACTTAATGCTGCCCCCTAGTGGATGACCCCTTAGCTTTGCCGTCTCAAAATGTTTTTATTCACTTTTTTCTTCCCCTGATCATGTAAAGAGTCTGAATAGTAAGTTAAGTGATGTGTATCGTATCATATGTATACATGTGTACGTATTTGTAAGTAGGTATTTTGTCTTCTTTTGCATTCATCGCTTTTGAAAAGCAACTATGTATATTTTTTAAGTTGACCTGTTCTAACGCTTTAGCTCCCAAACTAATCCTACGCTGCTAAGCTAAGCTAAAAATACCCTGTTGGATGGAATTCCTCAAGGAGCATTAAGAGGCTCTTAATTTGTCACCGAGGCTGTGAGCGTCAAGGACAAGCTTTCGATGTGCTAGACTTTACTTCTTGACAAGCTTTTTTTTCGCCTGAAAGTTGACTCTCTCGTGTCTGATTTTGACAAGCATGGGGAGCACCTGCTTAAGTTCCCGATCAGTCCCACACGGCTCTGAGCAACCCTGCTAAGATCATTGCTGACACCCGCACCCGCACTTTAAATCTAAAGTGCTCACCTAGCCGGGAATCTGCTTCAGTATACTGTCTCGTTTGCTTTTGGAGAATCTCACTCTGATACACATTTCAGGCTCTTAAAGGTTTACGAACTTATATATATATATATATTAAATATATATATTTTATATATATTTTACAGAAATATAAACAAATTTTTGTTCTTTTATCTATGATAAAAGTCTATATTATCTGTGCATAAAAAAAAGATCTTAGAAGTGACTTTTGAATAATGAATTTCATGAGAAGCAAACCATGGGCCCCAACAGAAGCTCACACATTGGAGCTAATGAGCGGTGCTAACGAAAAAGAGTTTGCCATGTCGGATTGGTTTTTGGACAAGAAGAACGACCAATGAAAGCTGGCTCTTCTTGATGACATGAGTAGGACGTGAAATAGCCACTTGGTGTCGCTCATAGTGACTTCACACAGAAAAGTTACAATTGAACAACATAGAGCAAATGAAACTATTATGTGTTGTCTACTAACTGTTTACGAACTGCTACCAACAAAGTGTCATATCAGACAATTTTGTAGCTCTTTTTTGTTGTTTAGTTTGCTCTGTTTGTTCAGGGATACTCCCTTGGCTCAGTTTTTGTGTTGGAATTGTTCATTGTCAATTTATTAAAGATTCAGACTTGGGCCTTCACGCTGTCTCACGGTGTTGCCTCTTTGCTCCCAATCTCTGGAATTCCCTACCGCGCTCAAACTGCTCCGTTAACAATGGTTGCTGAACTTAAATCTCTGCTCAAAACACCTGCTTTCTGATTGTAATCTCTCTGATTGTTCCACTGACCTCTATGTTAATGCAAATAGCCTTTCTTTCGGTCACATACTTTGTTACATCTTTGTTTTATTGTGACCTTTGTGTTTGCTGTACACGTACTGTTCTTTGTAAAGTGTCCTTGATCTCTGGAAAGTTGCTATACAAATAAACATATTATTATTATTATTATTATTATTATTATTATTATTATTATTATTATTATTATTATTATTATCATAAATCCGTAATATTCCAGGGAATCCAAGACCTGATCAACTGCATCGCTTGTGATTTAAGCATTTGCCAAATACGTAAATATTTGAGTAAAAAAAAATTTTTTTGAAAGAAAATGGTTTATATCTATAGAGAAAAAGAATCTTTGCATGCATTGTTAACAAGAGATGAAATTATATTTATATAAAGAATAACTACTTTAACAATGGGACTTGTTGGCTTTCACTGCAGAAACAAAAACAAAACCTTTTTTGGAAGAGGCTTTTAAGGGCTTAGAGAAAATGTCACAAAGCAGAAATTAAATTACTGCACGACTGCTCCAGAACAATCATTTCCACTCACACATTCGTGTTTCTCATGAATAAGAACAGATGTGGTTCATACGGGTTAGTGTTGTCTTTTCCCTTCTGATGATCATTGTGAAATGCTCATTTTTGACAGAAATGTAAGTCACTGTCTTTAAAATTGAACTACGGTTCACTTCACTACCCTTATGTCAGAGAATAAAAATCATGTGCAGCACTTCAAGGGTTATTCTGGAAATTGTGCAAATTGATTGTATGTTCAGCTCTAGATGGTCCCATCAATACAGTGCTAGAATTTTCAATATTTTGGAAACTCTGATCTACATTACTCAATTAATCTCATATTTATCATATAACTGATTTGTAAAAGGTTTGTACATTTATTTGTTTTAATTTCTTGCTATTATATAAAAATTACGGACTGTAGATGAAGGATAGGTGGATAGGAGATTATACAGAAAGTCGTGATGGGGGGAAAACATAAGGGAAAATTACAGCCATGTTTCACTGGGATTTCTTGTATAACCATAAAGACTCAGGGCTTCAGTTCAACACTTTATTCGAAGGACGTTACTTCTTTATAGACACGTCACTCTACATGAATGCTAGGACCCACATAGTGTTCTGCTCCGACTAATTCTGCTCCCCCAGACCGGTACTAACTATGCATGACTTCACTTTAGTGATTGGACGAAGGGCTTTGCTTCACAATAGGTCTAATTGGTATAACTAAAAAACTTTCGCTTGAGTGACTTTGTAACTTTTAGATATTTTCTTGCTCAAACTGCGCAGGAGCTGGAAGTGCCAAGGCATATTACGAGCACTTTAAACAGTGGGTAGTTGCTGTGAATTAATTTCCTCTTGTAATTGAGGTGATGGAGGTACACCATTTATATCTTAAGTACAGCAATCTACTGCAGCGATGAGCATATTGGATGAGCTCAGTCTGACGGGAGCCATGCCAGAAAAGAGAGGTGAAAATCAGAGGAGACTGCAGCACTTGGCTCATCCAGGGTTCAGATGCACAGCCCTTGTCTGGAGACTTTTAAAAAGTGAGCAGATATAGCCCATGTCTAGAAGTTTCCTCGAACTTTATCAGCATCTCAGTTGGAAAGGTCCGTGTGTGTTATCTAAACTATTTTCAAGTTCAAGGTACTTCCCAGAGGCCTCTGTGTGATTTTTGTCAAACAAGCATAACAATTGACAAAATGTACACTGCCATAGAACATTTTGAGGCAGGTTTGGGGAAAAAAGCTATAAAGAAAGAATACTTGCAGAAAAATGTATTAAAAAAGCAAAGCCTTCATCAATTCTTAAATGTACACTTGCATCTTATTAGTTTTTTAAAACAGAAGTTGAGTGTTTTCATATAGCGCTTTTATGCAGATGCTTCAAAGCAGCTTCAGAGGAGGAGGAGCCTAATAAATTAGTTTTAGGCTAGAGGTAAAAAGTATTTAAATCATGTTTGAAGTTTAATAATAGTAGTGCTTTTGACAATCATTTAATAAGTTTTAGTATATTTAATGAGCCTAGAGTGCATGTTTTAGACTTGTGGGAAAACCAGAGCACCTGGGGGAAAAACCCACACTAGCAATTCTAATTCACATGGGGAACTACATGAGGAAGCTACTATACACAAAGAGCCCAATGTGGCACTTGCCTCACAGGAGGGATCAAGCTAGCTAATCCTAATGGTATTCATCTTCATGTGGCATGCTTAATAACGGAGAAACCTGACAAGCTATAACCAGCTCAGAACTGGCTGAAACCCAGAAATACCCATCTACTAATCTGACCAAAATCCATACCTCCATCATGGGAACAAGTATGCGTGAAAACATTGGAAGTGGGGTGAAGAAATATAGCAGCAGGTGCTATGGGCTGAAGAATCAAAACAGAAATATAAAAAAAAATGTTACAGTAATGATTTTCTGCAGGCAACAGTGGGCTGCATTTCTATGAATGAAGTTTGAGATTTGGTGCAATGGTATTTGAATAATGGTGTTCTCAAATGCTGAGAAATACAGGAAAATCAATTAAGAAATACCATCGGGGAAGTGTATGATAAGCCCCAAATGTATTCTGCTGAGGGAAACGTACTCAACATTTTCTCAAAGTCACTGTCTTGAGCATAAAGGAGAAGAAGGAGTAGTACTGGAAGTGATGACCTCAACAGATACTTGACCTCAACATTTTTGATTGTGTCTGGGTTTACATGAAGAGACCTCGACGGATGTGAGGTCTATATCCTCACAAGATATGTGGTTGTTCCTACCAACCTTCAAAAATGGTCTTAAAGTTTACATAGACAAGAGGCTGCTGCTTTGAAGGCTTTAATGCTTCAAACATATTGATTTGATTTAGATTTACCTTTTGCTCATTCACTGCAAACACTTAAAGAAAAATATTGTTTACAGGATTTTTTTTCATACCAACTATTGCAAAGAACTTTATTTGGTGCCAGCTCAGCAGATTTTTAACACCTGCCACCAAACATTTGTTCGAGTTACAACTTTGCACCAACACAAACAAAAGTTTTGGAAGTTCTAGCAAGCAAAGTGTAGACCTGTGCTTTTTAGGAAGTCTGTATGAATATTCTTATAGCCTGAGGTGTCAAACAGCTGTTTTAAAGCAGGATCTCCAGTACAAGTCCTGGGACTCTTGCTGCCCGAGGCAATAGAAGGCATTACCAAAAAAAAACTTAAAACTGGTTCTCGGCTCTGAGAATGTGCTGTGTTTTTATTCATGATCAGTTTTATTCCCTTTTCATTTCTGATCCATGATGGATTGACAGGGATGGAAGGATGGACAGATGGATTGCTAGAAAGAAATTTGCACAAATTTTCGGTTGGCTTCTCAGCATGGTGCTCTTCGTTTGGGTCGAGGAAATATTGATGCAATGACGCTCCCAGCCTGAGGATGGCGTTACCGGTACAACAGATGCAGTTTAGAAAGACGACGACGATGAAAAAGAAATCAAAGAACACTAAAGCAATCCTGGATGTTGAGCAGTTTATACTGTTGGTGGCTGATTGCAGGGTGCAGTTTGCAAAAAAAGTGGAGAAAAGAGAGGATTTGTAGCGTGCTATTTCTTTCCTGTTTCCTGTACGAAATTGCTATGAACATGTGGGACGAGCGCCACCGGGCGACTCCTTTACCTTCTTCTTACATCTTCAAAAGAGACAACTTTCATTGGTCGTTGTCCACCCCCAACCCAGCCACAAGACCATTGTGTGGCCAGCACATATTTAAATGTAGAACAGTAAGAGCTAATTGACATAGAGGGAAGTTTGTCGCCAGTATTTACAGAAACTCAGAAGAGCATTTTAAGAGTAAACCAGACCCACACATTTGCACGAGCATACAGAGAGATTAAAGAGCTCAGAGACGTCTGCTGCTGCCATATGATATAGACATTCATGCCTTGGGTGTTTATTCACAGGCAGTCTATCATGCATTTATCAGCATGTAAGGAGCGTAGTGTTAATTAGTGCCTCGATCTCTCTTAGCTTCCACTAGCACGTTTAGTGGTTGTGATTATAGTTTATATCTAATTAAGGTATTCCTGCGCACTTCTTTTTTTTTACCTCTTCTCAAAGATGGTTTTAGAAAGCTTAGCGTCCACCTGCTGGGCCATCGGGGTGTTAGTCAAGGATATCATTTTGGTTTTGTTTGGACAGGGCCATGAATTATTCACAGTCTACCTGAAGCTCTGCTCAGAGGAACAGCAAGGAAACGCAGCTCTTATTAGATCTATTTTTAAGCCAGACGTCAGTGAGTGGCAGATATAATGTTTAGGAATGTTAATATTAGACACAGAGTGTAGTCTGACAGCTCTTTGAAGGCTTTTCTGAGGCAGTCAACAACAACGATTATGAAAACAACAACTGTTTCTTCTCGCTCTGAAACAAAATGTAATCTTTGTAGGATGCGAATATGGAAATGTCTGTTTGTTTTTCCCATGTGGCATGGTCTCATCTTGGACACTGGTCTTGCTGGAGATGTGAAACAATACTGATGCATAATGGCATTTTTTATCTCTTAGAAAAGGCCAAGTCATTTAGAAAAAGTGATGAAGTGCATTCAAATATGTTTTCAGACTTCAATATTTTGATTGTAGTTTGTTTCATCTGGTTTGCCAATTCTTTTTTGCCTAGTGTAGCAAAAATAGATAAGGTGACAGGAAGTAGCATCACTCCATATGAGCTTCCTGTTGAAAAAATCAATAGCACATTCACCCCTTGTGATGTTTTTTTTTAAATCTTCTTGGAGGAAAACTCTCAAGCGGTGTCTTTCCTAAACATTTCTAACCTACTAAGTGGGATGAGTCTACTCCCCTGTCCCCCTTGACAAGCTGTTCAAAAACATTCCTGGCCTTTACCAAGCAAACGATTCTAACCCCGTCTGTTGAACTCTGTTAAATTAAAAGACCGCCGAGCCCCTAATGCTAGCTTCTATCTGATGCAGCCTTTGTGCTTCTTTCCGTTGAGTGATGGTTTTGTACGCCAACGTTCTGACACTTTAATGCTGGCTTTCCGGGGCTGTTGACTCGAGAAGCGCTCAGCTGTCAGCATCTCACCTGCTCACTTTACTCAGCATCCCGAGCTCTGCAAAGGTTATCCGCTAGTTTTAGCAAACTGATTGGTTTCTCACTCATAAGTGCATGAGGGGGTTCTTGGGAATAGTGCAAAGAAGTATCTCCTTTTTTAAACATCCATCATCCACCCGTTACTCATTTACAGAATAGAGATTTTTTTTATTTTTAGATTTTTTTTTTATTACTTTTTATTTGTATTTAATTTACTTTTTTAATTGATCAGTTTGGGTACGTCACTTTGAATTTTGGATCCATTTTCTTTTTTTTTTTTTATTTATTAAAATATTCAAATGAAATATAAATATAGCATACTATATTTAGTATATTTAGCAAAATGCACAGCAAATCATACTCAAAGATTTAGGGGTGGTCAGCCAGTGATGGAAACTCGTCAGACACAACATATATCCAAACGTTTTGTCATTTTAAATGAAATTATTTATACTATTATACCATTTTAAAACCAATCTTAAAACACATCTGTTCAGACTCATCAGCAATGAGGTTTTGGTTTTGATTTTTTCCAGTGTATTTAGTGCTTTGTTTTTCATCGTTTTATTGTTTCTGCTCTTATTCTTTTATTTTGTATTGTTAGTTTTATTTTACAGGGACCTTGAGCTCTTAAATGTGCCTAAAATTAAAATATATTGTTATTTTTGTTTGAGAAATCAGTCTTAAACTAGTTCAATGAATCGTTTGCACAGTGGTAAGACCACAACATGTCATTCATAGTGTTTGTGTGGTCTTCTGAAAAAAATGTTATCCCCTTACAAAAATGGGATGGGTCTATGAAAAATATACAGCTGTATGGCAAGCTATGAATTTAATAGTTTATAGTCTAGTATATAGTTTATATAATTTAAAGTCACATTCATTTTATCGTTAAAAAAATGAATTCAGAGTACAAAGAAAGTATTGCACTTCAGCGAATGAGTGTTTGGCCATTTGAATCACTTAGTTTTTTTTTTTTTTTTAAATAAACGATAGTATTTTTTAAACTCGAGGTACAGTTTAGTTCTCCCAGAACAATTTTTGGTGAATCCAGTATAAAGATTTAAACTACATACAGTATTAAAACACATCTAAGTGTTATGTGCTGCCAGCTTAGGAAATATAACAAAAGCCCCTCTTCTCTTTATTATATCCTTGTAAATAAAATATACCTTTGGACGTAATGATAGCAT
The DNA here is from genome assembly GCA_007224835.1 of Danionella cerebrum. NCBI lineage: Eukaryota > Metazoa > Chordata > Actinopteri > Cypriniformes > Danionidae > Danionella > Danionella cerebrum. The sequence goes on from SRMA01023913.1 coordinate 54,101, forward strand.
GATTAGTTTGATTCATTCTACACATTATTCACGACATATGGGCTTTCATTCAAAGGTGTAATGGATTCTAATATGAAGCAGGGTCATGAAAGCACCGGATAATTCATCAACCTCTCTCTGCATGGAAGTAGTAAAGGATAAATAAGTAAAGACATGGAATGAAGTACAATATGACCAACAATATTATTTTTCTAGAAATAGCCAACTGGGATTAGTGTAGCACACACTCTTGAACAGAAATATATATAACAGGGGTTGGTGAGTGAAATCCGTAGGCAAGGAATTCTTGACTAATTCACAGAGATCAGATAATGTATGATGGATATCAGCAACACTACATCTTAGCTTTTCCATCCAGGGTTTCTTTTCTGCGATTGTCCAAAATGTGCATGAAAATAGGCAGAAAGGAAACACAGATAATGATTCTCTTGATTGAAATGTATAAAATATAGTTTGGTGACCTGAGAGACGACTATTACCAAACACTTTACAAGTAGCTCTGGCCATGTCCCAACTTTTGCCCAAGTTGAACCTCTGATTGTAACAAAATGGCAATCTGGCATTAATAAATGGTAATGGCAAATCAGAGAGTACCATCAGTTTTATTCAGTCTATGGTTAAAATTCAAGAAGTTGGAGCCTTTCCACTTTAATTTTCTCTCTGAAAGCCTTCTACAAAAGTTGCTTGGTTGAGCTTTTCCTCGTTTTCCGGTTTGGTAGGTCCACTTGTAGTCTAGTGGCATTGCTAGACATTTAAATGTCAGATGTTCAAGACAGGTCTCTTTAACAAAAAAAGTCATTAATTTTTTGAAATGGTGTAATGATTAATCCAATTAAGCTTCATAGTTGGCTCTTTCAATGCTATCATTTTGAGTCATTTCTGAATCTGCGAATAAAATAGAAAATAATAATCTTTGAAGTCATACATCTGACTGAGTTGAACACGAACAAAGCCCCATGTTTTACATTAATATTAATCTGTCTCTTAACCAAAGCCAAATCCCTTTGAATGGATTGCAATAGATGGTGTGATATCCTTTCTCTCTATTCTTGCTCTGAGACACCATCATCATTATACAGCCGTTGTCAGGCGAAGGAAAATGGATTGTTACAGCTCTATCTCTTCATTTAAAGCGTTGATGCTTCATTCATAGATGACGATGATTCATACTGTACCGTGACAAAATACATCAAAACATCATCCAGCATCCTTTATTTATCATCCCTGAGGAGACCCACCTCATCCATTGGTAGAAGAAATCATACATGACTGCCATCCCTAAATGCCCACGTCCAATATTCATTCGACTCATCACTTTTAATTGTCATTTTGGCGCTCAGTGAGGATGACAGTTCTGTAATTCAGCAAGCCATTCATCATTTTTATCCTGCCCCATTACTGATTTTAGAATCCCATGCAGGACTTGGAATCATAACAGTGGTGCTAGAGTTGATCATAAAAATGAAGAATGCCATTTTAAATGTTTGCATGGTTTCAGTTTGAAATAAAGCAAACATAACAAACCTGTTACTGCTTTGAGGTACAGAACATCCTGTCAGCAACAGAACAGCAATTAATGATGTTTCCGAAGTGGTGAAGAATCAGATTTTCGTGACTAGTGATACATTGACTGAAACATGCTGTGTGCAGAAAATATCCTAATATTTTGAGTCTTGGATCAAAGTGCTACATAAAGTGCTGGATTTTGTTGAACACTTCTCGGATTTGGTTTAACATGGAGTTAGTGTTAATGCCAAGAAAACGAGAAACCAAGGTTTGCTGCAGTTGCTAACAGGGTTTAAACCGGTAAAAGAACCCAAACCAGAATGAATGTAGGTGATGACAGCTTAAAGACACACACTGTGTGACAGTCATTACTAGACAGGTGAAAGGGTATTTTAAGATTTTCAGGAAAGTGTTAAGTTAAGGAGTGCAATAGAAAAAAAATATTCAGTTACAACACAGGCAGGAAGTTACGTCACAGCTAAGGTCCAATAAGGTTCAAATTGAGGTTCAAAAAGGATCTTCCCAAATCTTAACAGTTAAAAGCACACAAACACAGAGTTACCATGGAAGTGAAAATTTGGGATCTGCGTTAAAAATCATCTATTTTACATAGATGCCATTGGGGATCTGCTCACCTCTGGCAGCAGACTCAAGTGGCGAGTTGATGAATTGCAGTTTCAGTCCTTTCCTAATACATGTCTAGAGAGAAAGTGATTGGTTGCTTCTAGTTGTTCTGTTTATAGAGTAATGAATCTCCACAGGGCTTCATAAAGGTAAATCTATGACTCCCATGATGCCTGTTTTTGGCTTTTATTAGTTCTTTTGGACAGGACGGTGAAAACAGCATTGAGACATGGAGAGGATCAGCAAAGGGCTAGGTACGTGTCTCAGCAAAGAACTGCTAGTCGAATCAGTGCTGTGACATGCTCTAGCGCTTTGACACATTGTGGAATATAGACTTTAGTGATGTTTTGAAAATGTGGCCACTATCAGAGGAAAACGACGTGCAATACAAAATCCATTCTGTTCTCAAACTCCTATAATCAAACATGAAGGTTCAAGATTGAGGGTAAAAGGCAGATTGTGGTATATTCATGACAATTTTGAGTGATGTTAGGCACTCTAGAACTTGTGTACTAGTGATAGTCACTTTGGATATAGAAATACTCCCTGTCCTTGTCAACGTGTCAGGAAGTAAAAACAACAGGATGTGTGCTCATCACTGTTTCTTTTTTTAGACCTTTCCACTGTATTTTATCCTAGCATCAACTGTTGTATAGAAGTGATCAAAATCAAACATAATCAACCAACCCCTTTTTGTTTCTAAAGAGCAGCTCCACAGAATGTTCAGGGCACTAGACAGACATAATAAAACGCATGAGATAATAACAATAAAACAGAAACAGAAACGTTACAATGAGGCTACAACCCATTCAACGGCAACCCCACCTAAAAGCCCATTTTAAAAGATTAGTTTTAAACTTGATTTAAAAGAGTATAATGCACATTTCCATTCACTGAGTCTTCTCAATCTATGAAGTCAAAACAATTATAGCATGTTGGATATTATCCATGCTCCATGTCTGCATTAAACATGGAATTTTGTGGATTTTATGGAGTTCATATCCCTTCATTCATTTATCAGACATTGTATCAAAAGTAGTGATCGAGATTTACAAAGTGACAATTCATCTGATGTGAAAAAGAAGAACGATTATTGAGTTGGGAAGATTACTCTGGAGGTGAATGCTCTGGTGAGAGATTGGTTCGCCTTTCTGAGACCACAAGACACCAGATACACAGGTGAGTGTAGTTTTCTGTAAGAGTGCATGAGTTTGTGAAGGCGGTGTAATAACTGTTCTGGGGTGTTTTGAACTTAGCACAAGCTGCAATGAACTGCCCGTAGAAAAAGATTAAGAGAGGAGTGTTGTAGGCCTTCTTGGGTTCCATGAAAACCAGTCCAGCTCTGAAAGCATTACTGTAATCATCACTCAAACCAGAGAATGAAGGTTCTGATCTTTCTGATGTTTTGACATGACACAGTTTTTTGCCGTGTGTTGTCCTTAAAGGGTTTTATTTATCAGCAATACATTAGCTCTTAGTCTTAAGCAAAAAATGTGTTGATCTGCTAATCTTTTAATTGAATTAGAATTACAATTGTGCATCCTGCTTGTCATCTCGATTAAACGTCTCTATATTTCTTTTCTTAATCTGAATTTACACCCTGCACAGTCCTAGATTCTCTAAAACCTCCAGGGCCAATTGCTTTTTTGGCGAATAATTAACTGTTTTTGATTTCAAGGCCAGAGAGTCACTGAAATAATATGTCATGCCACAACACATCAAAAGGGAATCTGGCAACCGCAAACATAAGCACATCAAGCCAATGAAAAGAAGCACTAATAAGAACCTGATTTAAAAGACTGACTTACGAAAGATTGATCCGTGTAGCTGCTCAGAGGACAATACAAAGTGCCCAGCTTGTGCCAGAGGCTTTTTTAAACATTCCCTGGTATCTTGTGTCTGCCCCTCAAACCAATCGGCTGCATACCACATCCAGATATTGACACTTTATTTTTGGGACCATCTCAAATGAAAGGTCTCGGCAGAAAATGAACAAATTTCAGGGAAAATACACAAAGTGTAAAATAACCTCTCGTTCCATATTGTGCATCGACCGTAATTTCCTCTTGGTGTATCAGATCTTTTTCTGTCACCGTTTGACAGTTTATTTGAAGGCCTATCACACTTTGACCGTGTTGGCCATAGAAAGCCTGATTTTCTGAGCAGGAATAAGAGAGTGAGAGACGAGATCGGCAGTGTAAGGAGGAAAGTCCTAATGAAAGCGAGAGGTGGAGAGGCATGTTTCTGATCTCAAGTCTGTGATGGCCGTGACAGCTATGAGAGAAGGAATAATAGTATTGGAGAAGCAGCGTCAACAGAGCCCAGGGGTTGCTGAGAGCGTTTTCATCAAGATATATATATATATAGAAACACTTATAAAACATGCCTGTTAGCATGCTTTCATAGACCTGCCTTTTAGAGACTGTAACATTTAGTCAATTTCAATCAATTGTAGTCATTGATGCATCTGTTTACAGCAATAGAGGAGGTTCCTGAGGAAGGGAGAGCATAGAATTGAAATAATGACAATTTTGAGAACTGTTTTGCAGCGTAGTGTTAGGAGCTGAAGAATCCAATAGAGTCACATCTTTCTCAGAGATGCAAATTCTGAGACAAACTGTTGTGTTGACTTTTTTAGTTTTAATCTTAGGGGAAGTTAACACATTTTAAATGTATATTCTTGAATGTGAAAAAAGACTTTTTATAGACATTAAAATGCTGTGTAAGGCTGTACCGATGACAAAATATTTCTGTGCAGTTCAAGGCAATAATGTAAGACTACAGATTTGATGTGAGAAAGATCAGACTAAGTTTTAACTGTGTGCCAAAAAAATGAAACCTGCAAGCTTCTTCAGTTCTTCTGGTTCTAAGGATTGGTCGTTACTAAATGAACTTGTGTTACGTTTGCATGCTAGGTCAAGACTTGTGCAACCTGCTGCATCCTTTTCCTTTTGAAAAGACCAGCATTGAGTCCTGAACATGTGGTTTCCCCAAGAGTGATTGTCACATGTCTGGAGCTTGGACAGGCAGCCAATAGGAGACAATGAGGTTCTGCACAGGAGTGACAGCAGGCAGCAGCTTGCTCATTCTTCAGCTGAGCATGCGGAGGCTTCAGACAGCTGCAGAATGTCTCTATGAACCTGAGAAGACAAAAGAGTCGAAGAACAGACTTGGCTTTAGAGGACTAACAGGCAGAATGCTTGAAGTGAGAAATCCTACGGAGTCTGAACCAATAGATCGCAGAAAATGTATTTTTGTGATAGTTTTGCGGTGCTCTGGTCCTGAAATTTGTTGTTGTATTTCCACTAGATTTCACCAAAATTGCCTCCTTATAAGATGATAATTCCATGGTTCTTTTGTGTTCCAAATTCTAAATATCTAGCTAAGAAACTAAAGGGTAGTTTAGTGATTTGGTAGTCGTCTAATTTTTGTGTGCAGTGAGATTAATCATTCAAAGGATGAATCTCTTTCACTTTTTGAATATACCTTAAATGCTTTATACACTTCTAAAACACTGCTTTCTGAAAGCAGTGTTACCTTGACAGCGAATAAGAACCTTGTGGATGAAGCTTATCTCCATTTTGCTGTTAAACATGCAGATTATTCAGAAGTTGACCTGCATGATCTCTAGCTACTGTTTTATTGAAGTCATGCTAATTGGATTCATCCTTCATGCAGGGTCATGGCAGATGCTTCTTCAGTGAGCCGTTGGCTTTATCTTAAAACATTTGCATTTATTCCACACAAATGCAGAACATGAACCTTGCGCAGATCTACTGTAGTAATAAAGGGTGATGAAAGATGATAAAGATTATATTCTGTTCAGAGATGAAAGAAACGACAAATTGAGTCTATTCATATGTGTTACTCTCAGGGGGAAATTGCAGAATGTAAAAGGGAAAAATTTTACTTTTTTTCTGCTTGTTTTGATATAGGCGATCGGTAAAATGTGCTTCTCACTTACGGGTGATTTTCTTTGCACTTTTTAAAAGTTTCTGATGAAACGGCTCTCTGGAGAGAAGTGTAGTATTTCACAACCACAGCCTCTCCAGAGAGACTCACACTGCAGCGTTTTAAAAAGGCTTGATTACACATGTGAAGGAATTAATCTCCACAGTTTTCCTCTGCTGATGAGCTCGTTTATATCCTGAAAAACCATAGTGACATGTCCTAAAACATTACTCTTTTTTATTATTGTGTTCATTTTGAGATGTTGGGGTACAAGTATAGAGGGTGGTTTAGCTAATAAATCAAGTCGGTCAAAATTCTCTTGTCATTACACGTGAGGTACATACAGGGAGTTGGGATTTCTTTACTCTCAGTTGTCTCAGTGCAACATTTGATTGAGGAAAACGTAAAAACTCAGGGAAAGAGTGTTTTGTTTTTGTTTTATATTGTTTAGTAGATCATACATTTCATTACATTCAGATGGCTCAATGTTGCTGGTGCACTTTTGCTGGAGGTTCTCACTAGAATCGCATGTTTTTGTGTGATACCAAGGGGTATCCCCATGAAGCTATCTGCAATGTGTCTTTCTATGAATGACAACTCAAAAGCATGAGGCTCATTAGCCTTCAGTCAAGGAGCGGTGACCTTTCAGCACTTACACCTGCATCCATCCCAGTTCTGCAGCTTAGTGAGCAAAAGTCGTCACATTTAGATGTTGAAAAACCTTGTACTAACAAGATGAAAAATAATGAATGATTTTTGCCTCCATTGCTACTTCTAACGTGTATTGAATTCCTTCAGCTCATAGATGCATTTGGCTGAGAAGAGGAAATGAGCTTTATTTTTGAGATCTATTGATTAAAGAGCAATGAATCTGCAGTCCTAATGAGGCAAGGTGGCCAGTTAGGTGCTAAATGGGCCGTGATGGATTAGCCAGGAATCATTTTAGCGTTGATGGCTGTGTCTTGTTGGAAAATTGACTTCTAAAGTGGTTCTGGCTGGATTACAATGATATTAGATATCCATTCTGATGTTCAGAATCTTCTTATCATTTTACAGAGTGACCAAAATGCACACGGAGACAGTTGTTTGGATTACTTTTTATGTTTACCATAGTAATAACTTCCTAGCAACCAAATTGACATATCTCTATCTCAGCTTAGGAAAGTCATAGAGACATGGAAGTTGTTTCATATTACATTTAGAACATTTAAAAAAAATACTTTTAAACTGAACTTTAAGCAGCCAAATTCAAAGTTTGAAGGCAAACTCAAGCCATCAGGTTGCATTTTCTTACTTTTTGTTAATTCTTTAGCAGTTTTGTAAAGTTTTATAGCATTTTGCAGACATAATGAATCCCAGCACATCCTCCATGTCCTAATCTTGAACATCGAACATATTATGTCATTTTTATTGTATGCAAAGCAGCAATCAATTTACCCGGACCAAAGTTCATGCAAATTACGTTTTTATTCACATAGCTTCTGAAATATGACCTCTAGTGGCAAATTGTTACATAGTGCACCTTTAAAAAGATGTTGAGTATGATGAGTGGATTATTGAAGATGGAGTCTGAGTCCTTTTCAGCAGCTCAATGTTCCAGTTGCTAGGAAATAGACTAATATAGCTCGATAGCTTGACAATGACATTAGATATCCAGCTCAGTGAAATTGACACCAAAAGAGTCATAATTTAATAGAGTGACCTTAGCAGGAACTGTTGATTTAATAGCCCGTCATTTCATAGCGCTTCACTTTCAAACTAATGGGCTGTGGGATCACATTTGTCCATTATTAGGTTTGCATTTTAAAAGTCTCTCTAAATTTGAATTTTCTCCCAAAAATGTCAGCCTTTAATAAAAGAAAATGAAATCTGATTGTTTTTCAAAGATAATAAAAATCTTTTTCTTCCAAAGACTACCATTTTTTGTGCCTGACCATAACAGGGACGCACAATTTAATAGACCATATCAAACTTAAGGCTACGAGTTTCTCTGTAATTAGAATAAATCCACGTTTCCAGCTATGTCTTTTCAAAGCGGAGTTTTCCCCAAATGTGTCATCCTTCACTGCTCTGCAAGGGAATAATGAGCAGACTAAGTGTGAAGCTTCTGGAAAGTTCCTTCTCTCTTTCTCCTCACTCCGGCTTCGCTCCATAGTCCAGCAGGCATCAGTGAGACGTGGCACCATCGTTTAATTACCTGAGTTCTGGATGGATCACACTCCTGTCAAAAGGGCTAAGCTTGTAATTACTGATGCTAATTAACAGCTGTTGTCAGGAACAGGTTTTCCAGTGTTGTTGGATTAAAGACGAGTAAAGTTTTACAACTTCAAACCTTCAAATTTCTTTTTTGGAGAAATGAATGTTCAACGTTTTAAGGGACTGTAACACAGACTGGCAGCTTCTTTACATTACACAATAATTGATCAAACCTGTACAAATAGCACAATTCCAAGTATTAAATTATTATATTTTTGTACTGCAACAAACATAATTTTTTTTTATAACAAAAAATGTCTCAACAAAATAAAATGTTATAAATTTCCCAAAAAGCAAAAACAAAATCAAAACCATGTGAAAATTAATTGTAACAAAAAACCAGACAAACCTCTCCAAAACCAATTACACCATTCCAAGCCATCTTTGTGCCATTTTTTTGTTCCAGAACTTTGGAAAACACAAACCATCTCACAGGTCTTGTACTTCCCAGGGTTATTCCTATTTTCACCACTAGATGGCACTGATGGCCCTGATTTGGGGTCTGTAAAATTAAACTGAAAGCCTATTGCACATTTTCTGACATTTTAATTTGAATTACCTTGCAAATCATGTGTCATAACATAGTAATTTTCCTTTATTACACAAAATATCAAAACTCACAACCCTTTTGAAAGCTACACATTATATTTGAAATCAAAATGATAGCCTGGTTGCGTCATTCCCACTTAATTCAAATCATCTGCTAGGAATGGCAAATACACTTCTAACGCAATTCTTGTTTCCCCTCGGATTCTAACCAGTGATATATCTATTGCTAAAGCAGTGCTCTACTGACCAAGCTGCATTATATTCAAATGCAACGGTCAATCCCATACCAGACACATACAATTGACAATTGTGATTGATGGAACTTTCTCATGCAGATATTTGCTAAAATGCATCATGTGACACACCGGGAGCAACCAGTATTTAAATGTGTATTTTAAACTAAGATTCTCAAAGTCTGCAGTCTTATAAAATCCCATGAATGCATTTTTAATTGTGAGTCGAATGAGTTCTTCACTGGAAACTCTGCTGTTGGGATGTGTGAACCCCTCATCAGCTTTAATTGCTTTGCATGCTTAGCTCAGTCTCACATTAAGTACGCTGAGTTAATACAAGCCTGAGAACTGAGCTTACCGCAGGCCATGCGACATGCTATCAGGGCAGCGACGTGGAGTGACATCCTCCGCTGCTCCCTTGTAGAGACTCTGAAGCGCCTGTGGATTATACTTAAATTGATCACACAATTACAGTTTTCCACAAGCGTGCTCTTGATTAGCAGCAGGCCATTTCAACGCCTCCTCTGTGCTGTGACTGAAGTCTGGATGATCTTTAGTAAAAGCAGCCAGCCATCCGAAAGCGACACATCGCCGCTCTGCTGAGCTCAGTCATTTCTCTCTTTAGGAATTATTCTGCCATGATGAGTCAGCAGTTTCCTCTCACACAAACTGCTCTCTGGAATATATTTCCGCTAATTTGGTTTTCACGTATGTACTGAGACACAATGTATGGTTTGACCCCAGCCTTTCCGTTACGAAACTCAGAAGGCTGCTTTGAATTCAGGGTAAAGAATAGACTTGGGCTTCTTTTGGAACTGTCTGGAGCATATAATGAGTCTTTCTGACTACAAGTGAAAAAATAGCACAGTGTATATATAATGAGAGAAATAAGGCTTATGGTAGAAGTACTATGACTCGACAATGTGCATGACATAAATTGGGATGATTACATATTCAAAGTTGTTTTTTTTTTGACAGATTTGTAGAAGGTTCAAACTAGAACTGACATTACTTTTGCTCACATTGTAATGTCAACATTTTCCTAGTGACAGAACGCTAAAACTGCTGGGAGTAAATGATAAGTTTACAGGGACATAGTGTATTATTATCTCAATGGGTTGTACTAAAAGGGATCTCACTGTATTTAAATTAACAAGACACAATCAGATATTTTTTCCTGACAATAAACATTTTTTGTCTTAACAATTGTTTTCCAGAGTACAAGTTTTAGATACAGTATTTCTATAAGTTTTCCCATAAAGCAAACAGGAGCCAATTAAATTACAGACAAGCCAATGAAAATATTACATTTTCAAATGTTTTATCAACATTTATTCATCCAATGTTTTTTTTGTTTGTTTTTTTTTGCTTATATGTTGAACACAAAATGTGTACACAAGGTTTTGTTTACATTTTTGTAATGCTGACTAAAGAAAAGCCCTTTTAGAAACAAACAGAAACACTAAATTGTCAATTGTTTTACTCACATTTATTTATTTTTTTAGGGGGTGAAGGGGGTTGCAAATATATTGTACATAAAAGTATGTTGTAAACTACTATGTTGTAAACTAAGTTATGTTTACATTTTAATTTCAGTTTAAATGTTATTTTAGTTTTATTATTTTAGATACATTTTGGTTGATGTATAATATCCAGTGAAATTTAAAAAAAAAAGAAAGAAGAAAAGAATTAGACTTTTGTATCATTATTAATTTTTGTATTTATATTTTTAGCAATTCAACAATTTCTATTGGTTGCTATCATCATTTCTTCATTTTGCAGATGCTTTTTTTCCAAAGTTACTCAGACCAGAAGAAAACTAAAAAGTACTTTTAAGCATGCAGGTGCTCTTTAAAACAAGAATGTTTTTAAAAACTGTGTCTGTAAGAGCTGTAAGAGTTTTTTTTTTTTTTTGTATTTAACCAGCTGGGAACTTTGAGGAAGGTTTACTACATGTCTGTATTGTCACACGACCCCTGAAAAATACAGTCTTAGATAATGATGCCATGAATACTTGGATAAATGAACACCACAGTATATTTTCCAATATGGCCGCTGAGCGAAAAGGGCATAAAATGCTTAGTTAATAAAAGGAAGAATTGCTTCAAAAAATAAAACCGAAGGGAGCTACCACTTATAGTTTGGTGGATGTCTGCATTGAGTGGCATTTGAAATCTATATTCCTCGTGGCCCAAAAAGTGCAAAGAATTTACGAAACACTGAGAAAATATGTAGAAGGATACAAGCAGAGATGGCTTTGTATTCCCTGGGCGGTACAGAGGCAGCATTTACCATTACATCCTGGTCATTTCAGAGTCTCCTCTCAGCGCCCAAGATCACAGCGTTCAAATGGGTTTGTGCCTCCTGGGTGCTCCAAAGCATGAAAATGTGTTTGTATGCCCACATTTCTCGAGGTTGTCAGTGCTGACATTTCAGAAATCTCCTCAGAGACCCTGAATGGAGGGATGGAAGCTCACCTGAATTCACACCAGGATTTTCTTGTTTGTTTCATTTCTACCTCCTGGTGCATGAGCTCGATTCTGTTCGCCTTCCCACTAAAACATTCTCTACACAGCTGCAGCAGCTCGTTTATCATGTCACTCACCGTCAGGAAAGACTATCAGGACACATATGAATATTTGTGTGAATGGAATATGACAGAATGACCGCAGAGGGCTCTGGAGGAGTGCAGGGGTGTCACGGAGGATACGGTGGAACTGATTGATTCCAAGTCGAGGTGGAACTCAAGCAGCTCAGATGTGATTGGGATCTGAGAGACCACATGACAAAGCAAATATAAATACTCTCTGTCTGCTATCAGTCTATTCATGTTCGATATATTCATCCCTCTACCTCAAAAAAACCTCATTCCAGCGATACTTTGCATTTTCATCCATCATCTCCCACCCATCTACTTATCTATTTCATTCATCCATCCATCTGCTCATTCATCCACCCATCCATCAGGAAAGATGAAAATTCATTCATTCATCTCTCACCCACCAGCCTCCCTCCCGTCTACTTAACAAACCATCCATCTACTCATCCATTCACGGATTCTTCCACCCATCCATCAGGAAAGGTGAACCATCCACCTATTCATTCATTCATTCATTCATCTCCGACCCATCTACTTATCTACCTACTGATCCATCTATCCATCTATCCACCCATCCATCCATCATTTTTCTATTCATACATCCAACCTAAAGCCAATCGATTCAACCGTTCATTCATTCATTCATCCATCCACTCACCCACCCATGCATGCATCCATCCATCCATCCACCATCCATCTTTCTAATTATCCAATTTTCCATCCATCCTTCCAACTATCCATCCATACATTTTTCTCTTCATACATCCAACCTAAAAGTGTATCCATCAATCCATACAGATGTACATCCAACAACTCATCCATTTATCCAACCGTTCAGTTTCTTCTTTCCCAATTTTCCATCCGTCCACCCAGGCATCCTTCCACTCACACCTCCATCCCATCATCCATTCATCAATCCAGATTTCTACTTTCTCAATTATACATCCATCAACCATTCATTTATTCATTCAGCATGGCTTTGTTTTTGTGTGTTTATTGGAAATCTTAAATTACATTTTGGTTTACACAAAACAAAACCCATTTCACTTGAACAAGGAGACAAGTTTCGAGTATAAAGCTCTTAACATCTCAGTTTTCTGCAGAAGTCTGAGCTTCAAGAGTGGAGTCAGAGAGGTGCTTCGCCGATGGACAGGAGACTGTCAACTTGTTGAATCCCCAGTTCATCCCATGAGCCTCACGTCATTGTGTCTGTGGCTGCCATCATCACTTCAGACTTTGTACAAGTCCTGCATCTCTCTCTCACAGTCCAGGCCTTCTAGTGCAGCTCACCTCGTATGCTTTGATATGTAACAAGCTACCTATTGAATTGTGAATTTTTGCAATTAGTCTCTCATTACTGTTTTTTCCACAAACCTTCCGGAAAAATATATTATTTTGACAAGGAATGTTGTGGATGCATTCTTGTTGCCATCTTGGAAAATGTATTTTGTTATGATATAATATTAAATACCTCAAACGTTAACTCTTTGAACATTCAAACTCATGACACAGGCCCCATAATAAAAAAAGAGATGTTACATTATTACTCTACATTCTCTGAATAAGCGGTGGTAGCTCTCGTTATCGATATATTCTGATACTCTATTACTATGAAGATGCCAAAGCACGGTTTAAAAAGGTATTATAGTTTTATTAGCATTAAAACACATCCAACAAACAATGCTGCATTGAGAACAAAGAAAGAAGAAGGAGGGGGAAATAAAAGGGGAAACTAGTGTAATGTATTTAAGTGGCTGCTGATTTTAGTAGTAGGACATTTAGGTTCTTTTCACGTTAAAATTGAATGTACTGATTGGTATGCAAGTACACAGTTTAGAAAGGGCTGCGAGGCTTAACCTGCTGAGAAGAGATTCTGTAATATACTCAAACATTTCCTAGTAAGAGCCAAAAAATTCATTCTAAATGAGTCAAATCTGCTTTGCCCACAAATGTTCAATATATTTGCCATGCTTTTTTGTTTGCAGAAGCAGTGTTAAGCAAGAAAAAAAAAAGTTTAATAAATAAAACCATGTTATGCGTCTACGTGAGTTGGAGACATGTTTAGCTGAAACAAAGGCAGGAAACTCACATTCTCACTCAGCCGCCAAAACTCACCTTTGTTCGTTTTGTCTCCCATAGCTCTTTTATATAATGGAGTTTTTATGAGGGTGTCAATCACATGCTCAGTGACATTACTGGTTTGAGCGTGTGTTTGTGCGCTTTTTAGGGACTGTGGGATTGATTTTACAGTGTTGAAAAGTTTAGGACAAGCTGCGATACAAACTAATAAGTTAAAAACATGCAACAAAAACCTTTCTCGTCTGTTTACGAGATTATTTTCTTGTGGTTTTCATCCATTTCATTCATTCATTCCCTGAAACGAAACTTGATTTGTTGTCGGCTGACTAGTTTGTTTTTGATAATCAATGTGTTTTTAACATCAAAACTGTACTTTTCCAAGTTTCTGAACAGAAACACAATAGTCAAATCTATGTCAAACTCCAAAACGCCCTTTAAAAGTGAAAACTCACAAAACAGAATTCCAGACCAAGTCTTCCAAAGAGCGTGGCCCATCCTCAGTTAGGATCACTTTATGCTGTTTTTTCCTCCTGGAGTTATTATGTCGGGGATTGATGGTGTTGTACTTGACCAGCGGTGTGATGTCATCATGATTGGAGCTGGAGGTTTTTTTTATTGTTAGACAGATACAGATTGAATTTCAAATATATATAAACATATAAATATAATTATTAAAAATATAATTATTAAAAATTAAAAGAGTGTAACTTTGGATATGTAAATGTAAATGGTTAATGTAATCTCATGACAAAAAATCTATTAAATTGTAATAAATAATATAATATATGTACCTGCAATAAATATAATATCCTCCAATTTACGGTTGGCTTGAAAGCCATATTTATTATAGCTTGTTGATCAGAAAAATAAGTATTATAAACACAAAAGGAAACATAAAAGACCCCCGTAGGGAAAATCTGAATAACTTCTCCAAAGGAGGAGGAATAAAGTCAACTAAATAAACGAATGACCAGGCTTTGTTCACGAACTCACTATAGTCACACGGAAACATAATGAGCGATCATGTGATGGAACTCTGATCACATGACCATAGTAGAAGTAAATAAACCCAAAAAACTATAAAATGGGCGAAAATGCTGACAATAAATGCGTCTTTATAATAACAAACTGTGATGCCCTTCCATACTTCTTTGCTCGTTGAAAAGTATTAGTTGCGTTCATTTTTTTAACGTGTTAAATACTTAAAATTAGTTGCATACATTGACGTAAGTTTTTCTTTTCATACATTACGTACTTTTTCTCCTCAGCATTTTTTTACTAATACTTTTTGTCTGACTTTGCAAATCACCAGAAACGAGTACAGACCACTGTGCATATTAACACTTTAACATTTGATTTAGAAAAGAGTTATCTACTAAACGTCCCGTGTGCATGTGCTCTTGGGTGTTTCTGCCTGTGAATGCATGTTTGTTCATTCTCTCTGTTAATGTATGAAAAAGTATGCGTGCACATCGACATGCCTCATGTCAATGTGCCTCTCGTAATCGTTTCAATGTTAACTCTTCTCCAAACTGTTCCGTTGATCCCGGGATAAAGTGATTCTCCACATGGGAGCATCCCTTTCCCCTTGTTTCTGTACACACTATATGTACGTTCACGTGTGTGTACGTGCATATGAGTGGATGCTTGTTTGAATAAATTATTTCAAGATAATTTATCATGTTTGCACAGACTAGTCCATGTGTCTTTATCTGTACGTTAAAGTTTTGGAACCCGATTTGTGAGAGAAAATTGTAATTGGTGAATTTAAAAAGAAAGATTGCATTCAAATTTAATTGGACACCTATTTGCAGAAGGGACCAGAGATGAGCTCTGAGTCTGACGGGAAATGCAGCTGGGACCTTGTTTTGTCATGAAAGGAAACAGAGAGAGAGAAAGAGAAATAAAACATGATAAAATTGAATCCTTGTATTGATTGTATTAAAACGTCATGACACTTCTGTGGCTTCTCTCTCACGAGTATATCGAACCACCATTTTTTGCTCTCAAAAAAGGGCTGACAACTGTGAATTGGAACAATTTAGAACATCTCAAAAGATGTCTTTGCCCAAAAGGTTCAGCTGTCATTTTCTGCTGTACAAGTATGTCTCAAACCAAAGGCCGAATCCTAACACAAGTCTTTTCGTGTTTGGTTGACAGCTGAGGACACATGTGGTGATACTCTGAGGGGTTCAAGTGGCATCATTACGAGTCCCAATTTCCCGAGTGAATATTACAATAGTGCGGACTGTACGTGGACCATACTTGCTGATCCCGGAGACACCATTTCCATCATTTTTACAGACTTCCAGACGGAGGAAAAGTATGATTATTTGGAGGTGGAGGGATCTGAGCCGCCAACAATATGGTGAGTCCAGATCTTTTCCATTTATTCTTGTGCTCATCTGTCTTGTGGTGTTTTATTGGCTTCCAGTGTTTTCAGTTTACTTTCTAATCACAAAAATGTTCCTTTTCATTTTTGTTTGTATATTCATTTATATTTTTAAGAGAATTTATTATTTTGTTTTCTTTATAACATTTGAAAGGATATTTTCCTAGGTTTTTTCACTTTTTTTTTGTTATCGATAACATTTTTAAAATAAAACAATTAAAAAGTGACCACTAGTATTTTAAATGAAATGTAATTTTAAATAAGGAAAGCCGATACGATCTGTAACACATTGATTACACGGTTTTATCTGTGATATTTTAGTGTTGACATCGCTTTAAAGATCAGAGATTATCCACAATGTGTGGCAGTGTCCTCACCCGAGCCGTAGCTGTGTTTGAAGTTGACTTGTGCATGGTTTAACAGTGTTGTCTGTGGATCAAGTGTTGTTTTCTGTGAATGCAATCGTTTTCTTAAATGGAAGCTTTATATCCTCATATTGTTTTTTACTTCTGCTGTTTGCTGATCTCACTCAAGTTTGGATTGTTTTAGTCCCTTGATTTGTGTCTTGCTGATGATGAGTAATAGAAGGGTATTCCCTCCCAGCACTCCTAAAAAAAATCCAAAGACTGCTTGACCTGATGAGAATGAGGAATGAACATGAGAATTGATTGCCCGAAGTGCCCTTGCTACTTACTTTTAAAGTTGTGAATTGAACTCCAGCCAAGTTTTTAATTGTAGCTCGTTTGGAAAGTGGGCTTTTAGACAAAGCACCTGTCACTATGTAGTGCCTTGTGTCATGTAATATTTTAACACATTTACTGGCACTTGAGTTTCTTATGTCTTCAAACAACAGCACAGTTAACTTTAGAAACACTTTTTTTAAAAAAAAAAAAAAAAAAAAAAGTAAATCGTACAACCCAAAAAAAAAGACAAGACCCATCACCTTCTCTGAATAACTTTTCTTTCTATTCACTGTAGGAATACCATTGTTTGTCAGAATTAAAAAAAAAAGTTTATCAATCCCAACAAATAAACACACAAGGAATTCTCAATGTACACCACACAGAAAATTTGGGGGAAAAGGGGGTTTTACTCTGAATTCTTTCCAGAAATTGACAGAATTAACTGTTTTGAAAATTGTTGGTCGTGTGTTATTGTGTAAGAGATGTTATTTAGACAAATAATCCTCTCTTTTGTTTCACCTGTCGGTTTATAAAAAATGTATACTTTTTTTATGACTATATATTATGTGAAAGTAACTTGTTGACTGGCACAGTCTCAAGTCATGGATGGGGTGCCAGTTGCTTGGATTAACAATTGGTAATGATTTTAAAACAAAATTTAAATATGTGCACTACTCACTGGAAATACATTTCATGTCTGTGCTCCAAACAATATTTAAAAGTTGTACTCCTGATCATCCTAGAAAAATGATTATGAATTTTTTAATAAACCATTATTAAATATCTTGGCCAGTAGCACAGTATGTTCTCTGATGTAAAACAACCATTTGAAGGGGAGACAGCATGTAAACACAATGTGTACACTCATTTATCTAAGACATTCTCTTAGCGCCAAACATGAGGATGTCAAAAAGGATTTTAACGTGAGCCCGAGAGGCTGATTTGAATATGCATATTATGTAAATGAGCCGGTCCTTCTTCAGTGCTGATTGCTGGATAAACAAAGCACAGCGGACATTTGTGTGAACAAATGTAGATACAAACTGCTCATTCATCCGAGACCAGATCAACAGATAAACCAGCCTCATCTCTTAATCATATCTGCCATCCGTTTTGTCTTGCATTAGTCTGGCTTCCATGTAATTAATTTGTTTTGCAAATGAGTACTTGAGTGACCTTTTTTTATCAATAGCGATGAGGTGATGCCAGCCCCTCACCTTTACAGACTGTCTCTCTCTCATGGTTCAGGGTCACTGCCTTTCATTTGGTTCTTTTTTGTGGATCTGTCTGAGACAGAGGAGAATGAAAACTCCTGGAATAATAGCTCTACAGGTGGCAGGGTGAGACCTGAACAAGTATAAATGAATATATGGTTTTATTTTTATTGTTACTATTAAGGATGAACTTCTTTCTCTCTGTGATGGACTTATTATTTATTTATTTGAGAGGAGGAGCTTTTTCTTCGGTCATGTTTCATGCGCACTCTAGGGATGTCACATACCTTTAGAGCTAAAGCGCTGGTGAACTGATGAACTCAATTAAATATCTTTAAGATTACATTACAGAAAACCTATTACAAAAAGTCCTAGAAAAGCAAAGACAATTAAAGCTGCAAGCAGTGATCAAAGGGCTCTAGCACCTCCACAAGATGCTTTAAGTTAAGAATGAAGGGATTTCATTCGTCGAGTGCTCGAGCCCTAACTATGTCAATTCAGTTCATTTTATTCCAGTGAAATTATATTTATGGAGAAACTATTTGTTTTATTATTGCTTCGGAAGAAGCATTTCAGAATTGCTTTTCTATTTAAATCTAAACATCGGTTGAAGAAGCAGAACAGGAAAACTTGGATACCTTAAACATCTTGGTCCCTTTTAGTAAAAATAACCCCCATTCAGAGGATTCCTGTAATGTACAACAATGTGGTTAATATTTTTGAATCTGCACATGAATGAATTAAAAAAAAAGCTCTTGAAACAAAGGAAACCTGAAGGCCTTGTATGAAATAAAGCTAAAAAACAGCAATGGGAAACTATTCTGCACTTCTATACCAGAAGAAGTACCAGTAAGGGTAAAAAAAATGCTGCTAGTAAGTAGAATAGGCAGCTACTGATACATATGAAACCGGTGATAAGGGCCATAGAATGTATTGAAAACATCAGAAGCAGCTGGACGTTTTTGATATAATGGAGTTTCAAACATTTAGACAATTCCTTGGTACTTGCACAACAGATTTCTTTAGAAACAAACATGTTTGACCGAAAATGTGAGAACTGTTTAACAGAAAGTACACTGTTCATTATAGATGGTTCATTTAAAGTGCTTTATCATGCAAATTCAAAACAACATTCCTCAACCTCTTCAATGGTAGAGAGTAAAGTTATATATGTAGAGACCAGAAATCATTATTTTTATCTGCAGTGTTTCCCAAAGTACAGCTTTAAAAGTGCAAAGTATCATGTCATAAAGTAGAAACATCAGCGACCAACTATCTGGACAGAGCTCCCTCACACACTCAAGGCCTGACCTGTCTGGGACAAAAGAGCAATGGTCAATTTCTCACAGGGGAGACCAGAGGATTAACTCCCGACAACTGCTCATTACTTCCCATCACAATTTATCCCAGAGTTTTATTGGAGATGATTGGATCAGATCACTTTTGTCCTCCTCCATCACTCCCAGGACAGCAGTGTATTGACCGTCCTTTTAAAGGGCAACACAACTTGGCTTTCTGTTTCCTGCTTCGTGGGGGAGTCCGGTGCGTTGTTGATGCTGATAATTCAGGGTTTGTTTTCTTTTCCTGAGCCATGCTTGCAAGTGCATGTGATAACTCATGCCTTGTTTATCTGAAGCACTGGTTATTTGAGCAGAGGAGGATTGTGTTTGCTTGGTTTGACTTAAGATGATAATGCTGTTTGCTGAATATTTTAGAAAGTAGTTTCTTGGCAGAAGACTAAGGAGAATATAGTAGAGAAATGCTTGTAAAGAATAGAGACTGATTTGTTTTTCAAACAAACATATGACTTTGTTTTGTTCGACGCATTTAAAAGTTCATGGTGTTGATGCTCGTGTCAAAAACTCCCAGAAGGAATTGAACTTATTAGCTCAACTGTACGACACTAGCTGGTTGACAGAGAAGAGAGATAGTGTTTATGCTCTTTATCAGATGACCATTTAAAATCCAGCTCCACCCCCTGCTTGACTTGACCATCTTTTTTCTGGTGTAATTGTATAGCTTCAGATACATTTACAAAAGTTCCTGCCTCATTGGTTAATCCGTCTTTAAAGTGATGAGTGTAACAAAAAAAATAATAATAAAGTTGCAACTAAAAGGGCTTATTTCCGACTAGAAATATGCAGATAAACTGAGCTGTGTCAATAAGTTAAAGCAATGTGCGTTACTATATTACCACAGGTCAAATGTGTTTTGGCTAAATTTTTGGACAGTGAAGGTTTCGGATCACAGGGAAGATTTCACTTGTAATTGTGCATATAATATTTTATGTTATAAATTGCCACGTTCTCTTTTTCACATTATGCCTCCCACAGACAGTTGCCTACACACTTGTTTTTGTGAGTCATCTGACTCATTTCTGTATTGATTTTGAATAATTTGTAACTTTTGATCACTCTTAGCATAATACTAAATAGAAAAAAAATAGAGATATATTTGCAGACCTGCATGCTTTTAAAAGCTAGTGGAAAAAGTTATTGGCAGTAATTTAATTTTACTTAGTTAATGGAAGTATTCACCGTGAGGAGGGAAACCAGGCTATTGTATCCTGTAGAAATGGCCATTTCTCTGCTGTTGTGAACGTACAACTGAAGCAGAAATGCATTTTTAAATGTAATACCTTTTTGGCCTGCTTTGTACCACCCTTTAATCCATTACTGCAATGCTTAGCCATTATATGTGCTTAGTGTTTGGCCTGAATGCCAGCCTAGAACCCCTCCAGCGCCAGCAATGCATATTTGGCCTCAATGCAGGAACAGGAGGATAATTAACAGTGCCCTTTTAATCTCAGAGCATGCAAACGACATGGCTCCTAGAGGCTACAAAAGACACAGTTACATAATAGAGATCAACCTTGAAGAAAAAAAGACAATGTTTTATTTTTAGTAGCTCACCATGCCTTAGCTTCAGCCTCAGTTTCTGTATATTTACCCACTTACCTTAGTTTTTTATGAATGTGAAACATGAAATTACTGACAGTTTGCTTCAGATCTTGATATGAGCTTGAAATAAAGATAATTTTCTTTTGAGCCCATCGCAATGTCATTGAAAACCCTTCCTCCTGTAATAGTCTGGCACACAAAAGTGCTTTCCATATAATTTGAGCTTTTCTTCATTTCAAGCCAAAAGCTTAAATAACAACACAAGGGTTGAGGGGGTGTGGGGGGGACTAAAGTGAATTGAACATCAATTGAGAGTAATGTTATGCATTCCACGTTCCAATCAATTTTGCTGGCACACTGAGCGACGTTCACTTCTGGGAAATCTACAGCAGCTGGACGGAAGCGGCATTCTGAGCAGGAAGTGCCTTCACTCCGACCTTGAGCTCTCTCGCTCTCTCTCTCTCTCTCTCTCTCTCTCTCTATCTCGTTTACTCACTGATTCAAACACAAACATTTTCTGTCACTCTTCTGTCACATTTTCTGCCAAGATTGGGCTTCTATATTCTTTTTCAGAATTATTGCAACATCCAGTACAATTTTTTTTTTTACTCTGGATACTTCCTCGAATCCCATTATCTATCCTACGACGTACCCAATTTCTTTCACTTATTGCACTAACAGTGTCCTTCAGAAGCCTTTAGTAGCTTAACGCTAGAGCCACTCTCTCTTCAGAATCAACCTGATGCTCCGTAAGTCATTAAAGTTGTCCTTCTACCAAACAGCTTTAAGCAAGCGAGGCCAGTCTAGATCTCTGAGTTCAGTGACACCAGGCTATTTATCAGTGCCCCCACACCCCCACCCAGACCCCAGGGAGCTCTGAAACTGAAGGTTGTAGGAGAGGTGAGGCTGTCAGGTCTGCCACGCCAGAGATAAGAAGCTGGGCCTGCAGAGCCTGGCAGGAGCAGGAGTATCCAAGTCCTTCACAGAGACGCTTCCAGAACACCTGCCAAGTGCCATCACGCTCCCTTGCTGGAGTTAGGAGGATCTGTTCTAATCCTCCAAGTCATTCCCGCGTTCACGCACTCGCTGGAGTCACGAGGATCTGTGCTAATCCTCCGTGTGATCCCCTCGTTCGCTCACTCGGACCCCTTGTAAGGAAGGGCTCAGCAGCTCCAGGTGCCTTTGCAAAGAAGCACGAATGATTAGTGAGAAGAGGGCGTCTTGCTGCGGAAAAACAAAAACCCAAAGCGAAACCCAGAGTGCTTCAAAAATAACTGCTTTAAAGAGACGGGTTCATCCCTTCTTTAGGATGATGCTGTGATTGTATGATTCAGAACACTAATAAACTACTTTTACCTTTTTGTTTTTACTTACATGGCTTCAAACGCTGGCTTCCATACAATATATGCACCTATGGTCGCACAGTTTGTGATGGTTTCTGAACACGATCGTGGCAGTGTGTCTATTATAGATTATTGAATTTGGAACCCAAATCTGCTCTGCTCAGCACAAGTCCGTGGCCCTCAGTAAACTCTATATAATTCTAATCCTTATTTTAGGGCTTTCTATATATGATTGAAAATAAACCGTATGGGGAAGATTAGCGATAAAACTAAATGTACTGTTTGTACCAGTTGTTTTATCTCTGTGTCAGTTGTAAAGTGTTCCACTTTTAAATGGAGATGGTCTGTGTACTGCTCTACATTTCGGAGCCAGCCTCAAGTGGGCAGTTGATGAGTTACAGTCACATGTATGCTAGAGTACAGAGGAAGAAAATAAGGTTATGTTTGGTAGCATCTTTGCCATGTTCATGATAAAAACAAAGATGGGTTTGCGCCTTTTTTATTGTGCTGTATTGTTATCTGATTTTTACAATATTTACTCTCAATTATAATAATTTCTATAAAATAGCATCAATGTGTTATAATTTTTGGAGTGTGACACACTGATAATGTTTGACCTCTCCTTCTAGTGCCAAAAATGTAGGTCCTTTATTCTTGAAATGTAAGTTATTGCCAGTTTAAATGTAGAACACATTTTTTGCTTACATTTAAAAAAGGTTAAAAAAGCATTCTTTCTATTTTCCACTATTGAAGTCAATAGCAGGCCTTTGCACCACCTTTGCAGTTGCTGAGTCATGTGACCCAATTTGGACCCTCTAACTCCGCCACTAGTCCAAAGATTCATTTATATTTATGCTACTAACTTTTGAGCCAGGCCTAGAAACATATTGGTGTCCAGAAACACATTTTCCTGATACTCTAGCTCTTGCCTATTCAAATTAGTTGTACCTTCAAACCATTACCAGTTTAGCTACCTCAGCATTTCCATTTTGAAGTCTTGAGACTTGTATTTTGTCAGAAAATGCTTTAAATGCATTAACATGTCTTTACAAAAACGGACACGTCTCTCTATGTCCTGAGGTTGTTCACAGGTTCATTGCAGGCACCACCTAGTGGAGAAAAGACATTTTTAAAACTATTGAACGTTGTAGTCTATGGGATCTTGGCACCAAACAGCAACAATTTGAAAGGTATCATAATCAATGGTCAATGTTTATAATTGTTTTAAGCCGGATTTGGTTTAATGTGTTTGAATTCACTTGAGTCAACTTTGGCCGTCTTTTATTCTTTTTTTCTATGGCTGAAGACCCTGGATCAATTCTTGCAGTTACATTATTATATAATTATATATTTGAAATGTCTAAAATAAAAATAAAAAAAAATACTATCTATAATATATGATATTATATAGCAATACTGTATTCTATATTTTGTTTCTCTGTATTTCACTTCATGGGCAACTGTTTCGTATAGTTAAGGGAGCGGCTTAAATATAAGAGAAGGACTCCGTCTTTTCCCTTGCAGATGTTCAAATATTTGCTGATATCAATATGTTCTACTTCATATCATGTTGCCTAGCATATGAGTGAGCAAGCTGTTGTGCCTCAGAGAGATTTTATTTTCATATGTGCTGCGTAATCATGAACCATAAGCTGTGAAACTCAGGAATCAGCACATTGACACTGCCTCAGCCTGTTCCAGTCTCAGGCAGCTAGGGCATCAGTTTTATTTAGAGCCAAAATGGCCGCCAGTCAGTGAGAGAAGGCAGATCAGAGGCGCTACAGACTTCAGTCTGTATCCAGCTTGATGTGAAGATCAGTGTCTGATTCGTCTTTTGTGGCTCAAGGCATTGTGGGCTTGCAGATTGGAGTCTCCGGGAAACTGGGAAAGCTGAACTCTGAGGATGTGGCAGGCATTTTTATGGAGATGATGGAAGATGTATTAAAGATCCTATACACTAAAATAAAATAAAAGATGAGGAGGTAATGTGTAGTTATCTGCAGTGGTTCTCCTAGGCTGTTTGATCCCTGGGTGAAATTTACTAACATAAGGAGCAATTTTCATTTTTAACATTTTTATTATTCACACATTTTAATAAGCTGCCATCCGATGAGTCATTGGGTGGCTTTGCTAGCGTAACCAGCTAGGTTGAGAAAGTTAAAATATAATTAATGAAGTTCTGTTCTCTCTTTTCTTAAAAAGTATGGCTACACTTGCCATTTTTTCCTAGGCAAAATATCAGAAAAATGCTGAAATTTGTAAATCACTAGACAATATTATAAACAAATCAAAGGCAACAAGAACTTATATAGAGTATATATGTATACATTTTACAATATGTATATACACCACTGGTCTAATTTTGAACCAGCGATCTTTGGGAAATTTGGGGAATCAGTCTAACCTTTTGAACCAGAGGAATTTTGACCAAGAGTAGCCAGTTTCCTGGTCTGAACCCCATGGAGCTGTTGTGTCCTTAGAAAACAAATTTAAGCTGAGTTTCTTTGGAGAATAATACTGTTTTCTATTATGACTGGTAAGCAAAATTGGCTCTATTTTATGAATATATGCATTACATAGAAAACAATTAGTAATTTTTAACTATCAATGCTTTGAATTCTGAATTACTATACATATTTGTTATAAAAATGTTTATTTCTGTCTCCTGTTGGTCAACAGATATTGACAGGCATTTTCCCCAAAACACATTGGTTCCTCTATGTTTTTTTTACCCACAGCAATACAAATAAAGATAAACCGCTTATTGTGTTTATGCAATGATTATCCAATCAAGGCATTCAGCTCAAAGATGTGAAACTTCATTGAAAGGTTAAATAGAAAAAAAGAATCTTGAATACTTTGTCACCCAATTAACTCGGACTAAATCCCAAAATAATGCTGAAACCAGTAGTTATTTCAGTACTGTTAAAGGATAAAGTGAGAATTCATGCCATCAAAGACACGGAGAACAATTTTCAGCTTCCTCCAAGTGTCCTGCTATCTGTTCTACAGCTGAAGTCGAAGCATGTTTGGAAGAAATGTAGTTAGAGTAAATGATGGCACAAGTTTCATTTGTAAGGCTTCAAGCACTCTTTCAAGACTTCCTCATTCGTCTCCACAGTAAAGACCTAAAGCTCTTGCTTTGGAATCATTCTCACAGATGGTGCTTTGTAAGATGGAGATGTGATAAATTCCTCATGAAGATATCAGCCAGCTGCTCCACCATCCTGTACCACATCAGCTGAGCATGTTAACGAAGTGTGTGGCATCGTGTGTGGTTGCAGTGTGTGTGTTGGCCACTGAAGGTGTCCCTGTGGTTTTTGAGTTGAGCTTTAGGAAAACACGGCCACAACACTAAATTACTCCCAAGTAGTTGCAGCTACTGAGCTTTCTGAACAACAGTTTGATACTGAGCAA
Organism: Danionella cerebrum; assembly: GCA_007224835.1. Classification (NCBI taxonomy): domain Eukaryota; kingdom Metazoa; phylum Chordata; class Actinopteri; order Cypriniformes; family Danionidae; genus Danionella; species Danionella cerebrum. The sequence goes on from SRMA01023913.1 coordinate 79,847, forward strand.
TTTGTAAAGGGCCGCATGCAGTCTATCATCATAAGGAAATGATTGAAATGCTGATTTTCCAGCAAGGAGAGCTATATTTACTTTTATGCATTTGGCAGATGCTTTTACCCAAAGCCAAAAACACAGAGCTCTCTGTTTTGTTATACAATTTAGTAAGACCCAATACTTTGCTATTGAAATGTCTTTTGTTTTTGTTTTTTAAATCCGAGGAACCCACAAATCTGATGTTATTCCTCAGTGGACCCCCTTGTGTAAGATGCCCGCATGGACATGGGTGTTTTTAAATCTCAGTATTTCCCTAGTTTTTTTTTAAAGAAACAACTAGAAAATGTCCATAAAGATTTCAAAGTATTGTTTTCCCAGAGGTCTCAAAAATAAATGAAAACTGCATTTTACTGCAGCGCATTCCGGCTGTTTTCAGAAATGTCTGGTTACACTTATAACCAGTGCTGCATTTATGCGTGAAAAATATTTCTAAATAATTGCACTTGTGTGTACAAAGCGCTATAATTTATTGAAGATTAGTATGTGCTCATTTTGTGAAAATGCTATGAATTTTCATATGTAGTCATGGAATAAAATCTAATATTTTACCATTTGTGGAATCTACAATATTCCAATCACTTCATGGTTGTTTAAATGTTATGAATAAACCAGCAATAAAGCAGTTATTGTAGAGTTAGTAAGCCTTAATTTTCCAATAACTACAATAACAAAATCTCAGAAAGCTTTGTGCATAAATACTCTAATGGGGTTCTGCTGATTACACACAATGCACTTTCTGTGTGAATGTTGTGGGACCTGTCCAAAACATGTGATTTCAAGTGAACGTATTTGTCTGAGTTAATAAGCAAATAAATGGATCCATTAATATGAAATACAATGTATAATGTATATCTGTATTTTACAAAAACATTGAAATATTCAAAGTTAAAAAGGCACGTAGCATATCTGTGATCCATTTGTGTTCCATTCCAGTAATGTTTAAATCAGACGGTGGGCTCTTAAACTTCTGAAAACGGAAGAATTTTGAAAGTAAAGCTGGCTCTGCTCAGCTCTGGTAATTCATCTGTGCTTCTGTAATAATGTCCAGAGCTTTGGACGCTGGACAGGCTGCCTAGAGGGGAAAAAAAAAATAAATAAATAAAATATATATATATATATATATATATATATATA